>JAOXNO010000070.1:35716321-35727380 GCA_028565335.1 Limnodromus scolopaceus
AACATTAGGAAAGAGTTTTTCACAGAAAGAGTAGTCAGGCATTGGAACAGGCTGCCCAGGGAGGTGGTTGAGTCACCCTCCTTGGATGTGTTTAAGAGTCATTTAGATGTGGTGTTGGGGGATATGGTATATGGGAGAACTTCGTAGAGTAGGGTAGATGGTTGGACTCAATGATCTCAAGGGTCTTTTCCAACCTAAATGATTCTATGATTCCATGATTCTATGGCCATTCCTCTGCTAGATGCTGTCTGTTTAAACTCCTCTAGTAAAAACTCAACAGTTTTAGAATTGTTTGTTCTAAAAGCTGTGATTTCCCGCATGGAACCAGCCAAAGGGCACAGCCTGGTTGCATGGGTGGGTGAAGGCATCTCCCTGCCATCACTGCGATCCTCCCAGGGGCTGTGGGACATGATGGTGTTTGGGGAGCTGGAGTGCGCTGCACTGTCACCCGGTCACTCCACATGGTACTCATGGGTTCAATGACAGACACTAATGCCATCTAGTGACCAAAAAAAAATACGCTGTGGGTGTTTTATAAAATGCCACTGGAAGTTTTATAGCCCTAAGTGAGGCAGGCCGTGGGGCTGGGAAGGAGGGAGATGGTGCGGGGTGTGCTGGGAAAAGAAATCCCTTTTCCCTGCTCTCCCAGGCTAATTCTTCCCTCATTTCACATCCCACGAAGTGCTTCTGCTGGTGACCAGGGACTGGCATCTCCCACGTGAGGCTTTATAGATCCCTGGGGGAGCAAGGCACGGGCTTCCTAAGCAGCTCTGTTGATTGAGGAGCACAAATTCCCTGACTTCCTGCTGAATCGTGGAGCAGAAACCCAATGCCTGGGGACAAGGGGACTGCAGGAGGGGAGATGGCTTGCTCCGCTACTGGCGTGGACAATCACGGGCAGAGACCCTGGGGACTGATGTAGCTGGCAGCACGGGCTGTGACACGGTGCCGATGCCACAGGTTTGAGTGGAGCTGAGACAGGGTGAGGGCTGGCAGCTTCTGCCACTGTTCTGACAGCGGTGACTTGTTACCACAGCTCATGCGACACTTTTTTCCTCCCACCACCTTTGTTTTACCCTCTTGCTTCTGTAGGTGATAGCCATGAAGGCATTGACGCCCTGAGTTTCTGTGCGAGTGGCTGGCTGGAGAGACCTTCACTCTGTACCTTAATTAATCCAGCCAAGTCACAGTGTCACAAACCTGGAGGAATTAGTATGCTCTCTGCGTTTTAAAAATAAAGGTGAAGTTGTTTCTTCCCATACCCCCTTATTCTGCGTGGCTAAGATGTCATCGGCAGGTGCGGTTTGCCTCGCGTAGGGTTGGTGGTCACCTGGGAATATTTTGCAGCTTTGATCGTTTCTCCAACTCCTGAGAAATGCAGAGAGAGAGAGAGAGAACTTGGGAATTAAAAGTTTCCAGTTAAGGAGCTTGAGGACTGAGATAGCTGTGATGAAGTGCATTACAAATGTACTGAGATGCCAGGCAGCAGCTCCAGAGAGATTTGGAGCGAGATGTGGGATGTACCCTACTGTTGAAGGACAGCGAGTAAAAAGCACCCAGATGCGAATAAACTCCTTCATGGGACGTTTCTGAAGTGCAGACACCAAGACTGGTGCTGGCACATCCCTGGCTGAGGGTCCCAAAGAGCCACCCCCTCACCACACACATGGATCTATCACCAACGCTTGGACCCAGAGCGAACGAACAGCCGCTACTCAGACCTGCTCGTGCTTTTTTTGGAAAGCCGTTTACAAGGGCCCTTGGGGAATTCTTGTTGTTTTTCTATCCCAAATGTGAAGGTACCAAATATGTTCCTATTGTCTAACTTACAAATGTTGTGTGTTATCTTTGCTGCTTCTTTTTCTGGATTATCCTTGTGTCCCCCTGCCTTTCTGCCCTGGATAATTGGGAGCTGGCAGTGTGCCTGTAGCGTGCCTGTTTCAGGGCCAAAATGGGAGTGAGAATAAACGCTTTTAAATATTGTGTTGAAACAGATAAGTAATTTACTTATAATAGCTCTTCGCCTGGCGTTACACTGGCAATTTCATGCAGGTTTTGCAGGAGGAGTGAGCAGTTGGGAGAGGCTGGGAGAGCTGTGTCCCGTGGGGAATATTTGCCGGGTGGGTATGATGGGGAGTAGGGCTTCACGCATTTGGAAGAGCTCTCCTACTTGTGTAAAGGGACTTTATCCAGCAGTCTGTGACAACTCTGCATTTTATAGATTTGCTGGCCCTAAATTCTGCAAATATCCCAGGAATTTAGCTGGAGGTGGCAAAGGTGGAGACTTCCCCTGTGGGTAGAAGGCAGGTCTGCTTTACCTTATGCTTTTGAGTAAGACATCTTTTAGAGCAGCCAGCCGACCAAAACACAGTGTATGTCCACACCGTCTTCTCAGCTCAATAGAAATCCTTCAGCATTATCACAGCTCCATCTATTCTTTTTCCTGAAGAGACATGAAAAAGCAAAAAGCATTTAGGGTGCTCTTTTGCCTGAAGCACTCCACACGGAGATATATTCCTATCTATTTGGCATCAGTAGGGCAATAGCATCTTGCAGGAGACAAGCAGAACAACTTGGAATGAATAACGTGAGCCTGGTACTAATTTTCTGTTTTCTCTCTCCTTGTAGGGATCCTGTTTACGATGCTGGTATTTGGACCAGCCTGTGGATTTATCTTGGGCTCCTTCTGTACCAAAATCTATGTGGATGCTGTCTTCATTGACACAAGTAAGGAGAACTGGGTTTGGTTTCAAATCATGGTAATGTTCTATCAACGGGGCAAAAATGTTGATGCTCACAAGCTGGAAACTGCTTCTCATTTCATCTTGAATGCCTTTTGCATGTGTGGATGTCACTTTGAGAGAGGTTTTATGATTGGGATTCAAAAGTTTTCAACTCTGTCCCAATGGATAACAGGTTGATAGTGGCTAAAATGTCTTTCCTTCTGTGGGCTTTTCTACTGCGAGATGAATTTCAACCCAGCTCTTAGAGGACAACTTGAAATATCACTGTGGCAGGGCACACCAGCTAGCTATGGACATAGGGGCTGTTTTTCTGTCGGGTTCTCACAGGCTCCTATGCCAGGTGAGCTGTGTTCAGAGCATAGGATGAAATCTGGAGAGCTGCTGTCCCTAGGACCTGTGGGGACCATCCAAGCCCTCTGATGAAGGCACACCAGTCAGACCCATATGAACCCTGTTTGGATGGACACGTTGAGTCCCATAGCATTATTGCTTTTTCCCAAAGCAGTGCTAATTATTGCTCACCTTTATTCGGCACCTGGGTTAAAGCAAATTTTTTGCAGATTGTCTTTTTGTTTATTAAGAAAAAATGGCAAATTCTGCTTTTATTGCTGCCTGCACTATATGCTCTTTGCCATTAGAGGGCAATGTGTAACAGGCTGTTCTCCACGGCTCCCCAAGCCCTTTGGCTGTAGACTGCAAACTGATGTTTCATTCTTTTCCCTCAATTGTTCAGATGCATTTTCTACAGTTTTCAGCTCCATCTGATCCCACAGGCTCTCTTCCTGCTGCAGGGGTGTTGTTCCCTTTGAGGGCGCGTTCCAGTTCTGTGATGTTGCAAATACATCTTCACAGGATGCGTTTGGATGGAGTTGAACCTTGCAGGAACAGAGTCAGGCAAATCTGGAGAAGTACAACTGCCCTTTTTTGGTTTTACATGCACTTGGCAGCTGTAGAAATCTAAATAATATCGAATGAGCAGAAAAGAAGTTTTTTTTTTGATGGCTATGGCTTGGTCAAACACCACATGGTGTCTTTTCATTCCTTGGTTTTAGCAAAGATATGTCAAAGGCTCACTTGGTCCCGTAGGCAGAGGAGCTTGCGTGAACCCTGTTAAATATTTGACCATTAAGTATAATTCACTCTGAAATATGAATATGCAGGGTATTAAAAGTTTGAAAATGGGTTTGAAAACAATTGGACGAGTTTATAGAAGAAGACGTGAACAAGACACCAAATCTAGCTTAGAAATCCCCTGAGCCATAAATTTCCAGAATTAAAAGGAATAATGTCAGGAACACGATGACTTTATTCTTGTGTACTTTCTGGACATCTGCAACTGGTTATCATCAGAAGCAAGGTGCTGGCCTAGCTAAAAAAAGTTAAATTGATTGTGATCTGGCCATTCTTAATATAAGACGTGACTCCGTATTTACATCTCAAAAAGCCCCAGACAAATACGAACCCACAGAGGAGAACGGTGGAGCGTTATCGCTGAGAAGCCTGGAGGGGCTGTGGCTCAGCGGGTTGTAGGGAGGGTATAGTTCTTTCCGGCTCCAGGTCCAGCTGGCTTTGGCTGTGGTCCATCACTGTCATGCGAAGGCTGGGGCACGCATGGCCTCTGTCTATTTTTGTGTGGGAAAGCGTTTCCATGTTGCAGCTGGCTCTGCTTCGCAGCTCCAGGTGGCATAAGGAGACCGAGCTCCAGAGGGTGAGCCCTGTCCTGCTCCCCGTTTCGGGCAGGAGGTGCAGGGTGCCAGGGCGTGCTGCTGCACTGCCCTCCATACAGGACCTATTTTAGGAAGGAGATATGGGGAAGACCTTGGCTCACATGGCTCCTCACTTGGCTGTGTTCCCAAGAGCCTGAAAAAAAATGCACTTCAGGCAGGAGGAAATAACAGCAGAAGAATCCAATCGCTCCAAAACACTGTTTTTCAAACTTTATATATATTTGAGAGCTGCGTGTTATTTTCCCTAAGGAGAAGAGTTTCCTTCCGTCTCTGCTTGAGAGACAACTTGATTGCCTCACTTGAGACAGATTTTTCAGGGTGGCAGTAACCAGACAGGCATCATGAATGAACGACCTTGTTACTCCTGCCACACGGACCCTGGTCTCCCTCAGGACTCAGCTCTGTGCCGGGCACCCTTTGCCAGCTCTCGTGAAGCAACTGATAGGAACACAGTTTCTTCTCTCCTGCTGCTTATTTTTATTCTCCCCAAAAGTCTCCAGAGCCTTCTTTTTCCTTATCTCTGCTGAGTGATGGCCTACAGGATACTCTTGCCTTTTAGTGTGCTTTTCTTCGTTTTTCTGGTGACTTCTCTGCCTTCCTGAGCCCATTTAATACAGTGAGTGGGGTTTTTTTTTCCAATATTTAGGACTCTTTCACCCTCAACACGGTCACAGTTGCCCATAAAGCCCAAATGCCCATCTCTCCTTTGCTGAAAAGGGCTGTGGAGAAAATAAGGGAGAGCTTTGATCTCCTGGAAACAAAAGGGTAAACCAGGATGGAGATGCAATGTCCTTGTCTGTGCTGCTGCTTCTCCATGCACATCTTTGTGCTAGTAGGTATGTCAGCTGTGTGGGCACATGTGGCACACTGGGACAGTGATGTCCAAAACCCTTTTACCAGCACATGGGACACGGACTGGTACGTGGCAGCTTCAAAGAGCTGGGAAAGCCAAAGACACTGGAGAGAAGCTCTGATTACAGGGTGTTGCAGAAGCCACACGTACCATCTGGATAGGCGAGGTGATGGGTTACTTGTCCTAAGGACCTCTTGGGTGTGGAGGTCGTTATGTACTGGTGGCTCAGATGGTATGGGTGTGGGATGTGCTGTGGGTCTCCACCTTGTGTCTGGGAACACCTCACCAGCCAACACAATCCCCAACAACCATCTTACAGTCTACAGGATCATTTAGTCTATTGCCTTCCCCTCCCCCCAGCTGAACCACTTGTGACTTGTGTGTGTGTTCTCTTGCAGGTAAGCTGGACATCACCCCGGACGACCCTCGGTGGATCGGCGCGTGGTGGGGAGGCTTCCTGCTGTGTGGTGCCTTACTCTTCTTCTCGTCCCTGCCGATGTTCGGGTTCCCGCAGTCCTTGCCCCCGCGGCCGGAGCATGCCGGGGAGAGCGAGCAGGCCATGCTTCCCGAGAGGGACTACGAGAGACCCAAGCCCAGCAACGGGGTCCTGCGGCACGCACTGGAGGGGGAGAGCAGCACAACCTGCTTCCAGCAGCTGCGAGGTGACACACCGGCTCTTGTCACATTTTCTGTGCGAGTCAGCAACAGATTAACAGCTGGTTGGACTTATAATTGGTCTCTGATTTGGGCCATCTACCTCTACCCCCAAAAGAATCCCCAAAACCCCCCAGTATCCTGAAATGTCAGTCCCCAGCTTCTAATTATCTCTGGCATTGTCCTCATTTTAAAAAGAGACTTGAAAGGTTTGGACTTATTCCACCTGAAAGGTTTGGGGTTTTTTTAAAGTACAAAGCTTCCTAAATGCATGGTAGTCCTGTGGAGTTGATAAAAAAAAAAAAAAGGAGAACATAGTTGCCAAAGTAATTTGTGAACTTCTCTCCAGTCTACTGTCCTACTGTCCTCCTCCCCTCTGCCTCCCGAAATGGAGAGAGAGCCAGCAAGGGCAGTTAAAAGGAATGGAGAGCTCGTGGCATCTGAGCTGCAGCTTCATGCTATCCCAGCTACAAAGCAGCGAGGCTGGGCGATGCTGCAGCTCTTAAACTGGGATGGGGAAGAGGTAGATACCAACCCAGAATAGCAGCCAAGGGGCAGGGCAGAATGTGGGTTGTAGCAAATTAGACTAGAAAACCCCACATCGTGTCCTGGAGTGATGGAAATGGACCTGGCTCTAATTAAGGTCAGTTAAGGATCCGGCATTTTGTGGGAGAGTGTGGGCAGATGTCCTTTCCAAAGGCTGCACTAGAAAATCCTTCATCTGAGATGGTGCTCCTGGAGCACTGGTGGGGGCTTCCCACTCTCTGTCGCTGTGGCAGCACGGGTTTTATTACTGCCTAATGCATTTTGATAAATGAGGACAAAATCAGTTACTCCCTGTTCAGTCACCTTAATTGGGAATTGAATGAGGTGCGGGTGGGAAGAAAAAAGAGACTTGGAGGAAAAAAGTGTTTTCTTAAATACATGAATGCCTTGAGTAGTTGATGTGGTTGTTCATTAAGGGAAGGTTGAAGACATGAAATTTTGACTTGATGAGGAAATTCAAAAGAGAGGTAAAGGGATAAATTGTTTGAAAACTTGTCAGTAAAAATAATTTCTTCATCCTTGTTGCAAGGATTTTCTCAGGTCTGAGGAATGGGCTTTTCCCATGGTATGTCCACCTGTATGATTCTGTGGCTTTTGTCATGGACTCATCAGAGCACCTGCTTCTGGCCACCGAGTTTTTGGAATAGACACTGGAAATTTTTGCAGGTTTTCATATAGAAAAATGAAAGAACATGACATATCCCTGCTGCATGGAGAGGCAGCAGTTCTGCCTGAGGGCGGTGCTGAGCAAGCTGAGTTTCTTGCACTCAGGAGGCCATAGGGGGGTTTCTAGAGCATCTATTGCTCGTAGAAGTAGAGAAATTAAACTGCCACATCCATATGCCTCAAAGTATTGATTACATCAGGAAGCACCACAGTCTTCCACGTTAGACTTCTCATTGCAGGTAACCCCATTTCAGATCAGTCAGTATTCCAGAGGTCTCTTTCTAGATGGACTTTGAAATACAATTTACATCACATCAAATAAGACGGGGAATGACCTTTTTAGTTATGCCTTTGAGGCTGTCACAGATGACACGGTGTTGGTAGCTGACATCTCCTTTGAAGTCCCTCGCCATTATTGTCACAGTCGGAACGTGGTCAAGAGTCGTGTTTGCTCAGATGCTTGCCTGGAGGAGATTTTTGGACACGTACCACAAGGGAAGGCAAACGTGCCTCACAAGCAGTGTTTAAGGTAGTGGGTTGATCTTGCTGCGTATATACATTATTTTTCCAGCAGCAGAAAAATACATATGCATTCGTACATGGCAGGACCTTGTATCCTTAATTTGTTTGTTGATTGTGTAAAGTTTCCGGCTGAACTGAGCCACCTTTTCGGCTGTTGAAGGGGTTTGATTATTTTTATTTTATTGTTTTCAAGCCTTGCAGTGACTGTTGCAGGTGAGCGGATGTGGCAGGGGGGGAATCGGGATGGTGTCAGCTGGAGACACGCTCCCAGCTGGTCACGGCTGTCAGTGGTGACATGGCACGGCTGTCGCAGGGGAGGATGCTCGAGACGCTACAAGAGCTGCTGAAAGACAATGAGATGTGGGGCTGCGTGAGATTCCTTGGCTTTCCCTAGCCCTAGCACGCAGAAAAGCTAGGACTAATATAAAAGCAACCTGTTCAAAGTGTCAAAATGTCTTTTACATCTCTGTCAAGGTCTAACAAGGAGGGAGGGCCCAGCTTTTGGGAAGCCATGGCATGGCTTCCCAAAATAGAGCCATATTTTCATGCCAGGAAAAGAAGCATCCTTAGGAGGCACTTTGAACTCAAAATGAAAACTGTCCCTTTGAAGGGCAGGAGGTGGAGAGGCAATCAAAGGCAGCAGAGGCGGCGGGTGGCTGCCACGGCAGCTCTGCTCAGGGGCAGGGTGGCTCTGTCCAGAAAGCTTTGGGACAATCCTGGGAGGTGCCTACCGTTGCTAAACTGGCGTATGAGTGCTGCACCGCTTTACCTGATTAGTATTTCAGTTACGCAATGCAAATCCATTTGGGAGCGCAGGGAAGTGAAAGATTAATAACAGGGAGAGGATGGATAAATGCTGCCATTGCTCTTTGCTCTCGGCTGGCAGCCTGGCAGGGTTGTTCCAGCCCCGTGCTCTCCGTACAGTCTGTGAAAGCGCCCCCAGGCGTGGGCTGTGGCAGTCCTCGCTGTCCCCGGGGACACAGCTTTGCTTTCCTACCTCAGGTCTGCCTTGGGCACCTCTGCTGTTGGGGACCAGGGACGATGCCCGGCTGTGTTGGGGCACTGTGCCCTCTGCTCCTCTCTGTTCGGCATCTGCCCTCCCGCTCGGTGTTAACACGCTGCCTCTAACCCACCACCTGCTCCAGGATGTGCTTGGAAATATTTTGTTAAAATAATTCTTTTTTTTCATACAGACATGTCACTTCTACTGAATTGAGCGGTCAGTTCTGATGAAATTTGGTTTCAAAATGCTTCCTCGGCTTTATCTTTAACACCCCTGAAACATTCTGCTCTAAATGTATTTTGTTTTGCAATGATTTAAACCAGAAATTCATTACATTCTGCCTGTCTAGCGAGAGAGATTAAAAACCTAAAAGGATTGAAATTGATATGGAATCCTTCAGGTTTGGAGAGAGAAGCTCATTCACGAGGAATTAAAAGAAAACTCACTGTGGAATTAAATGAATTTCAAAACTGCAAATTCCCTAGGTTTGGAAACATTTTGGTTTCTGTCCAGCTTAATTTCCAAGAGCACAGGAGAGCTGGGATGTACAGCTGACAGCTGTCTTGTCTTCTGTTCAGTTCCTTCCTGCTCTGTGTACCAATCTGCTGAATACCTAGAGAGGGAGCTGCTCTGAATCCTGGATTTCTCTCCCCAAAAGTGCTCTCTGGGAGCAGACACGTAGTGCTGGGCCAGAATCTCCCAGCTGTGCAGAGGAGTCCTGGGCCGTGGAGAGCCTGTAGTCCTTGGTGGGAGTTGATAGGATTGAGCGGGATTAAGGCTCACACGAGTAGTTTTAAACTCCTGACTCTAACGAGTGATAGCCACAGCCTTTCAGAGAGGGCTCCATCTATACCTCCATTTACAGCCAGAGTGGTGAGTCTTTGGCCCGGATGTAGATGGGTACCAAGACCTTAATGGCTTTTTGGATTTGGGGTTTGGCTCCCTACCATCATCTAAAAGGCTTGCTGAGAAATCCTCATCATAGGTAAGGGGATGGCGAGTGGTCATAAAAGCCCCACATCAGGTCCTGTCAGTCTCTGAGTTTCCTTTGGCTTGGATTTCTTGAGGCTGTGGGCTTTGTTGGCAGGTTCTTCTTGGCTGTTCAGAAGCCAGCATCCTTGTTATCAGAGGCTTTGATTAATTCAGAAAGGGCTTCAGCCTTCAGGCTTTGGGGAAGGAGCTGAGCAGCTGAGATCAGGCAGAGCGTGTCTGTCTCCGAAAAAATAGTGTGCCTTGCCATCACCTCCATGAGAAGGGTGAGGGAGGTTTATGTCCCCCTCTGAAGCTGAGAAAAGGTGGTTGCTGGAGGCAAGATGATACGCTAGAAGGACCTGTTTTCTGTGAACGAGAATATTACTGTTGCTTCAAGCTTGTAACTGTCAAGAAGCCTTTTTCACATAGGTGTCATCCTTTTCCTTCATATCCTCTGTGATACTAATTTTGCCAAAGCCACGTGGACTTTGGCACATTAAACTCACCTGAGATATCTTCAGCACCTCTTGCCTTACCCCATCTTCTCTTTTGTAGGAGCTGCCTCTTTCCAGGAGGTATTTTCTTCTTGCTGCCTGTACTATTCATCCCCTATTCCTCAAGCCAGGTAGAGATTTTGCCTTTTGTTTTCTATTCAGATCTGAGGCTTGTTGCCTCTGTTGCTATTAGAAAGTAGTATTTTGGCTCGACGCTACACTTCTCCTTTCCCTCACCACACTGTCCTAGGTGGACTGGGCTGTAAACCTCCCTCTAATTTATTACTTTGCTTTCTGTATTCCTCATCTATACTGCAAATTGAAAACATGTCTCTGCAGGGTGCTCCAACTGCAAAAAGAGGCCTTGGTGATTGTAATGTTCCAAACAATTCATTTCAAGCACCAACATGATGATTATAGTTTGTCGTTTCTAGAGAGTAGTTAAACCTCATGTAATGAGGTTGCCAATTATCCCCGGTACTCCCCAATGTTTAGTGACAAATCAAAGCCACTCGGTGTACCTAAGTGTGTTTGCTTGTCAAGCCCATGGCCTGTCACCCACAGCTGGCCTCCCAGCAGGAGATAGGGACAGTGTTTGATGCCTTGGCATGGGTGTTGCTTGGGGTGTTAAAAGGTGGTAAGTTGAGGGATTGGCAAGGGGAAAGCTTTGGGACATCCTGCTGGGCCCCTTCCAACCTATGGATGATCCTGTGGCCAATGGTGCATGTGAATGGTCTGAAGAGTTGGGTTTTAAGTTTTAAGAGTTAAGTTTTAAGTACGTTTTTAAGTACGTGCAAATCACATGAAGTTTAACCAAGCCAAGTGCAGGGTCCTGCACCTGGGACATGGCAATCCCAGGCACAAATACAGGTTGGGCA
>JAOXNO010000070.1:35731839-35745743 GCA_028565335.1 Limnodromus scolopaceus
GAGAGTTAGAGGAGGCCTAGCTAAAATGTAAAATTACAGAACACAAAATTGGTTCGGTTTTACCTCAAACCGGGACATGGGTTTTGCCTGGTTTTCCAAAAGAAACAATCCCCTGCAGTCAGTCTTGCCTCCCCGACAGGAACTCACTGTTGAATTTTAATAGGATTTGACAGACAGACAGAAGTCTCAAAGATCATAGAGTAATAGAATTGTCTAGGTTGGAAGGGACGTTTAAGATGTTAGGCTCTTCCATCATTCCTGAAAATGAAGAGCTTGGCAAAGGAAAGCAACTTCACTGTTGACCCACTGGGAGAAGGAAAACCACTGAGCTGTTTGGTGGGAGATGCTGGCCAGTCAGCATGTGAGTACAGCTGGATGGTTGGCAAAGAGGGAATCACTCGTGAGCCAGAGCACGTCCTGCTTCTGACCTAGCAATGGGAGAGGACACTTTGATACGTCCGTGGTCCTCACGACAACTTGTTTAATTTAAACAAAGTTACTATCAGATTTCCCACATGGCATTTATGGGAGTCCAGAAATGCCAGGATGTGGATGCACTTCTAAGCTTAGCCCAGATCTGGGAGTATAACTAGCAGCCAAGGGAAAGAAGTGAACCCAGACAAGCTTAGTGTGATAATGCCTTCTGTGCCTGGAAAGTGAGTCATTTCTGGCAGTGATTTTGCATCTCACTTTTGGAAGATTCTTTAAGGGAGACTTCATGTTTTCAAATGCGACTATTGCCTAATCTCTGAAGATCAGACTGCTGTGAAGTATACCAAGCAGAGCTCATCCAAAGCCTCTAGACATCTCAGAAAATTCATGACTTTATTTGTCTGCCAACTGTTGCAGGAAGAATTAGTGGTACCACTGCTTGGGTTAGAGTGGGCCAGTCTCAGCAATTTTGGCATCTCACTCCAAAATGGACAAGAACTTGAAGAAGATCCCAGTTGCTCGGTGCAAGGCAGCATATCCATTTGCATCCATTCCTCACTTTTTGGGCAACCTCAGTTTGGTGCTACTCCAACGGTTGGACTTTAGAAGGTTTCCCCATGCTAGTGCACAGATCTCTGTCCTGGAAAGTAAAAAGCTGTCATAGTGTGGTTCACTAAGCCTCGCTCACGCTTCTTGCTAACCAATTTTTCTTCTTGCAGGGATGACAGCAATCCCATGCGCCTGTCTGGGCATATTCCTGGGTGGCCTCTTGGTGAAGAAGCTCAGCCTGTCTGCTCTGGGAGCCATCAGGATGGCCATGCTGGTGAACCTGGTGTCCACAGCTTGCTACGTGTCTTTCCTGTTCCTGGGATGCGACACAGGACCTGTGGCAGGGGTTACTGTTCCCTATGGAAACAAGTGAGTCCCCAGAGAGTTTCGGGGTCTCACGCAGCCTTACCAACATAAATGCTATGTTATTGTCCTCAACAGGCAGCCTTCAGGCAGCGCCGGCCCTTAGGCAACCATATAGAGCAAGCATATAGAAAGCGATGTCGTATAGGGCTCTTAGTTTGGGATGTGTTTGTGCCACTCATCGCTGTGAGAGCTGACAATGGAGTTTTACTAAAATCGGTCAAGCTGAATTGAAAGGTGCCAGACCTGATTCTGCAGCCATGGCCGCTTACGTAGCATTGGGTCCTCTGCACCATCTGGTTTCTCCTGGCAGTGAGGGACATGCACTGCTTTGTACATTTATTTAAGCGCCTGAGGGGAATTTGTAGAACCAGGTTTTAAATGCCTGGAAATTCAGATACGGTGAGGGGAGAGTATGCGTGGCTCTGGGCCCGTTTTGATGGGAGAAATGAGGCGTGCGATGCCCTGTAGCGTTCACGGGACTTGGAGAGAGTTGCTCTGTATTTTCTTTTCTGGTGCTCCTCAGTATTCAGTGGTGACTCTTTTGAAGATGATGGCTCTCAGCTCCTCACTGTTACTGCGCTAGAAAAAAACAGCTGAATCTCCCCTGGCACGTCTTTGAATTTCCTTAGGGAAACAAGGCAGCCCAATCCTCACACTAAATTCCCCGTTGCAGAAGGATAGCAGCCCATGACATTTCTGTGCCCAAGGAGAACTTGTAGCCTGGATTTCTTCAAGCTGGGACCCAGATAGCCTGCCCACCACTTCTTGTGATTTGTTTGCCTTAACTAACACCCTCCAAAGGCATCTTTGTGTGGCACTGATTGGAAAACCTGGCTGTTACACTGACGGCTGATATCATTTCTCTTTCTCTTGCAGCTCAACTCCAACCTCATCTCTGGACCCGTATTCCCCCTGCAATAACAACTGTGAATGCCAAACTGATTCCTTCACTCCAGTCTGTGGGGCAGACGGGGTCACGTACTTATCTGCCTGCTTTGCTGGCTGCAGCAGCACGGTGAGTGGGCTTTCCTTGGGACCTCTCACCTGTAGCAAGGATTCTGTCAGCGCGAGTGAGGGGGGTTAGTGTGTAGCTGGTAGAGCAGCTTGTTTACAGCCGGCAGCGTTTACACCCCCAAAAGTTAACCTCGTGCCTTAGATGGGGCTGAGCTGCTGTGATTTTTCACTCTGCGGCATAAATGCCTGCTGATTCCAGCAGCAGTCTGGCAGGGCCACCCACAGAGCGGAGTGGGATTTCCCATCCTTGTCTTTCTCCTCTGCATGGAAGCAAGGAACACGAGAGGAGATCGACATGGTTGTCCACTGGTAGAACCCAGATCCTCCACGAGAGCTTGCTAGCCCAGGATGTGGGACCAACTTCTCTCTTCTCCTGCAACTCCTCATCTCCCCGCTTCTTCACCTGCCTGTGTTTGCTCTGCCCAATCCTTTTGCTCTTTTTTCTCTTTTGTTTTTCTTGAATCTGGTTCCTGGTTTTATTCACCCTTGTTTAAGCTTTCCTCCCACTCCTCTCGCTTCTCTCTCTTTCCCTGCTTTGCTCTGAGGCAGCAGCGAGAGCAGTTGTAAAGGGAGCAGAGACTCCATCCAAAGACATTCTGCATTTTTCTGTTCTCCATATCTAAGAGTTTTATTTCCTTTAGAAAACTCTTTAAGACCAAACCATCTCTGTGTAAAGAGATGTGGGGAATTTTTAACAATATCTTAAAAGCCTGCTTTTCCATTTTTTGCTCCTGAAATGCTAATGTCTTCTGTGCCCGCCGCTCCCATGGGTGGGAACTGGTGGGATTCCTGTGATTTTATATCCCTACCCAGGGCCATGCCAGGCATGGTGACTGCTGCCACACTGCCTTTGTGGAGCCCATGGTAGGTCAGCCTGGTCGCAGTGACTGTTCATCCATCCATTTTGAGGAGACATCAGACCTCCCTTCCTGCCCTAAAGAGACAAACCATCTTGAGTGCCAGTGAGCAGAGGTGCAAGCTCACTGTTCGCAAGTGCAGCCTCACAGCCCAGGTGACCTGGGAGCTTGTCCTCCTTAAACCTCTTCTCTCCTCAATTCCCACTCCAGCCTCAGAAATGTAGCTATCCCTTTTAAATACCACAGTTTCAAGGTGTTTTCAGCAACCCCACAAGGGACTCCAAGAGTATGTGGGACATGCAAAGGTTTTACCTCCTGCCCTCTTTGTCCTCCTCCTCGTCCCAGCAAGAGACAACACCTGGGGCAGCACATGATCATTTTAACAAGAAGCCAGCTTGTTCAGGGCATGCAGAACAGTGTGTCACCAGTCCACCGAGCCCTTAGTAAGAACACAGCCAGTGTGGTCTGTGGCTGGATTGCGGGGGCAACCTCCTCCCTGTGTGGTTCAGGGCAAAGCTCTGGCTCCTCTGGAAGGAGCACAGTAATGAAAATTCAGCTCTTCCCTTCAGTCTGCAGCTGCCTGACCTCGTGCTCTGCAAGAGCAAACTGGTGAGGAAGAACTTCACTCTCCTTTGCCCTCTCTCTTACTGTAACATTCTTTCTTAGAGTTCCTTTTCATCATCATCTTGGGGTTCTTTTCCTTGTTTTGTTTTGTGGGTTTTTTTTGCAGTAACGTTTTAAACACAAATTAGTGAAGCAATAGCATCCACTGAAAAGGGCATTATCAAGAATTATGGACCAGTTTGGCCATGCAGTGGTCCTGAGGCAAAGCCAAATTGCCAAACCAGGTTTTAAACCCATAATCCAGGTAATGACCTGTCTAGAGGGTCTTGTGAATGTTATATGCTTGTGATGAGCCAAGGGTTGCTTTTTACTGGGACATAAAATTCTCTGAATGCTTTATTTAACTTTACTGCATTGGATGTTTCTGACTGCCTCTCTCTGCTTTTCCTCTGTGAACAATTTCTAAAAGCAACGTGTAGCTCAGTCAGTTTTTTTCTTTTTCATTTTTTCTCTGTTACTGAGCTGGTTGTAGAGCTGCGCCTCTCCAAAAAGCTGTCAGAGTATCGGTGCTGACAGGCAGAACTCTGGCACCCTCAGGAATTTCTCTTTCAAGCCGTTCCTGGGAGTGACCCTTGTGTACGAAGCCTTTGACCGTGAATCTTGTTTGTTTGATGCCAGTGCTTCTCTCACCCTTTTGGCTGGAGACACACGAATTCCAGGCTGGCATTTCCATGCTGGCATCTCACAGCTTTGCACTGAGGTACCAACCTGTCCCTTCCTTGTCAGAGCCAGGGTTTAAAAAAAGTGAGTAATTAAAAACATGGATAATTTGCATAGATAATTACCCCAAACTCAGGATGCTGTTAAAGGTGCAAACTCTGCATCTGTGCCACTTCACAGTTTGGGTGTGGAAGCTGCTGGGCAGTGGAAGGCTGTGATAAATGTGTGGTTGCATGTGGTGGGGTTGCAGACAAGGGAATCTATAGCAATTTAGCATGGGTAGCAAAATTTGCCTCTCCACAGGACAAAGGTAAAACTCCATCTTTGATGTTTCCTTGTTTGATGTCTGTGAGTTGTATAGTGTGTCAGTAATAAAAGATCAAAGATCTCCCAGGTAAGGATGAGGTACAGCTCTAAGCAAGCAGATGGAGTTGGTACAAACTACTCACACTGTTTTGGGATAGCACCTTGGTGCAAAATGGTCGAAAAAGTGGATTGAGGGACAAATTTTCAGGCAATGGAGGTGGGGACCTGCCTTGTGGTTTGTGAAAATACATGGGAGGACACTAATGGGAGGAGAAGCTGCCCATCCCTTACCAGAAGCAGGTACTTTCTCTCCATTGATGAGAGCCCATGGGAAATAAGCAGCCAGTTCTGTGTGTTTGCTGTGATGGGAATTTTGTCCCAGGATATTTCAGTGCAGGTGTGTACTTTCCTGGACTTAGATGGGTTTTAATCCTGAGGCTGTGTCCAGGCTGGTTGCTAGCAATGCACTGCAGTAAGAGCCAGGAACTACAAATTCCCGTTGTCTTTGCAAACACCACTGCAGTGGTGCTAATTGTCACCATCTCAAAGCCTTCAGGTGTCAGCTTCTAACTCACAGCACAGGAATTTGTTATGTTAATTATTGCTTGCCAGCCAGAAAGGCACCTGCACATCTACTCCAGCTCTCCTGGTGTTCTGCACTGCAGTCTCTCTTGCCCTCTGTGCACTTACTTGGAAGAAAATCATTTGACTCCTATGCAGAAGAAAGAGATTGGTGTCAAAAGGGCTGGAGTAGAATCCCCACGGATCCTTATCTTTGGAGGCGGTGAACCAGAAAGTGTGCTTTTGTATGGTCCTAAGGGGACCCCAGCAGAAAAGCAAAGGAATTTCTAGTTGAACGTGGTAGAAGGGAAGGGGAGGAGATTTAGCTGTTTTTCAATATGTTTTATTTTATGGCGTTACTCCTCTTACAAACATGTGACCTGCAAACCCAGCGGGCTGATGAAGACAAGCCATGAATCATTTATGATCGTTTCGTTCTGTATTCGTTAAGGGATTTCTTGGTAGTATTGTGCGCCTTAATTGCACTTACATCCCCTACTCAGAAATTCAGGAGGGTGAGTTGGCAAATAAGGGAAAAAAAAATAATTCCTAAATCTGTGACTGGCAAACAAAGCTTCTTTTCACATCCTGCACTTGCTGGAGAGATCAAAGGAAAATGCAGTCGTTTCGCCCTCCTTCTGATCACATATTGATAAAGTTTATCTCGCCTGACTTCAGCTTTTAGCTCAACACAAATCCCTCTGAACCAGATGTCGTTTATTATCCCTGTAGTGCACTTGAGTCCAGCAGTGTCTGTGCTGGCAGTTCAGCTGTGATATTTCAGCTCTTTGGGGAGCCACAGCACCCATCCTGGGTGGCTCCTTCCTGGGATTCCCAGTGCTGGAAGCAGGCACTGAACCCACAGCCAACAACAGGGCTGCTTTTAATGTACTTCAGTTTAATTGCAACAGCCAAGAGGATGGAGGTAAATAACAAAGTAATTAGAACCGTAATTTGGGGATCTTCCTTGTCACAGGGACACAGATCGTTTCTTTATTCTCCTCCAAAGGGGTATAACTTGGTAATAATTTTGTCGCAGTGACATTTATGGGAGAGACTTGAAAGGAGGAGAAGAAAAGAAACAAGCCAAGGGACGGCTTTCCCTTGCTGGTAACATGCATCAGAGCTGACGTGCTTCTGAAATCCTTTCCAAACCCCACCTCAAACAAGCACTTAGGAGTTAATTAATTGACCATTAGAGGATTCAGAATTGCTGTTGGCAAGCCCTCGTCACAGAGGGCACATGGTGGGGACCACAGCTCTCGCTTCCCCTGAACCCCTGTGCTCCTCCACAGAACCTCAGTGGCTGTTCCTGCCTCACCTCGGTCCCTGCCGTAAATGCCACCGTCGTTCCTGGCAAATGCCCCAGTCCCGGCTGCGAAGAGGCCTTCTTGACATTCCTCTGCGTGATGTGTGTCTGCAGCATGATCGGGGCCATGGCGCAGACGCCGTCAGTCATCATACTCATCAGGTAGGACTGCGGACGGGAGGATGCGATGAGCTCGCTGGGGGCTGCTCTTGGGGTGGGAGCTGGGCTGGAAGGGGGAGCCAAGGGTCCCGCTCAGCTCCTGGCATCTGCCTTTTTGGCTGCGTGTTCCCATGTCAATGACTTGGGCTTAAGCAGAGGTTCAGTGCATCAGAAAACCCTCCTTTGACTAAGCACTCCCTGGTGGAGATATCTTGAAAGAGCTGCCCGTATTTTCAGAAGATTTTGAACCTCTTCAGCAAATGAGGAGCTACGAGCACAGGCTTCCTCGTACGGTCCTGCCTTTACATGTAGGCAGAAATTGAAAGCCCAAGCAATCCTGCCTGAATTCCAGCCCCATTTTTTCAAGTGTTAATTAAGTCATTTTCTCTCTAAGCCACTATTTCTCTTGGTAGCACCTGGTTCATCTGTGGCACAACCCCACCGAGTTCAGTGCCTACAGTACCGACCCACCAGAGAGAATACAGGAATTGGCTCAAGTACAGCTTTGGTAAAATGGGAGTGAGGAGGGACTGGGCTTGCAAAGAGAGAAGATCCCTGCTGGAATTAGCGTGGGAAGGGAAATGCAGATGTGCAGTTTCCAGTGCAGGTAGTAAGGATGTTACGGTTGTATCAGGAAAGGGGTAGAGTTGCAGCCCCATGTTCTTGGCACATAATGGCTCAGTAAGATGCCATTAGAGGTGGTCTGGAGATCATAGACACCATGGAAGAATGAAAGGCTGCGGCAAAGGGTAGCTTTGGTCAATAACCCCCTGGCTGGAGTTTAACTTCTCTCACCCTGGACCAAGTCCAAGAACAGAAAGAACTTGAAAGTCTGAAGGACATCTCTGAGTTGAAGCAATATGAATAGGTGGGCAAAAGTAGCTTATTCAAATAACTGACCTTGTGTTATTTCCAGACACGTGGAACACTTCACCTTATGATATACGTATATATCTAAGCCCACATTTATCCAGAATTACTTATCTGTCCGGGCTGTCACTTACTGAGAATAATAACCAGAGGCATAAATAGCGGATCCATTCTGCTGCCTGGAAAATTCCAATAAAATTCAATCAATAAGGTCTGTTTTAGAAACACACTCTTGAGTGGATCTTGGACAGAACAGCTCTGTGAGGGCATGTCTCCCTGCAGGATACAAAATGAGATATTCCACCTACTAGTTCATTTCTCTCTTTGCATCTACAGTAGCTAAAGGGAAATCAAATTTCTCATGATAAATATTGTGGCAAAAGTAATTTGAAGTTTGAAGAGTTCTTTGTTCAAGGGAGCTGCCAGCACCTGTAGGATCCCGAATGGAGACATCTTGGTGTCGACTTCAAATGAGATAAGCCAGTCGCCAGCCAGGAAGAAGAATACAAGGGAATACGAAAAGCGAAGGGAATATTAAAAATATTCAGCTCACATCTGTAGGAAATAAACAATTCACACATCCAAATTAGTAACTACACTGCCCTCAGAATCACTGATAGCTACTAAAATGTACAGGGAAGAGCGCTCTGCCATAGACTACCTCATGGTCTCTTGCAACTGCCATCTTGGATTGATAGAAGAAAATTTTGGCATGTGAGTGTTTCCCTGGTGTCCATGGCAGTGACAAGTGGCATTGGCAGCTCCTATGGTTAATTTAAAAATGGACTTCAGTGTCTACAAATTAGATGTCTTGTCATTTGTTCATTGCTGGAGTCAGTGGGAAAAGGAGATGTCTCCGGGTGACAACTTTTGCTCCGCCCTAAGGTGCAGGGATTGACTTTGGTTTTAAATACAATAAAGTGGACAGAAGGACACCACCACCGATTAAAAAGCCACTGTGAATATTTCACATGATAACCTATTTTGCCATAAAATAAACTTTAATACTCCTTCTGTTTCTTTCATTTCCCACACAACTGTAGAGTCCTATTTGAGCCAAGTCATTAACCACTGGAACATTTTTCCAAGGATAGATACTTCCTGGCTTTATATTGAGCCTGGGAGAAAACTGCTGAAATTCATTCAGGGGTCACAGGCTTCATGCAGGAGTCAGGGTATGGTGTTACGTGACCTGTGTAATGTGTGAGATGGGGCAGGTGATCAGAATGGTCTTCTCTTAACTTATTCTGGCTGTTTTACCAGTATTGTCTGCTGCCCCACCAATGTGTTTATACAGAGGACCACCACTGCCACCATGGATGCCACTCGCAGTGCTGCCTGCAGACCTCTGTAAGGAGCTAAAGGAAGAGGCAGCTTAGGCCTTTAAAGTTCCCCTGTGTGATGGATCTATTCATATGGGGATCACTGTCCTGCTTTCCCAGCCTTCATATACTGTGGGAAATAAAATGCTATTATAAGACTTAGGACCAAATTAATGATTTCTGAAATTCCAAAGGCTTTGCTGAGCCTACCCCAGGAGGATGACTTTAGCCAGTACCATCCTTGAGCTAAGCGAATTAGAAAGCCATGAATTATTTTTTAAAGCACCTTTGAAGGATAACACTGATGCGATAGAGTGGGTTGTGTTTGTAGCAATACGCAGTGCAACCTTTGCCTTCCCTGCATAAAAAATAAAACTAAAAAATTGCATGCTAAAATCAGGCCCATGAAAACTAGTCTTCTTGAGCGCGTCCTCACTGGGAGGCCTGATTTAACAGCCTGACTGAACCTTTTGGTCCGTCATCCTTCCTCCCCTCTCTTGTTCCCAGTAGTCTGGGAAGTTTCAGAGCCACAAGTTCTCTCTCCCTCCAATTCGCAACATCTGGAGCTTTGAAAGCATGATGGGGAGCTTGTAAATGATGATGTACTGGGATGGGAATTTCATTTTTCCCCATCCGACGACAAGATTAGCTGTTGTTATTAATGGCTTAGCTAAATTCCTGAACCTATCACCGATGCAATTACTTTTGGGGCTGTAGGCAGTTCAGGCGAAGGGAAAAGAAAAACCCCATTAATGACTTTTTGAAGAGGTGGTGGTGGCATCGTGGCTGACAGCACAGAATGGCCACAGGGTGTGTTAATCAAAGCAGAACAACAAGAATCGATTTCACTCTCTCCCTCCCTCCTCCCTGCAGAACCGTGAGCCCCGAACTCAAGTCTTACGCTTTGGGGGTGCTTTTCCTGCTTCTCCGTTTGCTAGGTAGGTACAAAAATTTCGTGTCCTTCTATCCCATCCTTTCCTCACTCGCAGAAAAATGTATTTTTAACATGAAAAAGTTGATTTCTGATGCAGTGCTGTGTTTGTCATGAGTGGGGTCTGACACAATGGGGTCTGAGCCCTCTCTATGAAGGATATCACGTCAAGGCTCCTGAAGGCACTTTTCCTGCCATTTGAATTGTGCTAATGGAAGAAAATGCGGTGTTGCATGAGAAATGACCGTTTCTGCCATGGTTGCACGCAACCAGTTACTCTTCCATAGCTGTTATTAACACGTCAGTAGCTTGCAAAATTACTGCTGTATTGCATATTGCTGAAGTGGAGTGATATGTATTTTCATCCTCCTTTGAGGGACAAGACCTGTGTTACGTGGTGTGTTTGTCCCTTCCTTTGGGTCCCTTGGAAAGGAAAACAGTAAAATGAGACAGGCTGAGTCCTTGCATCCCCCTGTGGGTTAATATGTATTAAAATGCATACGGCTGTTCCTCTGGACCAGTATGTGCTTCTCATGTATGAATTAAAAGGAATGGAGTAGACTGTTGTTCACCTGCTCCTCGTTTCTGGGTGGAGCTTTTTTCCCCTGTTGAAGAGATGGCTCCTGTTTTAAAACTCCTGTATTTCAGCTCATTAATCTCAGTGATTCAGGGAAGAATCTTCTGATCCATCACTGTGTGGGTCCATCTCATGCACGGGGTTTCTGTGTGGTGTGGGGGTGGAATTTACTTTTTTTTTTTAGCAGGGCACGGGCAGTACCTTCCCTGCACGTCATCCCTCCCCCAGAGTCAAAGGAATGAGCTGGAGAGTAAAGTGCCATTAGAAAGTACAGGGCCAAAAATTCAACATTGCTTTGAATACATGACCTCATTTATTTACTCATTTTTTATAATACCATATTCCCCATTAGCTGCAAGGGAAATGGTGGTCCCAGAGCAGTTTATGATAAAGCTAATTAGATTTTCATTGCTTTTGGTGAAGTAGCAGCAGTCATACAGAAAGCTCCATCAAGTAATCTTATCCAGAGCGCAGATAACTCAAAGGGAAGCTTCTGGGTTGACTTGGGTCAGCTCTGGTTGAAGCCTTGCAAAGACAGCATTTTCTTTAGCTGTCGGTGCTGCTCCCGGGTTTTGGCCTGTCTTCAGCTCTCGTTGGCTGAATGTGGAGTGTCAGCAGGAAAGTGTGTGAGGGGGATGGCTGTGGGCTGTTGTTTCCAAAGGAAAAAGTACTTAAGGAGGGGAGATTTTCTCTCTTTTCGCTTTTTCTTTCAAGAGAGAGAAGCCTCCCGAGACAGTAGCATCTTGAATTCCTCTAAAACCAGGCTCAGACATGTATGCTTAAGTTGAATAGATCTTTTTTTTTCTTCCAATAAAAAAGCCATAGTAAGAATTTCAACTCAAATATTTATACGTTGCTCTGTCACTAAGGAATTCCCATGAAATAAGACAATACATCCTGAAGCATATCTGCAACGTAGCAAGAACCCACAGAAAATGAAGAGAAAGGTACTTTTCAATATGAGCAAGGGTATCCAAATCTTGCCCTTAACAACCTGAGGTTTGAGAATAGCTTTACTGATTTATTTTAAAAGCTTTTCAGTTCACCTTTAAGCTTTGACTTAAGAAGAGAGTGATAATAGCTGTTTCTTGAACCAAAGGAGAGTATTAAATAGAGGAGATATGAGACCCGGAGGTGCAATCGTCGCTAATAGATTTCAGTAAGACAGAAGCAGCTTTTTTATACAGCCCTAAAGTTTCTGCAATGCAATATATATGTAGCAGAAATTTTTGCAACACTTTGCAGTGAGAGGTAAAACATGATTGAACCTCTTTAATATTCGCTGTAATAACATGAAGCACAACTGAATTCAGCTGCTATCCTCCTGGATGTATTCGCTTATTCCGTAGGAATTCTGCTGTGAGAGGGCAGCATAACAGTGTCTTCATATAAAAGCCTTACTGCAGTTTCTCAGAGAAGGGAATAAAGCCATGGCATTGGAGCCAAAGGTTTGGAATGGAAATGTCTGCAATGGCAAAGAGTTTTAGACTTGTAAGATCCCAGATGCATCCTTGCTGGATGGTGTTCACTGTGCATCCTAGGAAAGCCTCCACTTACCAGGAGGCTTTTTTTTTTCCTACAAGTCCATGTTTTTTGCCTCTCTTCTTTCAACATGACAGAAACACAGTGTTTCTCTCTCAGAACAACTTTCCAATCTGCATTGCAGCCCCTCAACTCCCTTGTCTCGGAGGGTCTAAGCACCAAGTTGCTCCTCTGAGTCTCTTGTCCTCTCCTCTGGTAAAAATGAAACACTCACTGGTTGCTACAAGTCTTCATAGAATCATAGAATCATTTCGGTTGGAAAAGACCCTTGGGATCATCGAGTCCAACCATCTACCCTACTCTACAAAGTTTTCCCCTACACCATATCCCCCAACACCACATCTAAACGACTCTTAAACACATCCAGGGATGGTGACTCAACCACCTCCCTGGGCAGCCTGTTCCAATGCCCGACCACTCTTCCTGTGAAAAATTCTTTCCTAATGTTCAGTCTAAACCTACCCTGTTGGAGCCTTCCATATATTTTTCTTCAAGGTTTCCACATCCGTGCCTGCATTCACATAGGTGTAGCTTTGGAGTTCAGTGAAAACAGGTCCTTCCTCAAGTCTTAGGAGGAGCAATTTCCAGGCCAAATTATCTTGAGAACTTGGAAAGCCAGCTGAAGCCAGCAGATGGGGATGATCATTCTTTCTGAAGTTCAGCCTGTGCATCTCCAAAGCTTTGGATCAACACCTCTCAGCACGGTAACAAATAGGGTCTCGCGCATCAAAATTATGATCCAAACGCAGTTTTCTCTTGGTCCACAAAGTGTGTGGCTCCTGCCTCCTCGGTCACTGCCGCGTCTGGATGTTACACTCATAGGTGGCAGCCAGTACTGGTGCAGCGCTGGGCACCCAAACTGCATTCAGCAGCACAATCTCTTTGCTTTTTTCTGGCAGGAGCCCAGCTGAGTTTTTAAATTCCAGGTTGAGTGTTATTATTTGAGTTTCAAAGAAAAAAAAAACCAAAACAAATAAAAAGCATCTTTTTAACTTAGAAGCAGAACCAGCCCAGTCTGGAGTTTCCAGGCATTGAAATGACAAACAGGGGGCTGGCGCTGACATTTTTTCCAGAATGTAACCAGCTTTTTAGATGTGATGACTGGGACTAGTGTTTTTAACAAAAAGATTGTCTTGCTTTTGTGTCATCTGTTTTTATTTACTACATTTGTGCTATTAATGACTGGTTAAAACGAGTACCAAAAGCCCATATAGCCTTTCTTAACTCCTGCATTTATTAACATATAAGGAAGATCAAACAAAATCTGCAGAGCTCTAGACATCAACAAAATAAAATAAAGAGATCTCAGATAACACAAGGAACAGTGAAGACAACCAATTTATTTGTAGTCTAAGTATGTGTCATGAATGTCGCTATTTTGTTCATGACAAGCTGAAGGAAGGTATCTTTTTTAAGTATGGAAATCCAGGTTAATGATGAAACTGGATCCAAGATTAAACACTTTTCTGTCTAGGAACTGCACTCCTTGTGTCTGTTTGTCTACGTGTGTATTTATAGAGTCCCAGGCATCACAGCACCTGTGAATGGAGTGATATTGTTGGGCCCGTGTTGTGCCCACTCCCTATTCGGTTTCAGTAGACACGATGCTCTCCTTCGCTTGCTGTCTTAACCTACAGCAATTATTTTATCGATCAAGGTTTTTTCCAGGGTTTATCCACTTCTAGCCTCTCCCCATAAATACAGCAGAAGGAAGAGAAATGTTTTACATATGTACAACATGGTGGTTCTGGTGCTCAATGGATTTAAATCCAGCTGGCGGCCGGTCACAAGTGGTGTGCCTCAGGGCTCAGTGTTAGGACCATTT
>JAOXNO010000070.1:35745843-35759411 GCA_028565335.1 Limnodromus scolopaceus
AGGTTGGTGCTGGTCTCTTCTCCCAGGTAATTAGTGATAAAACAAGAGGGAATGGCTTCAAGCTCCAACAGGGTAGGCTTAGACTGAGCATTACGAAAGGGTTTTTCACAGAAAGAGTGGTCGGGCATTGGAACAGGCTGCCCAGGGAGGTGGTTGAGTCACCCTCCTTGGATGTGTTTAATAGTCGTTTAGATGTGGTGTTGGGGGATATGGTGTAGGGGAGAACTTTCTATGATTCTGTGAACATCCCCATTTTCTTCAGTACTGGCTTGGGAGCGCAAAGCTGGGACATGGATGCCCTGACCACTATCGGGGTAATGAGAAACGAGGAGGCCTCTACAATATTCCTGTAGGATAGGGAAAAGTAGAGAAGAAAAACATTGTCTTTATTAGTTAAATGAGATTGGAGTGATTACTTTGCTTTAAGATTGCAGCTCTGCTGCAAAGCATGATTGAGAAACGCTCATCAGTAGTTAGCTGGAGTGGCTGTGGGAGGATCCTGCTGTGATATTTCATTTAATGGTGCACTGAAAATTTCCCTTCTTTTCAGATCTAATCTTTGGCATTTATTAGAGGCCATTGTTTATTTTCCTTAGACCCAGAGACAACCTTCGGTGTCAGGGAAAGGTCCAAAACTAGACCTCAGTGCCATAGCTGATTTCAGGCTTTGAACTGTGGTCCTATGACATCTTTCAGATGAACTCCCCAGAGTGTGGAATTACCAATACCTAAACAGAGAGCAGGCTATAAGCCTGTTCTCCTCCTCTTTCGTTTACCCCTCCAATCAGTCTCATTAGGCAAACGAGAAGCTTAATAAAAGCCACTTAAACTTGAGTAAAATCCTTCCTGCATATTGATATCAGCAGGAATCTCTTCTGTAGATGTTGAGTCCAAGCTAAAAACCCATCCACAGACTTTGTTTAGGTTGGTTTAGAACTTAAAAAATTAGAATCACAGGTTGCAGCTGGGACTATTAACCTTGACAAAGTATCCTCACTGTCCATTCACCACCATCACATCTTTTCTCTTTATCGTAAGGGTCATAAAAGCATGATTTTTCTCTCTTGTCTTGACAGGTTTTATCCCACCTCCGCTGATCTTTGGGGCTGGAATTGACTCCACGTGTCTGTTCTGGAGCACGTTCTGTGGCGAGCAAGGAGCCTGCGCGCTGTATGACAACGTGGTCTATAGATACCTGTATGTTAGCATTGCTATAGCCCTGAAGTCTTTTGCGTTCATCTTATATACCACCACCTGGCAGTGCTTGAGGAAAAACTATAAAAGATACATCAAGAACCACGAAGGTGGTCTCAGCACTAGTGAGTTTTTTGCCTCTACTCTCACCCTAGACAATCTGGGGCGGGACTCGGTGCCCCCAAATCAACCACATAGGACAAAATTTATCTATAACCTTGAAGATCATGAGTGGTGTGAAAATATGGAGTCTGTTTTATAGTGACTGTGGAGGGGTGAACTATATTAATAATACAAGGGTCCTTTTTAATAAAAACAAAGAAGAGAGCGAGAATGAAGAAACACAACTGCAAAACAACAACGGCAACACAGGAAACTTTTGTCTTTTTCTCAAAGTCAGACCCAGCCAGGATTCTTGAGAACAGCGTCTTCGAATGGGATCACTTGTGAGGTCCTGAGGGGTGTTGGAGAAAGCAGGTAGCTGCTGTGGCTGGGTGCCAGCCCCTTTAATGACAGTACGAGCTTCCAAGAAGGGCATTGGTGGAGGTTCATCGGAGGCTTCGGCAAACAGACAGGCATGGTCGTGAGGCACAGAGAAAGCGAGGTGATAACAGCAGGTGCCGGAACAGGCATTTGTGGCTGCAAACAGGGCCCCCCCTAAGGATACGTGGAGCCCCAAAGGGTTGGCCGGTCTGGGTGCTGTGCTCTGTGATGGCAAAGAGCGGTGCTGGAGTTGTTCATCAGTCACACTCCGTCACCAGCCACCGATAAATACCTTGAAAGCTGCTGGAAGCCTTCCAGGTGGCGCGGGCAGCACTGTCAGAGGTATCCGAGTCCTTCCAGCCGAGGCGTATTCGCAGCTTTGTGCTTGTCTGCGAATAGCTCTGCTCAGATCTCTCAAACCCAGTCAAGTTCAAGACATTTGCTCACACTT
The DNA here is from genome assembly GCA_028565335.1 of Limnodromus scolopaceus. NCBI lineage: Eukaryota > Metazoa > Chordata > Aves > Charadriiformes > Scolopacidae > Limnodromus > Limnodromus scolopaceus. Next base: position 35,747,972 of record JAOXNO010000070.1, read on the forward strand.
GCCAAACGTGCTGTCATTTTTAAAGGGGGATGAATTCCAAATACTTGTCTGTGTAGTCCTCTAATAAGATTTTTTTAAAAAAACTTATTTTCAAATCTATGTTAACCCTTAAATCGCTGACACTTTTCCATAGGGAGGATTTATTTATGCTCGTTTGGGGAAGGATCCTGTTTAATTCACCCAAACGTAATGTGACTCAAGGGGTTTGTTTAATCCTCTGCGTTTTTTATCCATACGCCTTCATTCTAATATGCTACCAAGCCAATGAAGACACATAATATGTTTTTAAAAAACGGAACGAATGCACTGTGTCTCTATAAAAACAATTGTCAGTTGGAGAATTATAGATAATATGATGATTTACATAATATAGTTTTTTTCATATTCTATGTGACTCAGTGAATACATATATATATGGAGAGGCTGTTTATGTTCTCTCCAGTTTTTAAAGATATATATATATAATTTGCAATCTAGAAATTGTGTGGTGGATGTTTTCTTTAAAGTAAGTGTGCGTGTGTGTGTGTACAAGATGAAAGGAATACTGACCTTAATCCTGCAGCCCTCACAATTGATATTTTTTTTTTTCACCTGAGAGATTCCATTGACTTCAGTGGAAGCCGTGTGAGGAAGGTGGAATAATCTCCCCACCCGGAGGCCTCGTTTTGCCCTTAGATGTGCAAATGGTGTTCCTGGGGAAGGCTGGGTTAGGGGAGCAGAGGCTGGCCAGCATTGAGCACCTCTGAAATTTTCATTCAGCCCCTCAAGTTAAGGGCACTCATGCAGGAGCAGATTGGGCTTTGCTTTTGCAATGCAGCCTTATCTAAGCCTGCAAAAGTCACGGGGAAGCTTTCATCTGATTTCGAGAAGCGTTGGGTCAGGCTTATTGTGCATGCATTTTATTTTTTTTTTTCCCTCCAAAACATTCCTGCTGGGAAGCAATACAAATTGGTTGTGTTTGATGAGCTTCCCCCCAGAACCAGACCCATTTCCAATGGACTAAATGTCAGAAGGGTTTTAAGGGTTAGCATCGTAATCAAAAAGCTCCTTTTTTGGTTTGGGTTTTTTTTTTGTTTTGTTTGCATTTTGAAGCTGTTGTGAACTTGCAGGTGTTTAGAGAAGTAACCTGGCACGTGGAACCGAATGCTGGACGTCACTTCCATGCAGCTGGTGAAGGGGCTGATCTTCCCCATGTCCTTGTCCATTGCTGGCAGTGGACACCCCAGAGTTGGCACAATTACAGAGGGTTGATAACTTGCCACTCAAGTTCAACACCTTTTTAGCAGACTTTGCTCTTATCTAGGCATTGAAACATGGGTGTGGGGTATCAAACTGCTTCCACTTGACTGACTTTACATGTGTGTTTGTAATTTATGCACAGCATTATATGTTCAGCAACAATAAGGGCAAAAATAAAAAAAAGGGGTGTATCAAATAAACTCCACTGTGCCAAATACTCAACAAATATTGTAATTGCAGATATTTGATTCTTGGTTTTCAGCCATGTTAAGAATCACTTGATTAATGAAGGAGTTTAATGAAAAAAAAGAAGTTATTAAGCTATGCAGTGCCATTGTTATGTTGGGTGGTAAATGATGCTTTTTAGGCCGTTAGATTGGTTTAGTATATCCTGTCTGCTAAAATAGAGATACTGCATCCATAAAACAATGAATTTAAAAAAGGCACAGGGTTCATAACTGTCTCATAAAATATGTATAATTGTCAAGTATAAGCCTTTGAAATCATTCTGTACAGTTCTCTTCATTCTGAAAATTTATTACTTAGACTGCTGTCTTTTCAAATGTTAGCTCATAATTTTATACTATACACACACATTCAGACTTGAACACAAATGTCACAGAATAGAAACATTCTAAAAGCCTGATTGCTTGAAATTCTATAATCCCTTTCACAACTTCTTTTTTTTTCCCCCTCTGAAAGTCCAAGGTGAAGGAGAAAAGCATGCTGACATGATGCAAAACAAACTCCCGGTGTTCAAGAGCTGTGGTTTGTCAGTATAGTCAAAAGTCCCCCCCTTGACCAGCATCATAGAAAGAGGATTCCAGGGCACTTAATGTTTTAATTTATATATTTTTTTTTTCATTTAATCTTTTCACTTGATATCTATGGGAAACACAGTTGAATGGTGTTACTTACATTATCTTTAAGCTGTAACTTCAAATTCCTGCATGATTGTTGTTTTATTTCTTTTGATAATGTAACTTTTGAAAACTTTCTCCCCAGCCCACTCTTTGTGTTTTTTAAGGATGTATCAGTTGCCTGCATCATGAAGGGCTTTACTGTCAGTGCTTTGGTAGAGATTCAAGAGCAGAGCTTTAGTTTAAAGAAGACACATAAACCAAAACCTTTGTCCATCCCAGCAGGCTTTTTGGGTTTTCTCTGATTTCAAAACCACAACCCAGTTTTGCCTGCAACCCAATTTTTGTTAGAGAATAACAAATGAAGAGTCTCAGAACTTCCCAAATTTCAGTATGGGCCTTTGCCTGTCAGCACTTCGCTTCCATCCCGCAGCTGCCTTAACCGTGCAGGAAACTTCAGAACGAGGATGGAGTTAGAAAAACACCCATTCCTGGGAACAGAAACAGAGGCATGGTCTGAGCTGTGCTGTCCAGATCCAATGTTGGACATTTTTCTCTCCATACTCAAGGGCATTGAAATTCAGGGGTTTGTTGAGACCTCAGTCTCGGCAAAAATGTTATTTTGACATTTCCAAGCACTGTGTTCCCTGCGTGGCTCTCTGCTAAGGAATGGGATGTTTGAAAAAAAAAAAACAAAAAGCCAAACTACTTGAGGTTTAGCAGTCTCTATGTGATTGTCTAGTTGCCTTGCATGACTTCAGGTTGGGGTTTCCTTTCCCTTGCACAGATACCACCTGGGCGTAGCCCCAGTGGAATCAGAAGGGGACCCCAATCTAAAATTGGTGCAGATGACACTAACATTGGTCCCATCGGTTTCTTTGCATCCTTGTCAACAAGGAGATGCATTTTCAGAACCTTCTTTTTATATGTAAAGAAATCATACATTTTTTCTGACATTGCCCACCACGTTTTGGATGTATAGTGGGACCGAGAAGGGCCATCACTTGAATTATTTAGACAAACCTTCCATTCCTTAGGAATTCAACTAATAGGGGCCTCATACTGCCATACCCCTGCAAGATGCACTGAACTACTTAGTGCTGCTATTATTAATCTCAGTTGGGTCTCACCTTGCTGGGAAGATGAAAAGGGAAAGATGCAGAGAGGAATTAGCTTCAATTAGCTGAGTTAGCTATGCTTCAGAATGCTTCCGAATTGAACTGTTGGTCTGCAGACATTTGGAAGGTGATTGGAGTATTTCCAAATGGCTGAGATGCATTGGCATTTTTTTTCTTGGGGAAAAAAAAAGAAAATTAAAAAATTAAGGTAATGAGTGAGATTTGGAGTCCCTCCTATCCCCATCAGAGTTTTATGTTCATCAGATTGCTGTTGGAGGCAATGTACTTCAGGTTTGCCTTTGTGTCTCAGTCAGACACATATTTTTTCTCAGTAAACGAGGTCCTGGGAGACAGAAAGGCGACTCCATCTCGTAACCAGCAGTTTCACTCCACAGCAAACCACAGACAACCTGAAGGCTACCAGCACTGTGAACCTTTAGCCCCCGAGCCAGCCACGGCTGATGCTGCCATGTGAGAGTGTGTCACAGCTGGGTGTGTTGGGCTCAGTATTTTCTTAAGACATAGACAATCTTGGTGTGATGTTTATTTTATTCTTGGCAGGTGATGTGGGGAATTGTCGATATTGAAGACACATGCAAATGCTTCACTGGTCTGATGCGATAACAGCTTTGTTCCTTTATTCACAAGGGTTTCCAGACTTATTCCCGCTCTGCCTTTCGACACAGCCATGCTCATCTATCCCCCTAATTTCGCGTGAACTATCTTTGCAGACAGAAGGAGGTTTGTTGTTGTTCTCTCTCTAAATCTGATTAATGCCTGCAAAGTTCACAGGCTTTCTGTGCGTAGGGCAGAGCACCCCTGAATATAGCAATAACGCTGACCTGTTCCCATTTGCATTAGGAGTTTCTGCTTTTCTCACCTAAATGTGAGTTCACCTCTCCCAACATCACATGCTGCTGCTGTCACTCGCCTTTTCTGTTGGCAGCAACTCCATGAGACTCTGGATATTCTCCTTTCCTTCCAACATGATGCTCTCCTGTCCCCACAGGGCAGCCGAGATACAACTGGTGTGAACGTAGGCAGCAGTTTATTAAGATGGGCAATCGTGTGATGGGAGCCTTTGGCATGAGCCAGGCTCAGCTTTGGTTGTTTGATGGTTGAGATTGATCCAAGGGGGAAAGGAACAACCAGAGCATCGTAGCTGAGCCCCTGGAGTCCCTGAATGGATTATCCACCCTTCTCCTGGATAGACCTACCTGTCCTGCCTTCCCGAGACCCACGGTTTGTGGGCATTTCTTCCAAACTGACCATCAGCTTCCATTCTCCAGCCGCAGTTCTTCCTTCCTCCCGGTGGCAAAGCACAGCTCAGCTCTACCAAGGTGACACGAGGTGTTCAGAGTTACTGAGTGGCATTTAAACTTGCCTGGGATGCCAGCAGGTCTCACTTAGTATTACATATGCTCAAAATATTATGGTTTGTTCTACTTTTATACACGAAATCTATTACTTCTAGGCTGCAAAAGATGCTTTCTATCATTCCGTTGACATTTTTAGCCAATCTGAATCTTAATACAATTGCTTTGCTGAAAAATGGCCTTTCAGCAGTTCTTAGACATTAGGTACTTCTTTATTAACTACTGATGCCAAGTAAAATCGTTGGCCATTGTCTGTTCCCTGAATCCAGTGGAGCAGGAGGCTCTGGCTACTCAGAAGCAATACTGGTGTTCTCTTTGATAGAATATTAACGTGGACTGCTTTTCTTTCAGCTTCAGTCTTGCCACAGCTGCTTGGTTATGAGCATCCCTCAGTCCTGAGAGGACACGGGAACAGAGGAATCCACTTAGATGGCTGCAGGAGTGGGACTGTAGGATGTGTGTAGTCTACACACTGTTTCGCCTGTCAAAACCTTGCTTCAGGCTCTGTTTGATCAATGGAGTGACTCCAGGGACAGGGTCTTTGGGATACCATGAGTTTGCCATGTTTCCCCAACTTTCTTCAGATTTAGTGCGACAGAGCAGAGTGTCACACCCCAGGAAGGTAAAAGATCAGCAATACCCTGACACTTCGTAGTGCTGGGCTTGTCCTACACAAAGTTGGTGTCTGCAAATGGCAGGAAGCAATAAGAAACTTGTCAAGTCCAACTCAACAAATAACTTAGATCAACTTCATAAATGAATTTTTCCTTTTATTTCTTCCTTGCGAATTGCTGAGAAAACCAAGAAGAGGCCTCCAGTGTATTTGCAAGGTCATTTCTGCATATCATCGGTGGTCTGGAGGGGTCGGGAACAACTTTCTTGTAATTCATATGTGTTGGTTTGTTCTGACTAGACATAGATATCACGGGGGATATTTCTGCTCCCCGAGTTCCATCGGCTGGAATTTTCTCATCAGTACGAATATTTAGTTCAAAAGTATGTGATTAGGTATTGAGTAAGAGGATCCTTGCTCAATGCCAGTGGGCAGAGCGCCACTGGACGCACACGGCTCCAGGGCAGCCAAAGTGCTGGCTTCCAGCTCGCAATCCACTTTCCAGGAATATTCTCTCGCAGATGCTTGAAATTCTCTGCCTCTTCCTGTGTTCCTACCAGTTAATGCATTCATTTGAGTAATTACTGAGAGCAAACACAAGAAGGGTATGAACCCAGACAAAAACAAATTGGTATTAAGGTGAAGCAGGTGGTGCAAATTTTATTGGCAGTGTTTGCACGGCTCCTAAATGGGAAGGAAAAATCTCTCGGGAATCGGAGAGTCGCATATGGCCTAAGATATCTTAGTCCTTCCCAACTGAATTGCCAGTCGGTAGGACAGCGAAAGGCATCTTTCCCTGCCGTTCGCCCTTCAAAACCCTTTTCTTTTGCAGTATGGCATCGCACAAATACCAGTGCATTTACCCCGCAACGTAAACTACATCTCAGTGCTGTGTTTTCGGTGCCTCACAACTCTTTAACTGTGTGAACTTGAAAGGAGAGAGATGCCCCCTGTTCTGCTGCCTGATCGGTGGATGCTGATCCCTCTTGAAGACTCACAGCTGTTTTTCCTGAAGTCTTACGCACAGTGGGACCAAAACTGTGCTCTGTGATCGCAGGCGGCCTATAAGCTGTGCTCAGAGGTCTGTAGCTTGGCTACAGCCCCACGTTGCCTTCACAATGTTTTCAGTCAAAGCATGGTGTTGAGGTTGTGCGTAACTGTCCCGGACTAATGTTAAGGATTGCCAACGGTCTATGACCACCAAAGTTTGGGAGTCTCCATGTTAGCACATGAAAGCAGCTCCCATCACCTGTTTTTTTGGGAAGGAGCCATCTCGGAGCAGGGTTGGGTGGAAAACTGCAGCAGCACTGGGATGGCGCTGAAGGAAGCTCCTGGTTGGCTTTGTCCATAGGGGTGGGGATGGGAGCAGGGGAAGAGCTGTGACCTTTTAAAACCCATAGTGCCTACCACTGCAAACGGAACGCTGTATTGTATTATATTATACATGACTACCGTGTAAATAAAGTACAATAAATGTGGTGTTTGTTAGGATTTTGATACGAGTAAAATGCAGTCTGCAGAAATTTTTTTTTTTTCCCCGCTGTATGTACTTTTATCACATTCCAGGCACGGGGACATCTTGGGGCGTGTGAGCTAGAAATGCATAAATGACAGTAGATGGGAAATGTTTGCAATGAGAAAATGTTACAATTCCTTTTGCCCTGCGTGGCTGAGACACAAGCACCATATGAAAACCAGCCAGAGTGGAGGGAGTTGGGGGCAGCTTAAATATGCAGGAGGAGAGCAGCTCCCGACTTGAGGTGGTTTGTGAGCAGAAGGGATGGCGCTGCCCGGCCAGTCCTTGGCCATGCTTCATTCGTGATGGAGGAAAAGCATTTTTAGTTTTTAGCATTTTAGTTTGGCTGATTTCTCTTTGCTTGTTTTCCTGATGCAGGAGCATTTGCCTTGCCTCTGTAACCTGGTTCTTTTCACCCTTGAGATCCCTTAGTAAGCAGCTACAGCTGAGCAAACTTGAGAGCTTAAAATTCAAAGCAGATTGGGAAAGAAGTTCTCCTGTCCTTAACTCAAGCAGCTGGCCCCTCTGTGGCTCTGGCAAACACTGAGGGGCTGGTTTTTTGGCTAATAATATTAGGAACTTACTTTGTTCCTTAACGCACTCCCTCCTCCATTCTCACGTTTCTCCATGGTGTAATAACAGAATTAACACATTTTAATGAGGCAGGTCTGCTCCATGCCCTCCAAATCCTGATGCATCTCTTAACTCGGATCTTGGTGAATTTTCCCCGGAAGCTTAGGAATTCTCTGGCAAGTGTTTGCAGCTGGTGTGTGGATGTAATCCTCCGTCGGTGTGTGGAGGGTGCTTCCACATTGATTTGATAGAGGAACGGGACCTCCCCATGCAGTTTGTCACACCTGCAGCTCAACCCCCCCGCCCCCACAGAGCTCTGTGCAGTCCTCCACAATATTGGAGGACTATGTACCTGCCTCTGAACCAGACCAGACAGTGATGTTCATCCCTCATATCATTGCTGTTCTTCATAGTCACCTTGGCAGAGCAGCATTTGTGGGTGGTTGCATCTGAAGAGGGTTCTTCCTGTGCAGGACGTCTCCACAGGTGGTCTGTAGACCTGGATGAGCCCAGGTGCCTCTCCCCTGCCTCAGGCTGTAGGTTAGTCTTTTCCTACACTGGAAAGTGGTCCTCAGAAAGGTCTCTGAATTGTGCTGGTTTGACTGCTGGTGATTTTGCAGATGTGTAGCAGCACTTCCAAAATAAACCAAAACCTGGTTTGGAAAAGTAAATGTTTCACTGTACAATTGATTTAAAGAAAAAAAAAAAAGAAAAAAAAAAAGAAAGAGAAACCACATGCTCGATATATTTTGAGTACTGTGTTCTGTATTTTTGCAGCTTATATTTTCCAGATGAGCAGTTTAGAGATATGTGATGTGAAATACATACTGTAAGTTTGCTGTAAATGATATTAAAAACACTATTTTCCTTCTTCTCCTGTCTCACTGGATGATCTCTTTGGTTCTGCCAGCTTGGCTGGCTGGGCTGGTACTCTGTCTCTCCCAGAAAGTTTTTTGGTTTCAGTAACAGCAGAGTTGAGACTTTGGGTTGGAGATTTGATGCTGAGGTTGAAAGTTTAGTAGAAATGGCAGTGGGGCTGAAGGTGTTCCCGTGCATGTGCAGTGTCTTCAGAGGAGAGGTCATGGTGGAAAAGTGGTTGTGACAGAGAAGGTAAAGCAGATCTTTGGAAAGGGAAAGATGAATGTTTAATTAACGGTTGTAGAAAAGGAGAGGGAGAGTGAGGACATCTTAGACGGTTGCAGAATGGGGGAACTTGAACACCTGGGAGACAGTAAGATGAGGAGGAGCTCAGAGGGAACATGAGTTGAGCAGTTAGGAAAAATGCTGGATGTCTCGTTGATGACGAACGTGTCTGGTGCTCTTTGTGTCAGTTCAGCTGTGGAGGGAAAAAAAAAAAAAAAAAAAAGAGCTTTTAGCTAAAATAGCAACTGCACAGTGAAGTGTCTGAGCCCTGCAAAGCACCCTGAGCCCCTGCAGCTGTTCTTACTCCCAGAGCTGCAGAGCCTTCTCCCGTCATCTCCATCAAAGTGCCCAGTGCCAGGGGGTCGGGCCAGCAGAGTGGCACATTGGTGAGAACGCGATGGTATCCATCTCCACTTGTTCTAGCAGGCGCATCGGTCAGAATAAAAGTAAGCGCTTATTTGACCCATTATTTTTAAATGTTTCAAATCTGTTGTATGGAAAGAATCATTTTCTCCTGAGCTTCTACAAAATGATGCTAAATGAGGCAATTACATTCAAACCGAGTTGAATATTCAGCTACTCCTTGTTTGTTTCATTTTTTTATCCTCCCCTGTTCCAGTTCCCTCTTCTGGAAGGCAGAGAGCAAAACAAAGATTAAAAGTTAGAAAAAAAACCCTTCCATTTTACTGCATACAACTTGAATCCAAACACTGTTGCTTTGAATTCACATTCAAACAGCAGCAAGCGTTGGAGAATGATTCAGAAGGAGGGAGTGAGGGAGGAAGGCTGGAAAAAAATATTTTGCCTAAATGTTGACAGCAAAAAGTCTCTTAGTTATTTCATTTTATTGCTTTCCCTCAGCTTAGCTACTGCTGGTGTTGGAGCCCGTGCAGATACCCTCTGAAGGCATCACTACTGCATGCTCCACTGGCCATTCTTACAGGTCCCCTGCTGTCCCCCGCAGTGGGTGCACACACCAGCACACATCACATCCAGCTTCTCAGGGCCTCCCTTCAGCCGTCCTAGACCTTGAATTTTGCCACTGCCTCTGACAGAACCCGGTTAATTGGGTATTTACCGAGCTGGATTCTGTTTTGGATGCAGATTATTAACCTTTATGTCAGCTTGAAGATATTACACCTGGTAAAGTTAATGTTTCGAGACTGGGAGGTTAATGTGTCAGTGCTCAGCCCTCCCTAATTAGCAGCAGGGCTGTGCGTGTGGCTGTGCTGTGAGTCCTGCTTTAATTAGAAAGGACTCACAGATGGGTCACATCAACAGTGTGAGTTTATCTGCTTCCTTCAGCCCTCTCTGATGTATCTCTTCTTTGCTGTCCCTGGACCTTGGGTAAGTCTTGTTGTGGTGGCCCTAGGGAAGGTGCGATCCTGGCAGCCTTCCCAAGGCTAGTCTGCCCGTGGTCTTCTGAGCCTGGGCTTGGTCGATGATGAAGACTGGGGGGCTCCCAGCTAAGGAGGTCATTGTGTATCCAGGAACATGCTTGGCGGAAGGTCTTAGCTCTGCACCAAGTTTACTCAGCTCCTGAAGCCTCAGATGATCTTTATGGTGCCTTTGAGTTGACTGAATGACTTGAAGTGTTTATTTAGGCTTTAAAGAGTGTGTTTCGGTTTTGTTTTACGGTGTTCCTGTGCTTGCTACTAGAGCATGCCCTAGGTTGTGTGTTTACTGGAGTAAGGACTGTGCAAAGAGCAGTCTGGAGGTCAGGAGTGGAGAATATTGGAAGAATAAAACATGTCACTGGAGTTGTGAACTTTTGTACCAGAAACCTTGTTTGAAAAGCCCTGCTCAGCCAGTCAGGGAAGACAGACAGATCCCATTTTGTTCCTGGCAGGGCAAAATTAAATATGTATCCCTTGTCTCTGTTTTCCCATTGCTTCTGTGGGCCAGGCAGGACCACGGGTTTGTGCCTTGCAGGAGCAGGAACTGCCTGTCTTCAGAGAGCTGTTTGCAGCTCGTGTCCCGGCTGACCCTGAGCAGCCCTGGACCATACAGTCTCCTCACTGCAAATCCACAGAGGTCTCATTACCCGGAGAAAGGGGCTCTTCCACAGGAGGCAGCCGCCTGCTAATCCACGGCTCCTCTGTCTGAACCTCCCGCTGTCTCTCTCTCAGCTCTGTGGGGACAGACCCTGGCTCACGTGGCTGGTACCAGGTAATGAGATCAGACGGGTGCTTTCAGCGGGCTGGGAGCCTGAAGGTTTCTCTTTCAAATCTAGCTTTTAAGCAGCAGGTGTGTTCCCCACAGCCGCGCGCTGAATCGTGATCCTGTGCCTTGGGTGCTGAGACAAAGGGCTTAGGCACCTCTGTGCTTTGCAGATACCTAGAGGCCTTTAAAATGCTGCCGTGATACCCATCGCTTCGTTACCGCGGTACTACTGGCCATCACTGCTTCCATAAGTGAGCTAAATTCCTCCCTGCTTGCTGGATGGCAAAGGACAGTGTGTGTCGTGCGGGGAGCCGAGGACGTGGAGCTCGGCGCGTACAGGCAGGCGGTGTAGGGATGCTTTTGTGCAGGGCAGGAGGAAAGTGCTCAGCACGTTCCCAAGCGATGCTGTTATCTCCGAGCCCCGCTGCAGCAACACCTCCCGTCCCTGATGCCCACGGAGCCATAATTGAGACAAGTGCTCTGCAAACTTCCACAGAAGTGCCTGTGATCTACACAAAAGATAACCAGGTGGAGGCCGATAAATGAGGGACAGAGGGGAAAAATGACTAATCTTTACAGCCTGCTTGGCAGGGGTGTTGCACACCAAGACCTGCCTTGCTTCCATGAGTCAACCTTCAGCAGCAAAAGGAGCAATCGCACTCCCCAGCAGGTATCTCCTCTATAACGTGGTGGATTTCAGCTCTTTCGTGGGCATGCTTAGTTTGGAGAAGAGGAGGCTGAGAGGGGACCTCATTGCCCTCCACAACTACCTGAAAGGAGGTTGTAGAGAGGTGGGTGTTGACCTCTTCTCCCAAGGGAATAATGACAGGACCAGAGGA
>JAOXNO010000070.1:35761878-35780507 GCA_028565335.1 Limnodromus scolopaceus
CAGCAACTGGAAATTCAGAAGGCTGAGAAATGCTCAGGCTGGAGTGGAGCCTCACCCTGCTCTTCTCTCTTAGCTTTAGCTCCTAGGATTAAACTTGCTATCCCTGCAGCCCCCTCCTCACATGCAAGAAGAAGGGGACTGCCGAACTGATGACATGAATGATTGATATGATGATGCTGTTGTGTCCTCTAAGGGCTGGCACCAAACACTACCCTTCCCCTTAGATTAAACAGGAATGCGTTTACCTGAAATCCTGGAGATTTCTTTCCTGCAAGCTTTGGGTGTATGCAAAGCATACCTTCTCCATTCAGAACATGTGCTAATTCCCCATTGAAATCAGTGCTCATCCAGTGCTAACACCCACACAACTTCTAAATGCCTTTGGAAAGGAGCAGAGCAACTTGAAAGGCACCTAGGTTTCTGGATGAAGCCAGAAGTTAGAACACAGCCCAGCCTTTGTTGAAATGACATTTGAACAAGGTGTTTGATTTTTATATTATTTTTTTTCAGTATTGTAAACTTGCCACTGAACCACAAATGCATGTGGAGATGCAGAAGAGGGTACTGAGCTGCAAACCAAAGCCCGCTCATCACAGAAATGCACTTTGCAGCTGCAGAAGAGGTTTGAGAGGACTCTCTTTGCCCTTGCATCACGTCTAATCTGTTTTCACTGCGGGTCATAAAGCCTGGTGTGCTGAGTTTTTCAAGTGCCATTAGTTTATGGGCTTGTTAACAGAAAGGATTTTGTTACCTTTCAGAGTCTGATTCTCACTGAACCAGAAATACCTCAGTGTAATTTTGATGGCAGAGGAGAATCAGGTTAATAGCATTTAGGATCGTCTTTCCAGCAAATATTATTTAAGCTGGTTCTTTTTTACCTCCTTCCTTGCCCTGCTCTGTTGTTGCCATCACTGAAATTAGCTACCTGAGATTATTGTAGCTGTATTTAAATGTCATTGTCACTTGGCTTAAGGCTTTAGAAACCCAACTTTTGAAGGCTGCATTCAGAAGAAAGCGAAGGTGTCTACAAAATGCATGTTTACTTGTTTTTGTATGTGTATCCCTACACAAAGCCACAAATGGGAATGCAAGGGTATTTAAAAGCCAGGAGAGACAAAACATGTTAGAATTTTAAAGTATTGTTAGAGCACAGCAGGCCATATGATAATGGAAATGTGAGACAATAAAAGGGTTCATCAGCTAATTAGTATGTTTAGTTAATATACTGCTACAATCAAAACTATTCTGCTGGCAAAGCTGCCTTCCAGTGTGAATGGAGTAATTGTTAGAGATATCTGAAAAGGACAGATGTGTTGTGTGGGTCGGGAATAAAGCTGTGTGTTTCAGTAAGGGCAGGAAAAAAGGTCCAGAGGAAAGTCTGCAACAGCGTTTGTACCTTCTAGAAGGGCTGGAGTTTGTAGGTAGCTCTTGATCCACGTTATATGTGTTCACTTGGACTTTTTGTAACACTACTTCTGCTGGAGAAGCCTTTTGATGGTGAAAACTCGGAGACAGCCTGGTCTGGCATCATTCACCTTTTATCTCCGCTTCTCCAGTTTTCTAGTTAAGTGCAAAGAAACCTGGAATGTACCTGGAAGAAAAGGTTTGGGTTATTTCTGGGGAAAACAGTCTAAAAACCTACTACCTTCTTTCATTCATCACCTTTCTCATATAAGGGAGAGAGCAAAGACCTTACTGATTTCAGTGAGACATTTCTCTTAAAAGGTAAGAACCTTTACAGCAGCCTGTGTTTTGATGGGACATTCTTAAGATCTAATGCACTGATATCTAAGACCTTTCCTTTCTTTAGAGAGGTGAAAATGAGTTTTTGCCTTCTAGAAGCTCAGTATGACTAAACAACCTATTGACTTCCCTGCTACATGGTGTCCGCTTTATCAAGATGCATTCAACATGACAGATACTCCTCTAGTCCCAGGCAGTACAGCATTAACCATGTCTGTGCTCTGCCTCTGCTGCAGGATGCTCTTCCAAATGTCCAAATTGACATGAAGGAACAGAGAGACGCTGTAGCTACACACGCTGAAGAAACAGGTCAAAAATAAATGCTTTCAAGAACAGAGTAAATTACTTCACTCTCATCTGTACTCCCTGACACACCACTAACTCATCCATATCTTCCTCTTTATGACAGCCCTGAGAAAAACAAGACAATTGGAGAGTAAGAGAGGTTATTTAAGCAAGTACGCTGAGTAGCTTTCAAAAGTATGTCTTGTTTATTATAGATCTGGTGGGATTTTTTTTGGAAGCACTCTGCAGAGCAACAGCTTCTCAAAGAAAAAATAGAAACAGAAACAAAAAACCCCAAAACAAAAAAAGAAACCCCACACCAAACAACACATTGAAATCCTGAGCAGCTCTGCTCTTTTCCAGCTCAGGTCAATCAATCAGAGCTGCAAGTCACTGTGTAGGAGCTGCCTAAGTTGAGATGACGGGAACAGTCTGGGGTAGGTGTGTAAGGACGTATCCAGAATCCTTAGAAATGCCTTTTAGACTTCTTCCAGTGCAGATTTTATTCCATCTTTAACCATTGCTTTTGGCTGAGAACGAAGGTGTTGTGTTTCTAAGAGCTGTTGTCTCCTCGGTGTTAGGTCAGAGTGGCTTTGGTGAATGGGTCCCGTGGAGCTGCTGCCCATCCCAAATTGGAAGTGTCTCTGAGAATCATGACATTTCTGCCTTGAGCTCATAACCTTTCTGTATTAAATGCTGTAATCTTACTAAGCCTAAGCCCTGCTTCTGGAGAAGGCGATGCTCTCTGGAGGCGGGCTGCTGTTGCCTTCTGGCGTTTTGCCCATCCTGCTGGTAGGGTCAGCTGTCTGGGAAACCTTGAGATCCCTTTGGTGGTCTGGTCCCAAGCTTGGGCCCCATGGAAGAAATCATCACTGATGATACACCTCACTAACAGAACAAGGCAAAATGTCCCACCCCAAGATGCTCCTCGGCTCAGTGATGTGAAGGGCTCAGCCCAGCCATGTTCACGTCCACCCCCCCTCAGGTTGCTGCGCACGAGGGCAGAAGCGCACTACTCCATGGTGACAAATAGCTCTTTAGCTTAAGCAACTTTATCTTTTCCTTTTTTATTTAAAGGGCCTCAGTTCAAACACTGCTGCAAGCCCAGGCAGGTGGCCATTTCATAGTTACAGTAAATAATTTACATGACAAACTCGGACCTGTCTCTCGGTCCTGTATTATTCATGAATGAATGGGCTTGGTTTTTATGACAGCGTTCCTTATTCAAAACGCGGTCTCTGATGTATCTCAGTCCTCGAGTTCATTTCGGCTGCATCTGGCTGTTTGCCAGCCTTTCCTTGCTATTTTCTGTTTTGCAGAATGTATTACCTAGATCATTTTACTCCCGTTTGCTTCCTGAGGGGCTGAAACTTCTCTACGCAGCAAGGAGATTTCTGCATGGCCGTGTAAGCCCCTTTGTCGTGAAGCTTCACTCGAATGCATTTTTCTGAGCGTCTCCCTCTGGGCAATCTTTCTTGCAAACAAAAATATCGTTTGTATGAACATTCATGGCAGAGGTCAGAAATCTCTCCAAAGAAAATGCTCAAGCATCATTTATATAAATCTTAACAAACACTTCACCGTTGTTTGCTCTTTTCGGCTTGCGTGGGTCTCACCCGTGGGGTTTAAGGGTGTGAGGGTTGGGCTCCCCGGTCACCCCTGGGCTGCCTCTTATCTCTGAGCATCTCTAAATCCAATTCATTTTGTCGGAGGTGGCGAGGGCAAAGCTGCAGTTTCCCCTCTGCTTGCTGAATTTCTGAGGTGTAGAGCTTCTTGAGATGTATGCCTTGTGACTCAAGCACCATGCGCTGAAAAAAAAAAAAAAAACAGAATTCACTTCTCAGTCCTTTATACACCTCTACTTGCCCTTGTTTCCTTAGGCTTTCACTCTCCATCTGTAAAATGGGCATAATAATGCCTTATTTGCCAGGTTCCATTTCCTTGTCCTATCAGCTCACCCTGCAAATGCCATGAGCCACCGATCCAGCACCATCTTTATTCCCACTCATAGAAAGGAACCCTCATCCCAACAATGATAAATAAACGTGCAATATCTACGTGACATCAGACAACTGTGAGAGCACTGAAATGTGAATCCCCCCTTTTTTATTCATTTACATACTGCTGAAATATCTTGTATAGGGGGAAAACTGACCCTGGTGCTTATGTGAGCAATTTGCTCATACACAACTTATTTGCTGCCGCTGTGCTTGGTTGAATAATTGATGATGCTTATGGTTTTCATTCATCCCCTGAAATAGAATTGTGTATAAAAATAATTTATACCTGCTTCATCCCCTGAAAATAAGCCCAAATAAATTAGTGAGAAAATAAAGCTAATATTATCTATTTTTTCTATAAATCTGTGGTCACAGCCTTGAAAAAGTTGAAAACCCAGTGAGAAAACTGACTGAGCGTGTTGTTAGTGCCCTCCATGTCTTTAAAAAAAAAAAGATTAATTTGCTACTGAGATCCCTTTGGATGAAAAGGGTCATGGGTTCTTTACAAACAAGTGTTATTTCTCCAGCTATCATTACTCAAAACTGTGAGGAGGGAACACAAGATAGACCTTACATTTCTTTCTGCATTCAGGGAGGCTCCAATTTCTTGGATCTCTGTTTTTAATACAGAATTCCTTTAAAAGCCAGAGGACGTACCAAGCCCTCTCAGGAGGTGACGAGACTGCTGATCTAATTAGGAAAGGATTTGGAGAATTGCAGCCTCCTCAGATGACTTCACTTTGAGTTGTGGGTGCAGAGACCCTTTTGAAATTCAGTCTGCACATCCTTCATGTGTGTCTGGACCAAAGACCTCCAAGGAAGCCCCAGGACTCTGCAGAAAGTGGTGGCATCAGCGCAGAACTAGGGAAATTTATTGTTTCTGAAGATAGTTTCGGCTTTCATGTGAGACCAAAGGAAACGCCTTGATCGTTTACAATCATGAGCCATCCTCTGCCATTTCTGACAAGTGCCAGGTGCTAATTCTGGAGTCCTGGCTTAAAATGCCCTGCAGTGGCATCTGAATAATTTAGCTCTTTGTTCTTCTTTGTGCTTTTGGGCACTGAAGCTGCTTTGCTTACAATGGTGCCAATTTTTTGGGGGCCTGTGGAGCTTACTTTCCAGGAATTTAGGTTTGTAAGGTTTGTTGAGTATTTGGGATCCTTGGCCAAAACATTTAATGTAAATCCCAGCTGCAAAAGTCAGATAGGGCATCCTATCCATTTGGATATTTTGCAGATCTTTGCTGCCGTGCAGCTTAGTTGAGCTCAGCAGCACCTTTCTTCTGGGCTGTGAAAGGGGGAAAGGAGCAAAGGGCATCAGCAGAAACCCGGAGAACCAGGTCTGGAGCAAGGTTGAGGTGCATTAATAGTGTTGCTTCAGGATCCTGGATTTGAATAAATGAAGCAAATAGAAGAGAGCTCTAGTGCCCCGGGAGAAAGGCGACCCAGGCACGGTTGGACCAGAGAGCGGGCATGAAAGCAGGAACAGCCAGAGGGCACGTGTTGGGAGGGAAGTACTTCTGCAGGCTGTGGCAAGTGGATGATTTTGCACAGAACTTTATATATTCCAGCCTGTTCTATTTCTCCCTTCATCAACAGCATCCAAGCAGCAAAGTCAGCAGGCGTGTGTGTTTGCTCAAGGCCAAACACAGCTCTGCTGTCATCGCTGGAAGCGAGGACTGCCTGCCGAATTGGTACCTAACTGCACATCCACAAAACCGCTGAAGTTTCAGGAGGCTTGAGTCCTTTCAACGCTCCCGTGGGTTCAGCACAGGATATCAAAACCACACGCTGTGCGCAAACATCTTGTGTTTTCTGCTGCTGCTCCGCTAACCAGATTAGGTTCCCCTGCTACCGTATTCATTTTGCACTCATTAGAGCTAAATTTAGCAATGAAGGCAACTCTTCTCCCCTCTGGGAAAGGTAGCAGGGGGAGTCCTGGTTGCAACAAGCCGTGAGGAGGCAGAAATAGCATCTAGATTTTCTCTCCTTTGAGATGGAAATGTGCACGGCTCTAGTGAGACAGAGGAGGAAACTTGCACCCAGTTTCCTTCTGCATAGGACACTCGTTGGACCCTGGGGCTAAAGAAATTTGTGCCAGTCATTGCTGAAAGCATGCAGAAAAAGTTTTCTCTGACCCCAATCGCAGGCAAGAAGCAGTGGCAAGAGATGTTATTTGTACTGGCCAGGTGTAGTGGGGAGGTGGTTTGCTGCTGAGTTTGGACCTTGGGCTTATCTCCAGCGTTACTGTGGTAGATGGGCAGTAACTCCCAGATTTGGGCTGAAGAGGCTCATGCAAAGAGGTTTCTTCCTCTCATTGACCTTTATAGGCAATGATGTCAGCTTTTTTTATGAAAAAAATAATAGTGTAAAGTCTGCCTTCAGATTCTTATGAGCAGGAGGTAAGAGGCCCAAAGAGAGCTGAGCTCAGTGTGCAGTGCTGCTCCTCTGGTACCCAACCGTCCTGGGCATCCCTTCGGCTGTGCCTTTGCTAGTGACACAGCTGGAGCGAGGGGGAAGAGCACAGGTCTTTGGGGCAGTCAAATGCCATCACAGTGGTGGGGAATCTCAGAAATCTGTGTGAATGGGTAAATCTGAGCTTCGGTGTAATTGACCATAATGAACCTAGGGGGAAATGATCTGAGCCATCTCTATGTGAGCTTGGACTGGGCACAGCTGGATTCGCTCTTGACAGTTCTCCAGTATCATTAGTTCAATGTGCAGTGGCAGCCAAAAATAGCTTGCAAAATATTGGACATCTTCAGGAAGGCCATTGAGAACAAGAGAAAGAGTGTCATTTTGCCTCCATCTGAGACCTTGGCAATACCCTCACCCTGGAGGTGGGATACCCCTGGATGGGGATATGGACTCCAGGTATTTAGCTTTGCCTTGTGGCTCTGGACAGCTGCTGAGTGCTGCTTTCACACAGCAAATTGGGGAAAGGATGGGTTAATCTTGGCTTTGAGAGAGAGGGCAGCCAAGCTTGGAGACGATGCCATAGCTTACAGCATTCACAGAGGCTCTGACCAGGAGAAATGGACTGTCACTAGCTGTTAAACCTCTGAAGGTGGAAAAATCTCATTGAAATACAAGCTCTGTGTCTGCATCTGTATGAGATCCCCGAAGCCTGGTGGGAAGCGCTGATCTTTTCCCAGAAGATACAGGCTGAGTGCCAGACCCTCTGCCACCACTGGGGCTTGTGCGAGGCACCTGTGCCGTGCAGAATTGCCGGCAACATCCTTTAGGAGCAAAACTGACATGTTTGACCATCACGGGGGGGAAAAAAATAACCAGGAGGTCTGTCAGCACTTGATTAATGAAGTATTTCCCCGCGGAGAGATCTGTGCACAGCTTTCTGCCAGGGACCCTGGCAATGCCAAGAATGAGACATGGGTTCAGCACCTCTTCCAGAGCAGAGAAATACAAATCCAGCAAACAAACAGAGCCGGCTTCACCGATAACTTCCAAGGGAAAATTTCACTTATCAGTATGATTTGTTAGGCAGCAAAAGTTAGAGCAAAGAATATTGTTGGGTGAACGGTGTCTGAAGCCAAAGTTTTAATAAAAATTTCCAGTTTATTTCACAGCCGGAGTGAGGAGGTCAGTGCAGACCCTCTATTCAGCTTGTCCCAGCTTCGCTGGAAGATGCACGCTTTGACTTGATCTGTAACAGCAGATTTAAGTCGAAGGCAGCATCTGGGACCACCTGAGCCATGCACCTGCCCTCCGTGGGAGGCTGTGTCCCTCCAGGCAGGGACAGCAGATCATCTCCCAGCACACCACAGCTTTTGGCCACGTGCTCTCGATTCACTGATGGAAGTTTCAGCTCACCTTCACCCCGAGGCTGAAAATTTCCCTGGCTCAGGAGCTCGGTTGCAATGGGATGGGCATCGCTGGATTAGCACTTGAAGGCTGGAGAAGTAGCGGCTCCCGACCATCTGGTTTTGATCTGCTGCTGTAAGTTGCCTGGAGCCTTTCGGCAGCCTGAAGTTTTCTCTTTGTGTGATGAACTTCCTCCTGGTTCATTTACACTTGGTTGGCGCTGGCCGCAGAGATGGGCTGCGAGTGCCAAAGCAATTCCTTTGGCGGGGGGGGGGGGGAATCTTCTTTGAATCCCAGGCAGACATAGTGATTTTATTTCTAGAAAATAGAGCTATAAACCTAGTTTATGCCCAACAAACACTATGCAATGTCTGTATTAAGCTGGGGTGGGGGGGAGTTATGTCAAAAGAGGGTGATATTTGTCACTCACCTGTCTGAGTGCTGGAATATGCTCTTCTCTTTACGTATTGAGTACTTGATTTTCATCCTGCCTGCATCCTGGCCTCACTTTTTGCTCCGATGAATTCTGATCTCAAGCCTGCAGAGCTCAGTAGAAAAATATCTCCTTTTCAGCTCAGCACACGGGTCTGTAGAGAGAACGAACTGTGGGCAAAGTTGCCTGACAGGCAAATGTGGGAACGTGCTTGTGGTAGTGTGTGTCCCTGGGAGAGCCTGTATTGCAAGAAAGAGTAAGCTAAAAAATCATGTCTTTAACTGTCCATCTGCCTGACGGGCACCTAGATAGGCACATTAGAAACCTGATGGATAAAATACACGAGGCAGAAGTAGCAGGCTGCTAAATTACACAAAGTGCAGCCACAAATTGCAGGCACAAAAGGAAGGACAGCTTTAAAAAAAAAATTGTATCTTAAGTGTCCCTTTCTAGACCAGTACTTGTGATGCTTGCAAACAGATATATCATTTGAGTCCAAAAGAAATGAACTATTTATTTAGCATGAAGATTGCCCCCGGCAATTGTGAATCGAAGGTTATCTAATGTCTTTGCCATAGGCTGTAAGCATCTGGACAGTTAGCATATGCAAGGAAATTACTCACAGATAAGTATCCAGTAATTTATACAGAGCATTCCAGATAGAAACCTATTCCATATCAATTTCTGCCTGCTCTATAAGCTGCTCCCATTTATCAAGCTGGAAAAATTCGCAGGCGGGCAATGAGGGTGTGCTGAGATCTGTGTATACTTTATCAGTTAATATTCACTGAGGTCCCTTTGACATGATTGGAGTAAATCTTTCTCTCCTTCTCTTTGGTTATGACCAGCCTATAATCTTCCAGGCTAAACATCATTCCCATGAATGAAGAGTAATACTGAGACATAGGGGGAAAAAATAATATGTAGAGAAAATGCATTTCATCTCACTTTGGAGGTAATGAGACAGTTTAGTGTGACACGTCATTTAAAACCAGGTTTTTCTTTTTAATAGATTCAGTATCCCTGAAGAAGTGACTGACAGATCAGTGCGTGACATATTTCTCCCAGAAAAAAAAAAAAAAATTGAGGTTGACACAACCAGGGAGGTGGCGGAGTCACAGTGATCTTCAGGAAGACAAAGGGACGAGTCTTTCTTCATCAGGTAAATTACACAGACCTGAAGTCATGCAAATTAAGCTAAAAGTTTCAAAACCAGTGTCTGTTAGGTGGCTATGTCAGGAGGTGCTTATGGTGCCTATGTCCTTTACCTGCAACCTGTAAAGCTCTGCAGGGGAGGCAGCCCCAGCAATGCAGTAAAATACAGCAGGTTCTGTTCAGTTTTTCTCTTTGTCAGCAACCTGCTGCCATTTGCCAGAAAACTCCTACTCCATGCCCCGTTTTCCCTGTGCTGTGGCTGCCATGGGAATCTCAGCTGAGGGAGCCCTTGGGGTTTTCTCTGGCTGGGAAACTCTACCGAGGCTGGGAGTCCGTTGAGGACTGCATGGATCTCAGCAGCTTCATTCTGCCAGCAGCCCCCCTCCGAGCCGTCCCCGACGAGTGCACAGCTGTTTATTCAAACCCGACAGATGCTCCGCTCCTTCCGAGTGTGAGTGAGGACTTCAGAGGGCACTGCAAAGGGAGACAGCTCCTTTCTTGTACAACAAAGGTGTATCGCCATGATCCCGGGCGTGAGAGTTGTTGCCACATACTTGGATGGAGTCCACACACACAGCTCTTAAAAAAAAAAAAAAAAGAGTAAATAAATAAATAAAGGGGGCACATAATGAGTCCTGGCACGCGTGTACTCAAGGCCATCTGTTAGTGTGATCTGTTGCCAATTTGCAGAGCTAGGAACCAGTCTCTGCAGGTCACGGATGCCAAGATGAGATGGGCTTAGAAAAGGCACTTGCAGAATGTGCTAATGGCCACTGGTTATCAGAAGAAGCTTCCTAGCAACAAACGCCATCAAAAGAGGACCGTGCTGCTCTTTGGTATCTGGGATCATATCCGCTGATACCAGTGGAGCATTCCTGCCATTTCCTGATGTCTCTGCCCCTGCAGTGAAAAACAGAAAGTTATAATCCTTTGTCAACACAGAAAGAAGTGAACTTCTAACCAACCTACTCTATAAATTATTTCAGGATTTTTCCTCCTGCTTCATGACTAGTTTCTCCTCCACGAGGTGAGGCTGCAGAGGAATTGATGTATACCTGAGCATCCTTGGGAGCAAGAACAACACAGCTTATGGGATGGACAAAGCGCCATTTTCACCTGTGGCAAGCACAAAGGCCCCCCTGGCCTGCTCATCAGCCGTGTCTGGAGTCTCACTTGCAGGACACCTTCAGAGCAGGAGCCTTCCCTCCCCTGATAATCTCCAAAGCACCAGACCAAACCTCAGGGGACAGTCAAATGAGGAAGAATGAGCCAAGGTTACAGCTACCAGATACCTTAAAAACCCAGTATATTGTTGACAAAAAGGGCTCTAAGCAAATCAGATTTATTTCCTAATCAGTGCCTGGTAATGTTATCATCATACATTTGCATAAGCAGGATGTTTTATGCATTGTTTTTCTTTGAGCAGGTACCTCCTCATTTGTGTGCACTTGCTGATGTGCTCTCTTAACCTGCCACAGGCTTCCCCAAAGCTAGTGCCTGTGAATGCTTCTCAGATAATAATTAGGAGTATTCACCCTCTCTACATCCTTTTTCCAACAAAGACTTGAAAAATGCAACCTGATTTTTTCAGTTTTATCTCTTTTCTTCCCTGTTCAGGTACCGGCTGCATGGAGGGCAGGTGCCTTTTGTCAAAAGACAAGGAGTCGTCTTCTCCTTAGGAAATGTTTATGTGCCTTCCACAACACCAAATTGAGAAAATAGATTACCTCTCAGGAAGCCATCTGTTTCACCATCCTGTGAGCTCTCAGGTTGGTTCTTGCCTTTTATAAGACATTTGAGTCCTCCTGTGATTTCTCCCTTTCACCTGTCTACCTGTCATAAAAATTATTCTGCAGGTTCAGTGCATCCATCCAGACATGTCAGCACTGGAATTTCAAATGTTGTTTTAGGGTTGCATTATTAAAAAAACCCCACCCCCCCAAAAAAACCCTTCCTATTAACCACAGACTAATGGAAACTGGATGAGAAAATGAGGAGAGAAGCAAATTTGGGATATTTTTTTTTTTTTAATTACTTGATAGTAAACCAACATTTTCAGTTCCTAAACCAGGAATTATAAGAATAAATTGATTTTTAAAGCCAAATCAATACCTTTCCAATGAAAAATTGAAATTTTGAGAAGGATATGTTTTGCTGAGAACACAAGGATTCTCCAGAGAAGGGCTGCAGCCTGCCCCGCCTCCCATGCCTTACATACACACCACTCGCTGCAGAGCTACAGGCTGTTTCTTGGAATAAGCTGTTGTTGGGGAATGTGGAGATTGTCCAAACTCCAGAGTGGTTCTTCTTACCGTCCACTTGGAGTCTTGGAAAGTTCATTTACTCCAATTACGTTTTCTTCAATTTGCTCACCCTCTTCTACTCATGTCAGAGCCACTTAGTCTCTCCTTAAAATCCAAGTGGACATAAGATGGACTAACGCCAAAAAAGCACTCATCGTATACGAAAAATACCCAGTAAGTAGCTTTCCCAGCTTTAACACAATGCATTTTTTTTTGCAGTAAAATACCAAGTGTTTAAAGAGCAGATGCTGAAAATAGAGTTGTCACAAAGCACATAGAAATTACTATTAATTTAAACATGTTGCTTATTTTTGGTGTCATTAGCTGATGCAAGGGACATGATAATGGGATACAAAACTTTTCCCCTCTGGATCATGGGTTACACTGTGATCCAGAGAATTAGTGACTCAAGTAATTAACATCCGCTATCTGTTCAGTAGCGTAACTGAAATAGGATTAAGCCTGTCCATCTGACTGCAAACAGACCAGTGTCTCCATTACCAAAGCCACCAGCACAATTAGCACTAATGGACATCTCCTGAAGAGATATGGCATGTGCGCAGCAGTTTTCTCTGTAGAAAAGTTACTTAATTGGTAAATTTTCATCCTGAAATTCAATTGGGTTGTTTTTCACTGCAAGGAAGGCTCAGAGTAACGCTCTGTAGTGCTGTGAAAAATAACATGGTGTGGATGATGGAGGTGGTGTCATCTGGGCTGTCCTCCTAGGAGAGCTGAAAGGTGTTCCCACCCCAGATGCACAACCCTGGGCAAGCTCCATCATCCCTCTGGGGCTGTTTCGCTTCATAGCCTTGCTCTCTTCACGTCAGACCAGCAGCTATTTGCTATTATGCCCCACACACCCTTACTCCCAATGTGAGATGTTTGCAGTTCACCTTCCTCCTGCCCGATTCAGCAGTGACTGCCTAACAGGGCCATTATTTTCATCTCTAATTGAATGATTTCTCTCCCTTCCTTCCTCATTTTTTTTTTTTTTTAAAGAAGTGTCAGGGAAATCGGCAACTTTAAGAAAAGAAAAATAGATGAACTGAAGCATCCTGGGCAGCAGTGCCAGTACTGTTATTTTTAGCAGGGTCTCCGGTGGCTCAGAGCTGCAGCAGGCAGGAGGTCCTGGGAGGTGACCCACCGAATCCCAGGGGTGGGGACAGGCCGCTAGAGGTTCAGCGGGTATAATGGCCACCAGTCAGACAGCAGCATTTCACTTTGCCTGAGATAAAAAAACCCATCGCACCTCTGCAGCCCTCGCAGCCAGGGAGATGCCAGCGCTTCGATTAAGCCACGCTGGGTGGTGCCCGCGTTATTATCTGTTTTACAGGCAGAGAAACCGAGATGCAGGGAGATTAATTGACTTGCTCAGATGAGGTGAGACCAGAGAGAAACCCCAGAAGCGTAATTGCCTGTGCTAGCTCTAATTGCCAGCACATACATTCACGGCTGGGAGAGGCATCTGGAGGAGCAGGGGATGCAGAGGCATCCCCAGAACAAAGCGAGAAGCCATGACTGGGGGTACCAGCGAGGTAGGAAACAGGTTCCTCTTTCTGTATCATGCTATGGGCATCAGCAGCCTTGTTTTAGGACAATGCTCTGATATTCCGAGCATTGTTTGAAGAGTAAGAATAGCAAAAACCAGATGTTTTTTAGCTAAAAAAAAAACCCCAAACCCTTGAGCTGAGCAGCCAGCCCTCGGTCCCATCCCGAGCCCTCGTTCTCCAAGCTGGAGGCACCACTGCATCACTTCTTCTGCACAGCTTCAGAGCCGTGTCGGAGTTAATCTTTCAACTTAAGTGTTTTGCCTCCTCCCAGGTAAAAGAGAGGAGGTTTTGTTATACTGGCAGGATCCCGCTGAGCCAGAAGTAGCATAAAACTCGCTCGCCTTGTAAACATGGCACAGCAGAAGCCGGGCGTCTTTGGGAGGGAGCCGTCAGCCCCACAGCACCGCTGCTGCCCGCCCGGCCCCTTTGTGCAGGGGAGGTTTTAATGCTGCTTTGACAGGATAAAGAGCTTTTGTCACCGTTATTAAGCAAAGCCAATCACCGTGCTGCTGAGCATCTCTGCAGGCAGCCAACGTGCCTGGTAACCAATGGGGTATCTAAGCTTACACTTTCACTTAGGGGAAGCTTTGTTCTCCATTGCTGAATTGAGATAGAAAGAAGGGAGAGAGAGGTTTCCTCTTCCCATTCAGCAGCAGATGATGGAAGAGGCAAGAGTGAACATCAGTCCCTTGTCCACAGCAATAAGAAGTGATGGACGGTGGCCCCTTTGTATCCCGGTGGAGCGCTGACATCGCTGGGAGTTTCAAGAGGTTTGTCCCCATCTGAGATCCTGAGTTTTGCTGCGCAAAAGGGATTTTGCAAGAGCTCTGCAGCTGTTGCTGCAGGGGCTGTGACGACGCAGGAGTGTTGGTTTTCATTGTACAGTATTATAATGAATGAATATATCGATAGCAATTTGGGCAGATATTTTATCGATTGACATCCCAAGGCAAATGCTACATTCATTGCCAGAAGTAAAACACACTCCACCATATACCCCGATAACCACAGGGCTATAATTTAATAGCATTAATATATGATGTGGCAGATGATGGCACCGCCTGCTCCTGTGGTCCGGCTCCACACACATCAATACAAAACCTCCAAGAAGATGACATTTGTCTATCTGAATGCAGCAGCTGGATGCGCTGTATGAAGCTCCTCAGGGACTTTCCAAGAGGCCAAACCATTTCATTATGTAATTGATCAAGGTTATTCACCACAAGATTTTGCAGAGAAACTTGCTCTTCCCTTTCACCTTTGCAAACCATTCCTCCTTCCCCTCTGCCAGCAGTCTCCCTTCTTTTCATTATTGCTGTACAGGATTTTGTCCTCATTCCCTTCAGCTTCCCTTTCCACTGGTTTCATGGTTCCTGATTTTTAGTCATCATTTAGTTTGGACAATTCTCATCTCTACTTCTCCATTACCCCAATTCCCCCTTTACTCCCCTCAAAAGCAAGCACTCAAATCTGTTGTTTTTTCGGTACAGCCTCTAGTATATCACTGTGACACCTCACACTCAGCGTATGCTATCTATTTTTCCTTCTTCCCACTATCTTTCTTCACTGTCCGTTTTACTTAGCAGCATGTATCCACTTGGCAAGAAAACTGAGTTCTTAACTTGCATTTATTAATTGGAATTTGCCGACCTTGGGTTTAGTTCAGGTAAGCAAGCAGTTTTCAACTCCAGGTTTCTCTGCAGGTATCCCTACCACTCTTTTATATCTTTCTTCTTCATTTTTCGTTAAAGTAAGTCCTGGGGTGGTTTTTTTTGCTTCTTACCACAGCTTCCCCTCTATTTAGTGAAACACCTTTTCCTGCCTGACAATACCCTTCACTTCCCACAGCGCTTTTTTCCCAGAGACCGTTCCTCGACCTGTTCTTTCACTGTCCTGCATCTTCCTTCCACTCCTCATCCTGTTTTCTGTCTTCCTCCATAGATGACAGCCTTTTAAGGGGACGATCCTTGGAGGTTTGCGCCCTCCGCCTGGCCATGTTCCTGTGCAACCTGCTCGAGGTGTACCTGCTTTGGCAGGGGGGTTGGACTAGATGATCTTCAGAGGTCCCTTCCAACCCTGTATCATTCTGTGATTCTGTGATCCTGTGTCTGTACAAGATGCTCTAGAAGCGGTCGGTGTACAGCTGGAGCAATCACCAGCTCTTCTTGGCAGTAACAAGGTGCAAGCTTTTGGACACCACAGCCCACGGGTTATCTTTGCTACGAGCATTTGCCATACTTGTCAGAGAATTAATTTGTTTTAAGTCAGGTTTCAGCAGGGCCGTGGTGGAAGCACGGGACGTGTGCCAGCTGCTTGGCGCAGCTCGGCAGGGGAAGGCTCCTCTTGCCAAGCCCTAGAGTCTCCCACCCGGGTCAGGCTCCAGCTAATTGCTCCGTGACCTACAGAGGAGATGCAAGAGCATCAGCATTTTACAGTGCTGTATCCCGGGGCTTTGCACTGCTGGTTTAACTCCTAGGCTGCTCCTCACAAGCCAGAGGGTGGAGGACGTAAAACAACGTGAGCATAGGGAAGAAGTTGGGAACCTGATCAGAAGAGGAGCAACAAAAGCAGGTGCAGGTGGCCTCTGAGAGTCAACTCCAACAGCTCCTTGCAAAAACACACCCTCCTCCTTCCCGGCATGAAGGCACACCCGAGAGCCATGTGGAAGCAGCAGGGGTTATCTTTAAATTGTTTTTTAATGGACAAGGGCTTTCTTCTAATTTACCTCTATCTCCTGGTGACTCAAAGATTTTTAGGTAATTTCTTGTGTCCTGGCCCCACAGCTGTGCACTTGGGATGGTTCCTTATTGGATGTACATGAGGATTGCCACCTGTGGTCCCACAGCAACTCACAGACGTAGCACAAAGACTTTGTATTTAGGTAAGGTGCCAGCAAAGAACCAATGTAACACACACACCAGTGAAAACTCTGTTCTCCCTGTCCATCCTCTCTCCTATATGGGTAACCCAAGCTCACCTGCTCCTGGCTGTATTTAGTTCTACTGTCCCACCTCAGGTCAAGGGTGCTCTTTGCTTTCCCAAGTTTAGAATAAATGCCTGCAGCAACTAATCCTGTGTAA
The DNA here is from genome assembly GCA_028565335.1 of Limnodromus scolopaceus. Lineage (NCBI taxonomy): Eukaryota > Metazoa > Chordata > Aves > Charadriiformes > Scolopacidae > Limnodromus > Limnodromus scolopaceus. The sequence goes on from JAOXNO010000070.1 coordinate 35,778,249, forward strand.
TTCCCTTAACTGGTTCCTTCTCAAAGCCACAGTGAGTTAAAAAAAAAAAAAGGAAAAGAAAGCTGCATTTCATAATGTTAATGCCAGGTTTGATGTGCTCCATCAGCAAAGCACACCTTGAAAGTTAATTCCAGTCTCCGTCCAGGGCATCCTTTCAAGTCTTGGTTAAACAACCCCAGCAGTGAATCTGACTCCACCTCTCCAAGTCAGACTGACTTCTGGGCACTTGTTATTTTAGATCAAAATATCAAGTTACTCATCCTCCCCTTTCGTCTAAACATCGATCAGGTTGTAAACAGATATTCTAGGAGCACTCAAAAACTCTGTTGGAATAGAAATAGGGTATCGCAGTAGAAAACCAGTCAAACACAAACTACTTGACAAAGCTGTAGCTAAGAGCACAAATATGAGCCGTGAATGAATAAGGAAAGAGATTATACATGGCACAGAGATATTACATCTAAATGCAATGTCTGTGAGATCAGTTTTGGCATGTTCTTCAGTCTGGGCATCTAAAACTCAAAGAAAGATGCTGGGAAAATTGGAGAGAGTTCCAGAAATGATTAAAGATCTCAAAAACCTGCTTTATTCTGAGAGTCTTAAACCCTAATCTATTCAGTTTATCCACCAGAATGCAAAACGCTCGCCCAGCCACCGTCTGCAGCTTCCCACTTGGGTTAGAGATTGCTCACATTTACGGCTCTTTAATCTTCTCACACTGGGAACTGATCCTGGATACACTCAGACTGGCAATATGGTATACTTTAGCGATGCAGGTAAATAAGCCTTTCAAGAGCTGACCTACAGATGTGATGAAGTCTCTGTCACTTGAGATCTTTAAATCAGGACTTAATATCTCTTTAGAGGGTGTGCTGGAGCACAGACAGGACTTATAGGCATGCCTGCAGTGTAGATACTGCTGGAAGAGGTTCTGCGGTCTGGTTAACAAATGCCGTATAAATAAATTAGCACAGTCGTTGCCTCAGGCCTTAACAATCTATTAATACTTTCAATACCCGATTTTTGAAATAATCATGCCTTCCTCTTACAAACCACACGCCTGAAACCGGGGTCAGATTATGAGTTAATTACGCTTGCGAACAGCTCTGGATCGTACAACTGAGAAATCCGATGCGACAAAAACTTAATTGGCTTTTCCGAGGGCATCCAGCAAATCACTGGCAAAGCCAGGCACTGAACCCAGGGGAGCTGGTGCTTCCTCACTGCATCTCACACTTCCAGCCGCTAATAAAAGCGATAGCATTGGGTAAGAAGTGAGGGCCTTTGAAATCTCCTGAAGGGCATGGTTTTGACTCAGCATTATCTGATTCTGTGCCGAGGAGAATATCTCCCCAGTGACAGTCCATCAATGGTAACTGATGAGCCTGGCTCCTGACACAGGCGTGCCACATCTGATCATCCCACCCCTGAATTCCTGCTCTGATGGACAGCCTCTTTATTTGCATGGAGGAGAACCGGTCATGTTTTGGCCCCTTGCGCCTCAATTTTAGCAGCTGAAGGGACCTGCCAACTCATCCTGCTTCTTTTTGACCACACAGTCTGCTGTGTTTAAGATTGTTCGATTTATTTCCCAGACCCACTCAGTCACCAGAGGTTAAACAGCCCTTGGTTTATCTATTAAAGAAGGCAGCAATTAATTCCCGCACGCTGACTCTAAGTAAGAGATCACCTCGTCCCCAAAACTGCTGCAAGAGTGTGGCACGGGCACCCCGATGCCTTCATACAGCTCCACAATGATCGCCCACTTTATATAGTGGGATCTCTTTCCATCATGTAAGCAGCTGAGTAACCATCCCCAAGGGTCCCAGCTAAACCTCTGCTCTGGATAATACCTGGTGGAAAAAGCTGAGAGGCTGGCAAGCATCGCTGCAGCCCAGGCAGGTGCCTGGGTGTTGCTTTGTGGAAGGACAGGGCTGGGAGCTTGACTGGCACACGTCACCTCTGCCTGGCAAACCCAGCGGAGGAGAAAATGTCACAGAATTGGCCTGTCAAAATGACGAAGCTGAAAAAGCTTCCACGAAGCCAGAGCGGTGCAGAAGCACAAGCTGTCGTCAAAATGCTTGAAGGAGGCTGCTGGGACCAGAGCCCACGAGCAGGCTGAAACCCAGGGAGGGACAACACCGGTCCCATCCTACAGCACTTCTCCTGGGATGGCCAGGAAAGTCACAGAATCACGGAATTGTCAGAGTTGGAAGGGACCTCTAGAGATCATCTAGTCCAACTCCCCTGCTAAAGCAG
>JAOXNO010000070.1:35786684-35806283 GCA_028565335.1 Limnodromus scolopaceus
AAAATCTCCAAAGAAGGGGACTCCACAACCTCCCTGGGCAGCCTGTTCCAGGGCTCTGTCACCCTCATCGTGAAGAAGTTTTTTCTCATATTTGAGTGGAACCTCCTGTGTTCCAACTTGTAGTTTCCAAAATTTGTCAAAATCATATCTGGAGATCCTGAACTTCCCCAGAAAGGATGAGTCCATAAACAGAACATCTTTTTTTTTTTTATAAGGATGTAAGAATAGCTGTACTCAGCTGAACCAAGCTTCCTCTTTGCTTTGGCTTCTGTCCGTCACAGTCAGCAGCAGCAGAAGCTTTTTGTACAGGAAGAGAGGAAACATCTCTCTGTCTCCTATCACCTTTAGGCAGTACGCACTTCTCTGGGCAATGTTTAAGTCTTTCTTTTTAATGGATCTTGACAGGTCTTTTTCTGGCCACAAATATTTTTGGCCTCCATGTAATCCCATGGCAATATGTTCCACAGCTTAAATATGTGTGCAAAAGTACTTATTTTTTTAATTTGCTTAACTCTGTAATTGGAGAATTTCATTTGATGATCCTTTGCTCTTCCACTGCAAGAACAATGAGTAATTGTTTCTTACTCACCTTCCCTCTGGCACACCGTGATACGATGCAAGTTCTCCCCTGTTTTTTCTGTGTAGTTATACTGTCATGTGGGCAGGTTGATCTATCCACACTTCATCTACCTCATGCAGGTACCAGCAAGCAGTGACAGTGGAGGGATGTGGATGTTGCCACGGGTCAGTAGACCATGAGTTTGTGTAGTTTACACAACTGCCTAGTCCATTAGGACCTCCACTATCATTGTCCATGCTGGATACGTCAAACCTGGTGTAGATGTGCCTCCCAAGATTACAATCTATATCCATTTGATAGGACAGGACTCCAGTTCAAAGAGTCACACTTTCAGTGGTGGTGGCTGAGATGTGAATGTCTATTAGTGTGACATAAAGGTACACTGAAGGCCGAGCTGATATTTGAAGATTCAGACTGGATATTGACTGCTCACAGCATCTCAACATGGGAATTGTATGCTTTGAAAACCCTTAATTTTCAGAAGTCCCTGATGACTCTGTGCTAACCTTTAGCTCACTTTAAAAATGAATCCAGCCTGGAAGTACTCTGTAAGCACACAGCCTATTATTGCCACCACTATTTTTCCCCTGTACAATACCAAGAAGAATTAAAGACTCTGGTAGTTTTTGCCCCAAGCAATCATATATAAAATATAGTGCAGGATTGAATCCCTTCTTTCCTACTTTTGTATTGTCAGAAACTCAGCTGAAGCCAACACTTAGCTTTGCAGAGCAGAGTCAGCCTCAAAACACCCACAGCAATCTGTCTGTTGTCACCCCTGGAGTTAAATGCCTCCAGATAGTGAGGGCAATTCAGGGTGGACCCCATCCTGTGTCTCAGCTGGAGAAGCCAGTCATGAATCATCACAGCTTAATGAACGCTGTTCTGAGGATTAGGCATTGAGGCAGGAGGTAGCATCCAAATTCTCCACCAGAAATGAACTGATTGCTTTGAATTACGTGGGGTTTTTTTTTTTTGAAAGATGCAAATGAAGGGAGTTCTTCCTGACCCCAGAGTTCAGAGGAATATTTTTGTGTCAGGATTTCAGTTATGTTACAACATTTGATTTGGGAGGGCAGTCTCACCTGCTGCTAACTTTTTGTAATAGTGAGATACAGACTTACAATGAGGTCAGTACCCACTAAAATTTCAGTTTAAATTGTCACCTTTAATTAAAATCATTTCATGTATTTGGAGGACTTGCCAGTTCCAGTATAGTCTCTTTGAAGGGATTTTTTCCAAATATTAGGCCATTAGACAAATGGTTTCATTTTATGCCAGCTGAGCTCATCTCTCAGAAGAAACACAAGAAAGCTCTTTGTTTCCCCTAATTATGGGGCACAGGAAGGCTCTGGGAATGACATGGCATGAGCAAGGCATGGCATGTGAAGCAGGCACCTCAGGAGAGGGTGTCGGAGAAGGACACGGTCTCTCCTCATGTAGCACCTTTTCCCTTTGAACACGTGAGGGCAGAGATTCTGGATGGAAAAGTGCCCATTGGTTCTGTGGTCCATCTTCATTCTCTCTGGTCTGGAGTCATCCTGATATAATCTCCAGTGGTTTTGTCTCTTCCAGTAGCAGGGTTATATGTCCATTTCCATGAGTTTATGATATTCCTTCATTGACTTCCCCCATTCAGCTCAGATTCATTTGATCTCATCTCACCCCACTGGTGACTTTCTTCCTTTCTCTAATCAAAAATCCAAGCAGGGCTGTTTAGGAGCCTATATTGGCAGAGAAGTGATGGGATATGAGGGGCATTAAAGCACTGGAATAACTGAGGAGAGAGCTCAAAGCTAATATGGGGGGAGCAGAGAGCTTATTCTTGTGACTTTCTCTTAGGCCATCTTTGTCTTCAGTATTTCCCAAGTTCCTCCCAGTTGTGGTGGCCGAATCCTACATCACTGCCTCAGCAGACCAACAACGTTTACAAAGGAACCACTGGCTCAGGTGGCTGACAAAAGGCAGAAGGTCTTGGAGGTAAAACCTCAATCACCGAAGCATTATGGAGAGGGGGTAGTATCCTTGCTGCTAAAGTGAAGTCAAATAAGACTTGGAAAACAAACTGACTTCCATCAGGAGAAGAACATCCTTATTTATTACAAGAAAGGAAAAAACCTCTTTAGCCACATCAGTGAAGCGATGTCCAAGTGTTCTCTTTAATCCTCCTTAATCATGGTGTTGCTGATTAACATTTGAATAGAGCTTCTAATTAGAAAGAAGAGACACACACAACCTCACCCTGCTGAGGAGGTGAATTCTCAGCTCCTACCACTCGTTCCTGCATATGCTGTGCTGATTAGGGCTTGAATGGGACAATGATTAAAGAGGCCACTGCCACTTTGCAACCTCTGAATAGCATAGCTACATTCAAGGATTTATTTTCAACTAAGACTTGAATAAATGTTTTGCAAATGTGAGCCACTCCTGCCGAATGGGAAGAGCTTTTAAACACTTCTGAAGCACTATTCCATCTTTTTCACTGCTTTATCGCCCTGATCTTTGCCTGTGTAGAACATGCCCTGTTTGACCATAATGTATTTCAATTAGGATCATGGTTTAGGCATATGTATTTCACTTGTTCATCTATTTCATTATTCAAAAAGCAGCTGAAGCCTGGTAAAAACCTGAAAAGTGTGCTATTGAAAAATCACTTCTACCTTCTTGGGCAGAAGTGTTTTGTTTAAGTTCTCCCATCCATTATATAATTTATTGCACTTATTAATTTGCAGTAGGCCTAACCAAAGTCAGGGCTCTGTTGTGCTAGGAACTATCCGCATTCAAAGAAGACCATAGTCCTAATCTCCTAGGAGTTTTTGATCTCTGCTTGAGTCAATTACATCAATCCACTTAGAAAGACAGCTTTTCTATGCCTAGCTCCATTAGGGAGCTGGGGAACAAAATGATCACAATTGACCTAAGCCTTGTTGTAAATGGGTGTTCAGCCACGTACTCACTAGGACCTCAAGTTCCAGAGCGCTGGCAGATGAATTCATGCTGCAATAGCTTAAGAAATTACAGCTTCCAGCTCTTTCTCTGCCTATATGTCTGTATAAAGGCTTTCCTCCCTCAACCTTTAGTGCCTCAGCCTCTTCTGCACTCAGGTCTGTATCTTGCAACACATGGTGATGGGGGCTTTGAAGAAGGATGCCAGAACCTGCTTGGGTGCAACTGAGGTCCAGGTCTGTGTTCTCCTCTGAGGAGAAGGCAACATCTTAAACCACCGTAGCAACATTCACATAAACCCAACTTTCAGGTAGATTTCTCTCCCAAAGATGCTTTGGGAGACCTCCTGCAGCACAATGTATTATTGGCCTATTTTTTTTCTGTATTCATTAAGTTAGGTAAAGAGAGATGGAAATTGTTTTGTGGCTTGTAGCGTGCGGAAGAGATGCTTTGTGGACCTTTCTGTACTAAATTCCCCTCATGGTCCTCGTTTTTTCTAAATAGAACTGCTAAATCATCTTTCTCAGAACTAATGACACTTTCATAAATGGGATCCTGATAATCTTTTCCTTCCAGGTACCCAAAATTAGGCTTTGTGATACAAGTGGACTTATTATGAGAAGGCAATGAGCTCTTGTAGCTTGAAATCATTACCAGACTCTGTGGAACAGAGGCAGAAGCAAGTGAAAAGGGAGAGGCAAAGCCTACAGTGTAAGATCAATGGATCTGATTCAACTGTAGTGGAAAAGTAGAGAGATTTTACATAGAGCTATGGAAAGAAATAATCTCTAAGGGTTCCTTCACTTCAGAAGTGTCTTTTCCGTAGTGCTGGGCCATAGGCACATAATAGGCAAAAACGTAATGAGACAGCTTGCTTTTGTGGGTTGGTTTTTTTGTTTGTTTTTTTTTTTTTTTAAGCCCATCACAAAAAAAACTTTGTAATAGGTATTTGGTGAGGGAATTGAGACTGGTAGCACTTGGGAATGGATATTCAGCTTCTGCTGTGCTGAAATGACCAGCTGTGCCCACTCCACACAAAAGCTCAGCAAAAGCAAGGTCAGCTCCACATCCCACCCTCTCCCTGTTCGTAGGTAGATGCCAGAAGTAGATGCACCTCTGAGATATGTCTTGGGGTGCAATAACCCCTGATAGGCTCAGAAAAATTTATCTGGGGCTGCCCATCTACCACCTCTCTCTTGACTCTGCAGTGAGGTCTGGTCTTGAAGGTGCCAGCACAGCTGGACCCACTGGACTGCAAAGACAGGTGAGTTAACGGCAGGTTACCTCTTTGCTGTTTATTTTGTCTGGCACCTGGGGTGGCTTATTGAGTATCACTCTATTTCTGAAAGCAGGAGAGTGAATGTTGTCTGGGTCTGAGAGTCTGTATCACCCAGATCAAGTTAAATTCAGAGCCACAGCCTTCAGCTACTAATCCCTCCAAGGAAATGTCCTAAGCTGACGAGGAGGTGACCTCTATGACAGAGTGAGTTCCCTGCTGCAGTGCTCGTCAGGACCTGCCAGCCACTCTGCTGAGGCTCATTAGAGAGGGAGATGATGCTCCCTTGGCCTGGTCCATCACTTGGTGTCACAGGAGCTCCAGGTGGCCTCAAATGTCTGCAACTGTCAGAGCAAAATGGAAAATTGCTCAATTGACTTGATGCTTAACTTCTCTCAGCGGCAGCACGGGAGTAGGGAGGAGAAAGAAGAGAAAGGCAGGGGAAGAAGAGCACAATTTGCTGAAAGACCCTTTTTGAAGGAAGAAGCAAAAAGCAAAATGAGGTGACGCCCACCCACATTTAGAGCTTATCTACAGAAGCCTGAGTTCACACACTCCAGTAATGATCATCATATAAATGCAAAGACGTCTCTGCCATTTAGCAGCTGTTCCCCAGATTTCAAGATAGCTTGTTCCTATGGGCTACAGAGTGACAAGCTCCGGCACGAGTGCAGCAGAAAGACATGTGAAAAGGCCTGGCCTCAGTCTCTCTTTGTCCCTTGAGAGCTTCCCAGCCCTGCTAACTGGATTTGCATCCAGCCTTCCAGCTCTGGGACTGCTCATGCTCAAACAGCCAAGCTGAGAAATTATTTTAGAGAGACCACAATATGTTGGAAACTTGTTAACCTCTTCCAGCTCTGCTCTTGGGAACCTGGCACTCATCAGCACCCTGCCTGCCCAGCAAGGTCCTGATAACCTGCCTCGGGTGGGTGAATCCCCACCGAGATGTCTCGTGCGAAGGCAAGAGCCTGCTGAGTCCCGTGCTCAGTACATTACCTCTCTCAATATGCCTGGCGCTGGGGAGCCTGGTGTCCCTGATTGGAATTCAAAACTCTTAGTGACTTCTTTCCCTTTTCATTAACTTCCTAATGGCCCAGCTCTTCTGGGATTGTGCTCTGTCAGGACCAAGGGCTATTCTCCCACCACTCTGCTTATCGCACCCGGCAACAGCAGCCTTCACTGGCAGCTCTGGCTGTTGCCAAGCCAGGAGGGGCAGGCAGGAATAGCTTCCCAAGCCAAGGCAACGTGAGGAGGGCTGCGACTCTGTTCGGATGATTTAGCTCCAGAGAGCAGCACCTAAATACAGCAGCAAAGCAGGGAAAGGGAGTCTGGAGTCTAAGGCCTCTGAAGGCGAAATCACCAGCAGTTGAAAAAATTGATGGAGCAGTAAAAACTTAGAATCATAGAATCGTCCAGGTTGGAAGGGACCTTTAAGATCGTCGAGTACAACCATAAAGTCGCTTCCTTCCAACTAGAAATAAGGAGAGTTTCAGGAAGGTCTCTGCCTTAACCTCTCTGCACCCACTATGCACGCAAGGATGCTTTTAGTGACAATCTTGTTCTCTTTAGGAAGGAAACATGTTTCCAGTCCATGCTAAGAGGAAACCCAATTACTGCCCACTGGCAGCAGGAGGAGGTATGAAGTGAATTGGTCGGGGGAACCCTTACTTTTAAAAGTCAAAAATAACGTAGTGTATAATGTAAAGGACAAAGTTGAGCATTGAAGGCTAGTGACTCATACACAATATAAATTCAAGTGTCGTAACAGAGCAATAGTGGAGCAAACTGCTGCAAAATGCAGGACCCGATCGGTAGCAGCAGGTTATCGAAGACGAAGCTCACGCAGTGGTTTTAAGAGGTTTTGAAACCTGCCACCACAGTTTGGTTTTGATTGCTGTGATTTTATTTGGGTTCGTTAGAGTGTCAGGTGCTCGGGCTCTCTGTGGAGGTGAGGGGTGTATTCACCTTATGCTCATTGTACAACCAAACCAACAATAACCTAATAACTAATAAAGCCAGGGTTTAATTATGTGAAACCCTGAGCGTGATATGAACAGAGCAGTCCTCCCAGGAGCGGAGGCAGCCAGAGGAAGGATGAAAGGACTTGCAAGAAACTAGCGTTAAAATAGCTGCTTTTCTGCCATTTCATTGAGTTCCTTCGGTATGTGTGCATCATGGTCAATTTGGCAAATCACTCGGTACAAGACATTAAAAATACAACAAAATGCTTTAAAACGCCTGCAATGGGACTATAGGTACCTCAGAGAGAAAGCAAATGAACACACCTAAATATTGGGTAGCGTTTTTGGTTAAATCCAAGCGCAGTTGGTCAGAAATCCCTGGGTAAGGGCTTTTTTTCCTTGTATCCTAGCTCTAGGTAGGCTTGGCTGCATAGGGGGAGGATCTGTTTATCTTGCTGGAAGCTCCAGGACTGAGATGGGGACGAGAGCCGCTGCCTCCAAGTCCTGGCCTTGGAAACCGGCAATTCCCAGGCTTTGGCATTTCAGTACAGCTTGTTATGAAGAGAAAAGTGATTAGGGAAGCCCCAGTAGGTCCTGTCTGTCATTAAAGCTGGATTTAATGGCAGGAGAAGATGGAGCTAAAGTTACTGTGGGTGATCCTGTTGCAGGTTTTTTTCCCTCCCACCCGGCTCCTGCAATCGGTTGAGCTTTGCACCAGCAAGAAGTAGCAGCTCTGGCTTTTGCTCCATCCCAGCCAGGACAGTCGAGTGGTCCAGGCTCTGCTCGGCCCCATGGTTCGGCTTCGATGCAGGAAGGTAACGTTTTTATTCCACACCACTTTACCAGGCACGCTTTCAAACCTAATTAAGCCTAGCGTTATCATTGTTTTTATCACATTAAGATGCCACTTGGCTCTCAGCAGCACAGACCACAAAGTCAACACTGCATCTTTAAACAGAAACAACAGATTTTGGTTCAATTAAAAATTCATTAAAATGTAAATTAGTTTGTAGGGTTTTTTCCTTCTAATGCCTATTCAGTGTGGCACTCTAATGGCTAAAGGCTTTAAGGGGAGGTTAGCTCCAAGCACAAAGACAAATTGCTCTCCATATACTCACCTACTTAAGTGATCTTGGAAAATAATTTAACTCTTTTCCCTCATCCACTGAGGTTTCCATCTCGGGATCTCCACCTTATTCCAAACGTTTGTCATGCTCTTTCTTTGTCATGCTTTCTTAAGTCTAAAATGAATAGTTGACCTTATCCTGCAGCTTTTCTTTCCCTTCCCCCTTTGCAGTTCTCTACAGCTCTCAGGGAATTCTTTTTCCCAACAAGACATATTCTGAAAGCCAATTGTTTCCTCCCAGACTCTGGTAGATGATGTGCCAGAATAAATTTCCTGGATGTTTTCCTTCCAGTGGCTCCACGAGATATGGTGATTTAACCACATACTTATTAAATCATTTGTCGCTTCTAATGCACTATGAAACCACGTGTGAGCATTATTATTATTATTTTCCTTATCATTGTAAACTCAGTCGCTATTGCAAGTTCATTAGGTGTCGTTAATTGCTAACAACACATTCAGAACGTATGGTAAACGCAATTTAATTGAGAACTAATTAACTTGTTATAGTTATCTCATTACATGCCAATTAAACTTTTTAACATTCCTTTTCAGTAGATAAAGGAACAGTTAAAATCCCAGGGACCAAATCCAGAGCTGGTGTAAGGGGGGTAGCTTTGCTGCCTTCATCTGTAGTGTGTTTGCTGACAAGGGGTTTGCTTTGCATCTTGCATTTCTGTAAGATTAAGGGAAACCAAGGGAGTTCAGGTTAATTTAGTGCGTCTCTGAAGAGGCTGAGAATCTGGGGGGAAAAAATGCCTCTGGTGATGGTTTTATGTTTCAGGAAAGGGACCCAAGGACTGGGGCCAGGAATTTCTGCTCTGTGGCTGAATCAACCTATGGGTTTTGGTAAACCAGCCTCCAGCTCTTCCCACATCTATAAACTATATGGGGGAATATTTACACACTACGCCTAATCCAGAGTCTGTGCAAAAGCATCCCTTGATCGCGGGCTTTGGATCGGCGTCTTTGTGCTACGTAATTTCAGGGGACTCTTTCCAAACAAGCTCCAGCTGATCGCACACAAGAGAGTTCAAGGCAGCATGATTGACTGCACCTGCCCCCTACCAGCTCTGTGATCAAATCACATTTGCCTAGTTTATGTTTCTTCCCTTTCTCTGCATGAAAGTGTCAAGCAAACAAAGGAGAAGAGAAGTAATGGAGGGAAAAAAAAGCAAAGCCATGTGAGTACAAAGTGTTTCCCAAAGACCCAAAATAAGCAGCTGGAAAAAACTGGGAACAAAATTGCCTTTAATCTCGAAGATAACCAGGTTCAGATGTCTTAGACGTTAGTAGTAACATCTGCGGCTTTAAAAAAAAAAAATAGAAAAATCAACCTGTAGCTGAGCCATTAAGTTCACAGTGTCACTGTAAAGTTGACTTCAAACCCAAACCAAAATCTTTCAAAGTGAGAAGAATTCAAGAGGCTGTTATTAAAGTGAGAGGTAACTATTCTGCCACTATTGAAGTGAAGGATGAAGTCGCTGAAGGGATTGTTGATTAATTTCTTTTCTATTGGCTCACTGAAATAGCTGTGTGAGAAACTTGAAAAATATGTGAAGGGACAAGCGGGCAGCTTCGGCAGCTGCTTTGACCTGAGCAAGTTTCCCCAGATAAAGGAGTATCTCTGGTACATGGGGTGGGAAAAGAAGTCCAAGAGTGTAACTACTCTGCCACGGATATCTCAATGCACCACAGTGAGAGTCATCTGACGTGAATCAAACCAGTTTGGGTATAAAGCAGGGTTAGCATGGACCAGTATCTTTTGTCACGGTGCAGAATCATCCCCCAGCCCAGGTGGGATGCTCAGGTTGTGGGTTCAGGCTGTTGATTCATTTACAGGGAGAGCAAGCCATGCTCTGCTAGAACAAGGGTATATGAAAAAGTGTCAGGAAGAGGAAAACTAAGCTAAAGCAGGGAGGCAGAGCGAGCTGTTTGCATCCTTCAAAGTAAAGCAAAGGAGTGCCTGTGAAGATGAACCTTAATTTAAACCACAGGGAAGGAGAGTGTTAATACAACATCCATCTCATGTGGCTTTTCCAATAAGATGTAATACAACAAAAGCAGCTGAAGAGGCCTTTCTCACAGAATTTTCTAACCAACTTTGCAAAGCCAAGAAGGCAAAACTCTTCTGGAGACCTTTCAGGTTCTTAGTTTGCTAAATCCAAACATTTATGTGCATCTTCCATAACCATTATCGTTTAAATAGATAGCATTCCTCAAGTGGAGAGGGTGGGTGTGATGTAGTGTTATGGAGGTTATTAGTACATACCAGAAGCCTCAAGAACTCTTCAGCATTTCTATCCAGGATGTGCTAAGATGGCAATACTCGCATGGTGAATGTGTTTTTACTGTGTGTTTTTTATGATGTTTTCATTATGTGCTTTTATTATGTGGTTATAAGCTGCTAGAATGGAAACAGGGGCAATAAAGCATGATTGATTATTATATTCCCATATATAAATGGAGATTATTTTTTTCCACTAGGAATCTATGAATGACAGCAAAATTTGATTGGGATGCAAGTCCAAACGTTAAGTCCACTCCTGGAGTAATTAATGCAACTCCTCAAGACAAGTCATTGCTGATGCTTATGAGCCTTCTTCAAGTCATCAGACCCTCAGCTTGGCACAGCTGGAGAGGCAGCTGGAACACTTGGTGTCCTATGTTTCCACAGATCTCCAGAAGCCTCAGGCCACCAGGGCTGCCTCCTTCTGAAATCCCCAAAGCTGAAGCAGAAGCTAAATTCAGAAGCAAAATGGGGTGGCCCAGGCTTTTGTTTAAGATCTTGTTTCTGATGGGGTCCAATTTGGGCATCAGAGTCAAGAACTCTGAAGTGAGGCTGTGTCCTTGTTTAGGGCTTAATGTTTTGTGTTGTGAAAGGTCTGATGAAGCAAAGATGAACCACTTCAGTAGCATCTGTTTATGGTGAGCAAGGTAATGGGCTCTTCGTTAGGAGCAGCAGGGACTCAGCACCTCACAGAATCAGGCTTTTCAGCGAGTTGAGAGTTAATCTTTGTGCACTTCCCTTACGCAATACTGTGCTTTATAAATGTTTTCATCTGCCAATGCAAGTGTTCATCAGGCCCGCAATGGTTGTGGCTGGTTTCAGCTGACACAGATTCTGACTTTTTTTTTTTTTTTTTTTTTTGTGTGCTGTATTTGAGACCCGTTCTCTGCAACGCTCCTCTCGTTGTTCACCGACCCTGGAGACAGCAGCTCCCTGTGAAATCTGCCTCCCAGACACCTTGGTGGGAGCAGAGCCTTTTCTCTTACAGACCTGAGATAGCTATCAGTATCCAAAATTCCCTGCTGAGGCCCTTGAAGGAGCTGGCCGGATCAGGAAGAAAGCAGGGTGAGGCATGTGCCGGGAGAGGAAACACCCTGGCTTTCAGGGAGGCGAACCCAAGAATCTTCCCGTAATTTATTTATAGAACGAAGCAAGGGAAATCTTTCCTGTTCCTCCAAATAAAAATCTCTCCTTCCCTGACTCTAATCGTTCGATAACCTCACACAGAGTTGGAAGCATTTCCCCATCCTCTGCAGGCTTTGTGCCTCGTGCTGTTGCTCGCTAAATGTATGCGGGCACACCACTTACTGCAGCACGCAGGCTCATGATCCTTGCATGGCTTCTTCCCCTCCAGGAACACCATAAATAAATCATGGGGTCAGGAAGGTCTGTTACACGCCTGTGGTCTCTCTCCCCCACGCTGGCTCTTTTTCTCTCTCCTTACTCCTTCTCCATTTGTACAGAGCACTTAAACCTGCCAGGGGTGTTACCTGCAGCCTCCCCCTTACGCCGGTATCTCGCTGTGCTCGGCGCAATCCCGCGGCAGATCAATCCTTCATACTCCTCGCCACAGAGGACACTAACGATCTGACATCAGAGAAAAAAAGAAAAAAAAAATCACATTTAGGCACAAGCCACACTAAAGTTTTCCTTCCCGGGGAACGTGCTCACTGGACTGACAAATCAGGTTTCCCAAAGAGATGGGTTTTCAAGTGCGTGGTGCTGCGCAGCCAGGGTCATGTATCCAAAACCTCTCATTTAGAATCATTGAATCAGTTTAAGATTTGGCTGCACAGGGTGCTGGGCCATCTTGTCTAGACCATGCTTTTGCCAAGAAAGGTTGGACCAGATGATCCTTGAGGTCCCGTCCAACCTGGCATTCTGTCATTTTTTAATTTAGGATCCAGAAGGGGAGTATGATATTGAAAATATCCTGTCCCAGCTTGTTCCTGCTGTGATTGGGGTGTCTGCATGCCCCAAGAGCTTTTGGGATCAAATGTAGGTGATTTCCCCTTGGTGCTGGTGACCAAGAGGCAAGCTCTTGGGTGAGCTCTAGGCAAAGAATCATAGAATCATTTCGGTTGGAAAAGATCCTTGGGATCATCAAGTCCGACCATCTACCCTACTCTGCAAAGTTCTCCCCTACACCATATCCCCCAACACCACATCTAAACGGCTCTTAAACAGAAGTTCTGTTCTCACCCACAGGAGGAACTAACCTGGGGCCACACTCTCCCTGCAGCTTCTGCTTAGAGCTTTTTGGGGGAAATCCCTCTGCCCTACTTTACCCTTCCAAAAATCCCTTTATTCTGAAGCTCAAGCAATTCACTCAGCAGCTCTGGCCACCAAAAAGGACAAGAAAGATGAGAAATATTAGTATAAAAGAGGAGAAAGAAGCATTTATTATTGATGGGGGGCAAAATGACAGTCTCTGTAGATAGAAATCAAGTGTCTTTCTAGAGCAGAAATGAGGTATTGCATTAAAGGCCTTCTGCACAGCAGTTTTTTAACTGTTGGCAATGGGTGGAGAGAAGAAAAGGTTCCATTCTTTACATTGCCCCTTTAGATTTTGTAATTTTTGCTAAATGGAACATGTTGTTAAATCTCATGTTTTCCTTGCAGAAAAGTTCTCATTTGCAAAGGGCCATGTGTGCATGCGATTTTTTTTTTCTTTTTTTCCCTTTTTTGGGTTGTTTTAATTGCTGTTGTAATCTGCACATTTTGCAAAGATTTAGATCCAAATTTTCCATAGGATCATAAGAAGACTGGGGAAAAAGCGAGGCAGCCTTCCTGCAGGTTTTCTCGGGTGTGCTGATCACTAAGGTGACAGATTTTCGAGTGCTTAATAGCACTATTTTCTTTATTTGGATGGCCCCAAAGGAGGGTCATAAAGATTTCCTCCTCCTTCTTTATCTAGACTTGTGTCATCTTCTCCAACCCTCTTTTTCACCATGACTCCTCACAAGCAGGAGCAGTCTGATATCAAATTCATCTTGCAATGAACCCCCTTCCATACTTCAGGGTGCCCACACACAGCTTATCTCTTCATCCTGCATGTGAGATTGTTTATCCAAAGTAGGTAGATTTGCCCCCTCGACACAGTTGTGGAGAGTAATTGGGTATCTGTCAAGTACAGGACAAGATTAATCAAACTTGCCAGCTTGAAACAGGCCAAAACTAGAGTCAGATATGACCTGTGCTTTCAGGGCCACGAAATGCAGACAGAAGTACCATGATGAAGGTGCACTATGGAAAAAAAAAAAACAAACCTTAAAGAAATGCCACGACTTAGCAGCTTTGAACTGAGATAAGAGACAGAATTCAAAACCTGATGAGGTCTCAGTTTGGCATCTGAAACCTATATCTGTTTATCAGGCACTTAAAATCTACCATTATAAGTGAGAAATACTTACCGGTTTGGAATGATCTTGGGGGGATGTGTTGTCAAATTCAAATCATCGCTGGTTGTATGCAAGAAATGTGCATGCTCCGGATGTAAGCGAGCACACGCACGTATTCTGACTCACTGAAAACATGGCCTTGCTGAGTTATTTTTCTATGGATTGGGAAGAACAAGGGCAAAATGTGGGGGTTAGGGGTAGGGGCGGGGAACGAGGCAGGTACCCCGTGCCGTTTCTGTTTCAGGACTATCGGCAAAGGGGTTTTTTTTCCTTCCTCTGATGACAGTGCAAGATGAACGCCGTGACTGCAGGTTTGCAGCAAGGCTGGGACAGCCTGGATGGGCCCAGTGCCGAGACTGGGATTGACCTTTGGGCACTCGCTCCTTCTGGCTGCGGAGTTTCACGCCGGTCGATGGGAACGCAGCGATCGTCTTCGCTCTGCAAAATTGAAGCATCTTTCAGCCCCGTGGTCTCCTGCCTTGGGCATCGCGGTGGCATTCAGCGTATCAAGGATGAGCAAAACACACCCAGGTTTGAAAAAAAACCCTCAAAAGAGGGTCGTCCCCCCCCATTATGTGTGTATAGATCTATATACACACACGTGCACACACAGCACTGCCACCCAGTGGCTTGCTAACCACAAAGGGGGTTAGCAAACCAACCTTGTTCCAGGGTGTTTTTTTCCCCAAATGCCACTAATATGACATAAAAACTCCCTAAAAAAACTCCCTACAAGCAGGTACTCGGCTCTGCCATCCCAACCTGGAGGTGCCCGGCTTCGCGCACGCCCAGGGCCAGCCTGTAAAAGTGTGCCGGCCGCAACTGGAACTATCAACGCCTCAGCATCGGGTTCAGACTAACAGGCAATTTGC
Source organism: Limnodromus scolopaceus (assembly GCA_028565335.1). Taxonomy (NCBI): domain Eukaryota; kingdom Metazoa; phylum Chordata; class Aves; order Charadriiformes; family Scolopacidae; genus Limnodromus; species Limnodromus scolopaceus. The sequence continues at coordinate 35,801,137 of JAOXNO010000070.1, forward strand.
AATTGTCACACATCTTCTGCCTTTTCCCTTTTTTTTCTGCCTTTTCCCTTTTCTGTGTGTGCGCGCGGTTAATTGTGAAGGGGAGGACAGCAGACCTTATCTCCCGCGACTAGTGGTGGCAAAACTGAAAAATTGTTTTCATTACCAGGTGGAAGGCTTTTCACATGCAAATTATCAATATCATTGTGAATGTGGCATTTTTATTAATTCAAACCATCTTATCTGACCAAAAAGAAAGAAAGATCATTCTTGTTTTATATCAAACATTTTGCTCTGACAATGGTGAGTCCGATTTGATGAAATATTGCACGGATCACACCATTTTTGCAATTTACTGCAGAAGAGAAAGAAATAGAATGGACTAATGGATGGGGTTGGATTTGGGCATTTTGGGGTGGGCTTTGGCGTGGGTTGGTTTATTTTTGCTTTTGTTCTTTTTCTCTTTACAACACTTCTCCTAAACACCAGTCAAACGATGCCTGTTTACATGTTTTAACTTCTCTTCTTCAACGTCAAAGAAACTGATCTGGTTTTACAGATGTATTTTTGTCTCGCCATTGTGTGCACTTCCCCTTCAGACACTGGGAAAATAAGGTCACGTTCCCTGCTGAGTCCATCCTTTTCTATTGATTTTGCTTTCTTAAAATCCTAATAGAGCTTGAAATTAATACACTTTAATTTTCTTCTTGCTTTCCTGTGAACCGCCAAAGCTCTCTTGTTGCTGCTACACCACTCTAGGTGTAATGAAGATGACAGGCTTGGGGTCCTTCTTCCAATGGGAAAAATCCCCAAGAAGAGGAAATCATGAGGGTTTTGGCTCTTCCTCCAAGGAAAGCGAGGGCTCTCCCTCCCAGCCTAAGAGGTGAGGAGCAGGGAAGCTTCTGCTCTCAATTCAACAGGGGACAGACCACACAAAGTTATGGACCCTTCTGATGGGGCTAAATTCAGATTCGCTGACATTAGGACACATCTAAACGCCTCTGCTATGGCTGCATCTCAGTGCCGTCTGCTTCTTAAAGACAAACCATATTCATATTACCCTCCTTATTACAAACATCAATTTGTCCCAGCATTTGGGAGTCCTTTAGTAAGACTCACAGCTCCTCCAGGAGGCAGGTGGATGCACTTTAGTAGTGGACCCAGCTGCTTTGGGATCCAGCTGGAAAACATTTACCAGAGATCAAATAAAACCAGGTGAGGAGCCTGACAGCTCTGGAAGCTGCTTGTTTGTTCCCAGTGTTTTTCCATCCATGAGCAAAGAGGCTGTGGACTTGTGATGCTGGAGGTGGGACTCTCTGATCCCTTGTTCCATGCAGAGACCAGCAAGAGCATTCAGGAGAAGACGGAGGGCGTCAAACCTACCGAATCAGCATCCTTCCTTCCTGCTGATGAACTTACTGGGGAGGAAAAGACACTTCATGCCCCTCGGGAGTCGCCTGACTTTTGCAGGAAGGAGTGATGGTTTCATTGGGGAAAGCACCTAGCGGTGGGTTTGTTGGCAATAATGAGGCAATGAAACGTCGCGACCCTGGTAAATACAGGCTCCCATTTGTCATCCCCGCTCGTCACATCAGAGGACTGTTTAGCTGTATAAAATGGGCTGTAAACTTTGTTCATTTTGGCTGACAGATATGATAAAGGTTATGTGCGTTTCACAGCATTACGAATTTGATGCAGAAAGGTCTCCTGAGACCTCTTGCTGCACCAGGTTTTATCATTTGTCATAGCATGGCGAAGACCTCGTGGGTCATCTTCTCCGTCCCTCCTTGGCTTGTTCAGGAGCCACTACCTTTCTCAATGATGCTTCTCACAGATTAAAAGCATTTTAAATATGTATTATTTTTGCACTCTCTGTGTATCTGTGCCTTTCATATCCACATCTTAAATTCATCGCCTCTCCACCAGTTGTTTGTAAATGTCCCTAGGTGTTTAACTCTTATTCTTGGAATCCTCTGAGCTATTGTTGGTGAATATGGCTATTACATATTCCTGATATTTCTCAAAGGTCAAAAGAAAATGTAAAAATGCCATTTCTTCTCTCTTCTCCCTTCAAAGCAGCAAAATGCAATATTGTTCTGGTGCAGTTACTTTTGCCATTACGCTAAGATATTTTTTTTTTTTCAGTGTACCTTATTGTATTTACTCCAAATGTTCTGGATACAAAATTATTTCCTCAAATTATTAGGAACTAGGAGATATAATAGCCTTTTATTATGTTTCAGAACATATTACTCTACCACAACAGTCTATCCGCGACAGTTTGCTCTCATCTTCCTGCAACTCATCTTACAAATGAGACATAAAATTGAGGCTCTGGACGCTTACGGACCCAATCCTGCAACATTTATGCACCTGGTTAAGCTGAATCATGTGAGGATTCATAGCGAATTGGATGTGCAGAACAACTAGCACTTGAGGAACTACGGCAATTGCTCCAATGCAGTTTGCAGTTCTTCAGGATAAAGAGGAATGCATCGCAGTAGGGTGCATTATCCCTTCCTCCCCCAAATCTCGCCAGGATGCTCTAAAGGAGGGACGCAGAGTAAAGTATCCTCTCCTGCAGTCAGTACCTACTATATTCCTTTATTTTGAACGCTGTGGGTAAGACTCCTGATCGTGCAGAATTTAGCCCTCAGCAATGCAACACGATCCTCAGGTTTTCATCGCGGTGATGTTATACAGCCTTGTTAATTGATTACAAAATAAGTCAGCAAGCTGCACTGTTCCTGCATCTCCCGTATAGCTTGCTGCCTCCTCATTCAAAACCGGCTGTAACTTCAAGGTCCTGGTCCCTGTGTTTGAAGCCTGATCAGCTGAAGAATGACCTTTCTCTCCGACCTACATCTTTCAGAGGAATAAAGCAACGGACGACACCAAATACAGGATTCAGAGAGCTCTTTGCACAAGCCCTGAGCAGTGGAGCTCTCCAGTGAAGGGCATCAGGCTTAACTCTCAGCTCACCCTGCAAGGAGGTGGGTTTTTTCATTTCAGTTAATAGCAGCATTGCCATTGACTTATGCAGGAGTCGAGTCAAATCCCAGCATGTCTTTTAACACGAGCTACTCCTCAGCAGAAGGAACATCTGAGCAGATAGGATGTCCCTGGCCCTCTGAGAGTCCTCATCCAGCCAAACCATCTCCCACCACGCACTGAACGGTCCCCCCACTTATTGCTCAGCCTCCGTCGAGATTTCCGTTCTTGCACGTTGCCACCGTGACTGGCAACTGAAACAGAAAGATCAGACAAAAGAAGCCGAAACACCACCTGGGATGGAGCTGAAAAAGATGCGGGAGGCAGATCTCTCTCCATCTGTATTCCCGAGGATGTGCAAGACGGGCAGCCAGCTGCGGCGCGGTGCTCCCGAACCACAGGGGAGCGGTGGCTCTGCCCCGCGGCATCTCGGGAAGCCCCCGTGTCAGTCCCTGCACCAGCAAGGTCACCTCGAAGCCTGTTTCCTCATCCTCAGGCCAGTCACACCCCTGCGAAACTCCAGAGTGTGGGTGAGCGAAAGGAGCCCAGGAAGAATAAAACAGAAGGAAAACGAGGCTTTTCTCAGATTTATGCAGAAGGTAAATTATGGGGCTACTTACACCACCTAAAATCACTTTCTCCCCAGGGGCCTGAATACGCTCTCTTATAAAAGCTGTATACTGGACTGTAAATTTGTCATATATACTACAGTGTAATTGTACCAGATTCACCTATGTTGTATTTTTTCCCTATAAATGTAACGGTGATTTGTTTGTCCTCTCTGCCTCCCAGAGTTTCAGAATCCCCAGGAAAAATCACACCGGCCCTAACGGCCTCCTTCCACCGTTTGATGCCGATACAGAGAAAAGTCTTCCGCGGCGTGTGCCTTCCCGTACACAAAACCGGTGTCCCCTTATGTATGGACACACTTACCCCAGTGCCAACCGCCCCGGCACCCTCGTTAGGAATCACGCAACATCGACAGCGTTATCACGCCCCGAGCCACGCGCTTTTTGTATCGATGCGAAAAGCCGCGCACAGAAGGGAAAATGGCAGCTTTCCAAGTGGCCCCAGTTAATAGCTCTGTTTTGCTTAATGGTGCCTCCCATTCAGACGAAAGATGCTGTTTTAAATATGTAAGCAATTAGTATCTCTCTCTCTCTCAACACATCTGTGCTGCTTCTAGCTGCTGCATTATAAATCCACCGCGTCCCTCTCCAGCTCGGCGGTGCATGTATTGCCAGATATTCTGATTTTCAGCAACTTTCTGGTCCGAAAGAATTATGCTTAGATTTGGGGACGCTCTGCCAGGCTGGCCTTACCTAACCCCGGCACAGCCGGCCTCTCCTCTCCAGGGCCGGTGCTGGACTAACAGATCACAGGGACGTAGGGAAAGGACCTCTTGGTCTTATTTTGGCCTTTCTTTGGTCCAGCCAGTGCCTTTTTCCTTCTTCCCAACTTTCATACACTTCCAGCTCCATTTCTGGGTAGAAACTGCAGCCTTTTCTCTCTCCATAGCAAAATCTAGAGAGCCTGCAAGAGGTTGCTCGCAGAGGCTGCGAGTGCGGCAGGGATGCATCCCAGCGGATCCCAGATCCGAAGAATCGCGGCAGGACTGGTGCAGTTATGACAGCCGGTATTTCTAGTAATGCAAAGAAATTATTGTCACCAAAATGCCTATTAATAGTAATAGAGATAGGGGTGATTAGTTACTAATCATCTCTGTACACAAAGTGTTTTCCATCCCAGCAGCTCTGCCTTACTGCACGCACCTCGCAGGAGAGGGAAAGGTACAATCACCGCCATCAAAACCAGCAGCTTTGTCTTATTTTATGACAGTTTTTGCCCTTTCGGGGAGAAACCACCCGCCTGACCGTAGCCTGCCGCCCCGGCCGGGACTGACCCCGCTACACCGCGCTGGCCTGCGCACCGGAGGGGACGCTCCGCGGCCGCGCAGAACAAAAAGCGCCCCCCCCCCCAGAGAGGGGGGAACCGGAGGGCGGGGAGGCGGCGGGTGTGTGTCCGTGTGTCCGTCCCCCATCCCCGGGACGAGGGGCAGCCGCTCCCGGGACGCACCGCAAACTTTCCCGTCGGGGGGCGGCGGGGGCAGAGCCCGCCTCGTCCGCCCCCTCCCCGCGCCGGGCGGGGCGGGACGGGCGCTCCGCGGGCGCCGAGGG
>JAOXNO010000070.1:35806309-35817229 GCA_028565335.1 Limnodromus scolopaceus
GCGGTGGTGGCGGTGGCGCCGCCGAGCCGGGACGCGCGGAGCCCCTGCTCCGCACCCCGCGGAGCGGCCCGGCCCGGCCCAGCCCAGCCCAGCCCGGGAGCCATGCCGCTGCCGTGCCGGGGCTGGACGCTGGCGTTGCTCACGCTGCTTGTCGGTTTCCTCATCTTCGCCGATATCTCCGAGATCGAGGAGGAGAGCGGGTAAATACCCCCCTTACCCGGCGCGGAGGGGCGCGGAGGATAGGGGTGCTGGAGACGGAGGAGGAGGCGGTGGCGGCGGCGGAGGGTTGTGATGGGGAGTGGGGTGGGGGGGGGCGCCCCGACAGTTTCTTTGTCTCCGGCTCTCCCGGTTTCTTGCCGCGCCGAAGTGGGAAGGGAGCTCGCTCCGCTCCCGCGCAGCCCCGCGGAGCCGGCGGCAACGCCGGGCGGGACCGCCCCGCCACCGGGCAGGACGGGGCACACCGGGGCACGGGGCCGGGGGGCAGCCACGGCGGTCCGGGCAAGGATGCGGGAGCCGGTACCGGTCCCGTTAGAGATGCTGAGGTGCCAGATCGGGTAGGGATGCCGGAACAGGCACCGGTCCCGTTAGAGACATTGAGATGCTGGTCCAGGTAGAGATGCTGGTCCAGCTGGGGATGCTGGAACAGGTACCGGTCCCGTTAAAGACACTGAGGTTGTGGTCCGAGTAGGGATGGTGAGTCAGGTACAGGTCTGGGTAGAGATGCTGGAGCGGGTACCAGTCGGGTTAGAGGTGATGGAGCAGATACTGGTCTGGAGAGAGGTGTTTGGGCACGGGCAGTGCTCAGGTGTTGGTGGACTGACGGAGCACGTCCCTAAGCGGGATATCGGTGCAGGCAGTTTGCTGGCCGGGTATGGCGGGGCAAGTGGCAGCCCAAGGGGCTTGAGTGCTGGTGCTGGTCCGGATGGGCACGGTGGAGAGGGCACCAGCTTGTGGAGATGATGGTTAAGGGACCAGCCTGCAGGGTGCTGGAGCATGGAGCAGTCCATGGGGTGAGAGAGATTGAGCAGGGACCAGTTTGGAAGGGGTGATAGAGCAGGGTGGGAGAGCTGAACCCACTTTTCCGTCCCCACGGGCTTCATGATCACCCCTCCGTGGTCACCTCCAGGATGGGTGCTTACCTGCAGGTGCCCTGCACGGCAGGGACTACAGCAGCCCCTAAGTCTGAGCAACCCCTAAACCCCTAAGAGGTACACCCTATGTACCCCATAAACCCCGTCTCTGGGGGCTGCTTGGAAACTTAGGGGATGAGAGGAACAACTGTGGAGAGGAGGGTTTGCATTAACTTGAGGAACTCACTACAGTAGCCTGGAAAAGCAAATAATTCTAGTAATGTGGGGTGCACTCGTAGTGCCCAAGTGGGAGAAGATCTTTCTGTTTGGGACCAGGTGGCATTGCCCACAGTGCCGCATCGAAACAAATACCTGGTACTTGGGGCTGAAATTATAAATGAGATTATGTTTGTCATTCTTTCATTGTTATATTACATTGGGTGCCACAGGCAAGAAGTCCTTAAAGGTCAGTAGCCTTGTCCAGAAACATCCGGCACCAGACTGTGGATTATCAGGCTAGATTAATTGTTGCTCTGCAATGAGCTGGCACTATCTGTAAAATAATAAAGGAAATGAAAAGCTTCTGAAGCGTCCTCCCCATCGGACAGGCTGCTCCGATCCCCTTGCTTTCCTCCCATCTTCTTTTCCGGCTTCTGTTCTTTCTTCTTTCTCCTCGTCTATCTGCTAGATCTGTCCGCTAGAACTTGCTGTGCCCTTATTGAAAATCTATTTTGTTTTGTTACTTTCTTGTCCTGTTTTTCACCCTGGTTCATTAGGGATTCCTAGTGTTGGGCTTTTTTTCCTTTTTTTTTTTTTTTTTTTCTCTTCTCCTCTTCTCTTTTCTGTACATTGTATGGAAATTAGATGTTTGCTGGCTGCTTATCTCCAAGCCCTGGCATCTGAGTTTGTTGCTGTAGTTCCTCCAAGGAAGTACTGCCAAGCAGCGCAGCGGCAGAGACAGCAACAGGGTCAGATGAGTTCTGGAGAAACAGCGAGCGGCGTGTTTCACCCAGCATTTCAGAAATAATAGTGCAAAAGGTAACTGGCAAAGGAGAGGAGCACCTTACGCCCCCGGGGAGTGAAGGAGGGGTCCTGCAATCCGGTGCCCCCTGATATGTGTTAGTCTCAGACCGGTTTTTCATAGATAAGCTCCCACATCAGCTGTGCTTCTGATGTGGGGATGCACAAAGCAAAGGTGGGACCCTGCTGTATTAAGAAGTGATCGTGAAGTAGGGCAAACTGACCCTTTCTCTTGCTTTGCCCTCTCCCTTTTCCCTTCCCGCGCTTCTTTTCCCTGTGGTGTCTCTGAAGTGGTTCGGGTTTGATGCACTCTCTCATCCCAAACCCAGCAAGGGGCCAAACACTGTTCACCTTAACGCCCTGAGCTCTTAGCACAGGAGCCTGGCACAAAGAGCGCTTCATCCCCGTGTGCTGCCGTGGTACCAGGGATGGTCAGTGCGATGCTGTGACCCGGCTGAAGTATATTGTTGGGGAGATGGGGAAAAGCTGAGTGCCCGGTCTGCAGCCGTTCAGGGGATGATAAAGGGTTTGCAACTTTGAGGGCCACGTGATTGCAGTATCCTTCCCAAACAGGACCTGGGGGTAAAGGGGACTGTGCGACAGCAAAAGTGCACAACAGTGTAGAGAAAGAGACCCTTCCAAAGTTTTCCAGGAGCTCCCTGCGTGTCCAGAAGGGAACAGCTCTTCTCCGTGAGAGGTTTGGGAGGTGCCAGGTATTTGTGCAGCTCTCCCTCGGGTCAGGAATCTTTGTCTGATGGATCATGTGGCTCAGCATCCTCCTCCACACCCCCACAGACCACCTTCGCTTTGGTCAGCACAGCCCAGGCATTGAGGAGAGCAAAGAGCTGGCCAGGTGTCCCCTGGCAGGCACACAGCCACCGAGGGGGGGCTGGGAAATACAGGCAGGTGCAACTCTTTTCTTCTTTTTCCTTGGCATCGAAACACTCTCTAATTATTGTGAGGAGCGAACAGCTTGCCCACTTTTACACATACCCTGCCCCCTGCCTGTGATTTGGATTGTCTTTGGAAGAATATGCCTCATATGGGTGGGAGCAGGGGGGGAACATATTTCTCTCACCTACAAATACTGAGAAATCACAGAAAGAAAGAACAAAATGTTCGTTAGGTACCGAGTAAGAGCATAATGTTACTGACAAAAGGACTGGAAAAAAAACCAAACCAACAAAACCCATGCTGTTTCCCTGGACAGCGAGTCCCCAGCATCGCAGGTGAAGGGGGGTAGGAGCGGAGGGCAGCTGGAGACGCTGTGCCTGGCAGAGGATGCTGAGAAAGATGTTTGCTCCTTAAGCAGTCCCGTCTTGCTCCTCCAGATATTATTATACCACCTCCTGCAGACGGGAGATGCTGAAACAAAGAGGTGTCAAGGCAAGGATGAAAATTCAGCAGTTTCTCGCTCCCGACGCCGTGTCGCTCTCGTTAGCCTGTTCCTCTCGCCCTGCAGCCACCCCTGCCCGCGGGTTTTCATCCCGCCGCATCCCTGTCATTGTGTGTCTGTGTCACCTACGCACGCATCGCTGGAATTGCCTGCTCGGCGGTGCCCGGGGGATGTCGGCGGGTGGGTGGGCTCGTCCCCCTCGCCTTGCCTCGCTCCTCGCGCTCACCGGCGTCTGCTGCTGCTGCGGGTGAAGTATTGCTGTTGCGAAGGGGTCTTGGCACTTTGTTTCCGAACAACCACCCGGTTCCGGGGCGGCTGAACTTTTCCCGCAGCCCGGTGGTGCCAACGGTTTCCCTCCATCTCTCCGGCTCTTTGTTTCCTTGGAAAGAAACAAAAGAAGGCACATTGGCGTCTGCCTTGGGGAGCACCAGTGCAATCGCAGCCGTTTCTTCATCCACCCCAGGGTAAGGGAGCGGGCCAGACCTCTTGCCGTGGCGGAAGACAAAGGACTCAGCGTCGAGTGGAATAATTATAGCCGGTGACGAAGAGGAAAATTCTGCTCCTTGGTGGCAGTTTAAAGGGACTCTTTGTTATTATGCGTCTGCTGTAGCAGTTCTGCAGGGGTCCGGCTGTGTCCTGATTGTCTGTAGAGGGAGCTGGTGACCCGCTGCCACCAGGTGACTTCTCAAATTAGCGTGTGAGCCATCTTAGGGAGCACTTGACACTTGGTAATGGGTTGGACTTAATATGAGTCAATCTTTTCTCTGCTAGTCCAGGCCACATGCCTTTCCATCCTGATTACAAGAGGAATTATATTCTGCTCTTTTTAAGTGATGAATTGGAGTATCTAATATTGGTGGCCTACCTGGAAGCTTGTCAGTAAATTGCCACTTTTTCCTCTTGTGCCCTTTTCTAATGCCTGCCTTTCAAAGGCTCAGGAATGGCACAAAGAGATTTTGTGTCCTTTATGGTGGCTGAAGTGCTTGCTCGAAGTGGTCTGTAGTGTGCTGTAGTCTTAACACTTCTTGTCAAGGTTGGTCCTTGGGGTATAAATGTCCTGCTTAGGCCTTTTGGGCTGTGATTTACTGCGCCTGACCCAGAGTCAGTCGAAGACTTGCTCTACACCAGAAAGTTTTGTTGAAAAAAGCGCTATGTTCTACCAACATACACATTTGTGCACTCACACAGCGGGTGCACAGGAGCCAACAATTATCCAGGTTGCTTGGGAGGAGGGAGTAAAACCTCTCTGCGGGACAGAAGCCCACGGGCACCCTGTAACTAGTCATGTAAATGGAACCAGTGGAGAGACCTTTGTAGTCACTGGGTATGGCAGGGCTCTAATAAAAGCCCCATGACGCATCGGGCTGGAAAAATAAAAGCAATGTTGGAGCACTGATTTGAGTAAGAAAATACTTGGTGTAGGCTTTGATTGCAACTCTTCTCACGATAACTTGAGCTCAATCAGGCAATTTCAGGTCAGCTGCAGAGTCCCCCTTCTTCCCTGTAAAGCACTCCTTCATCTCCTGCTGCCCTGCAGGGGTGGCTGCCACAGAGACGTGTCCAAAACCCCTGTGCTCCTGCCTAGAGCAAGCTGAAGGAGATGAATCTCCATAGCTGAGCTCCGAGGGAACGGCAGGAGCAGTGGTACCTGCAGGGAAGCGGTGTCTGGCGGGAGGGCTGGGAGCAGCAGGATGGAAAGCACTAGCAGACCCTCGAGCAACCGAGTGGAACAAAAAGAAAACCCAGCGCTGTGAATGCAACCAGTCCCCTCCAAGAGTTTTCCGGTACAGTTGGTGAAAAGTTTCTCTTTGGACCAGTCCTGATAGTCAGCAGCTTGTAAGACCCCCAAGAAGGGAATTTCTGAGGTTGCCATTGAGGAGGGCAGTGGCTGTGGTATGAGGATGCATGTCCCCAGCCAGTGCTTCGTGGCTGCGGAGTTGCTGAAGCCATGGCCAGTCCCACCCCCAGCAACCAAAGCAATGAGGAGAGCAATGCAGCTCCCACAAGAAGCTCCAAGTTTCCCTTTTGCCCAGGTGGGCTTTTTGTTTCCCGTCTCTAACCCCGCAAAGGCACGATTCCAGTCTGGAGAGCCAAGGAAACCTTTTCCTCCCTGCAGAGAGCAAGGAGTTGCAAATGTTGGTTCATTTAGCAAAGGCTTGTTGAGCAGCTAACGGTGAGGTTAAGTGCTTCAGCCATCAGCAGTACGGTGCCCGCTCCTCCGTGCCCCTGCCGTGCTTCTGGGCAGAGAGCGAAGCCCTGGGACCGTGGCCAGCAGTGACACAGCAGGTCCCGTGGCCGCCGAGCACCTTCCTCCCAGACATTGACAAAGGGCTCCGCTTTCTCTCGTATTCTCTGCAGCAACCGTGGTTATTCTGCTCGAACATCTGTTCGTTGGTGCCTACCTGAGTGCCAGATGTGCTTTTGATCTTCCAGGAAAGCGTTTCGCAGCAGCTCCCTTATCTTTCCTTGGGCTTTCAGGCTACAGGTATTTCGGTTTTTCATCCCTCAGACCAGCACTACTTCAATACGTCTACAGGCACGGTTGATATATAAAATAGTTGTTCCAAAGACAGACTTCTAATTGCCTCCATCATTTGTTTTTTCCTGGGCCTGGGTCATCCTCAGCAGCAAGAAATAAGCCCAAACTACAACATCGGACAGTAATATTTTTGCCCTGTCCCTGGTTTCTATCCCCAGTTGCCTCTGGAAACAAGGGAGTTCCCTGGCACAGTAGATTCACTGTGGGAGCAGGGTGTCCTTCAGCAAACGCTGTGACAGAGCAGGTGGGTGTCAACAGCTCTGCCCCTTGCAATGCAATAGAAAAAAGAAAGGAAAAGAAAAGGGAAAAAAAAATAAAGAGCATCTTTACAGATGCTTTTTCTTTCTGTTCCCACTGTAAACCTAAACAATGCCTTGTCTTGGCTGAGCAGGAGCCTGGATGGTGGTGGTGGCCTTAGGGGGTGCATCCTCATCAACGGCAGCGGTGCTGGCTCTGATTGGGAAGCGAAAGGGCTGATCCAGGGAGATGGGCACGGAGATGCCAATATGGAGTAGCAGTGATGGTGTAGGGTGAGAGAGCCAGGAGCAGGAAGGAAGAAGAGCCAGGAGGGTGGCACATGGCAAAGGTGCTCGGCGTATGGGTGGTGAGACCGAAATGGTCCTCCTGAAGCAGCCAGTGGTGCCACAGCACAAATGCCATGTCCTCCCGTCAGGTAACCCCATCAGGAGTCATCCCTGCACCAGCCCAGAAGTGATTGTCGCTCTTGAGGGTGACGCTACGAGGCAGAAATGCCATCAGCTTTAGGGATGCTCCCCTTTGCCAGGCAGCCAGCAGCTTTGTCACCCTGATCTCACTAACTGCTGGCCCCACTATTGACCCTCTGAGGTTCCTTGTTTGCACAGCCTTTGATTCATCAAGCTGGCTGCTCGTGCACCAGGTCAGCTCTTTCCAAATTTAAGCGCTGGACTCTTTCTTATTGCTATTGCAACTGAAATCCTTGTTATTGCATACAGAAACCCACTGGGAATATTCCAAACAAATACAAAAAAAAAAAAAAACCAAAAAAATCCAAGCCAGGCTGGCCATCTGCATGCTGAGCACGCCGTCCCTCCCTGTCCAGTGCTCTCCATGGGCACGACTGCTTTTAAAAGCCCATATTGTTACAGTCACGACGCAGTTTTGAAGTGCTCTCTCAAGGCCTCCTTCAGTCAAACATCGTCGTGGTGGGCTCCGGGTGTCGCCGGTGCGTCTGGCAGCTCTACATCGAAGGACGGGTTTTCCACCACGACCTGTCGCCTCCCAGCCCAAGCTTTACTGGCATCCTCAGGAATATAATTCAGCTTTCAGCCAGCGGCTACAACAGGGGACATGTTTTCCCTGTGAAGGTTAAGCATTGTCATAAGGCATCTCCAGCTCTTTTTCAGACACCCAGAAGCACACTCGACTGTCAACCAGCAGCTGCTCAGTTGATAATTAAACTTCTCCTTCTTACTGCCGCCTGGATTTCCACGGTGTAGCTCTATGAGTCAGGGGAGGAGAGAGGAGGCCGAGCTCTGAAACCACATTAGCTTTTCAATATTTGGCATCTGGACATTGTAGTTTGGGGACTAAGTCCCTGTGAAGGTTCTGGAATGACTCCATTGCTGGTGGGTGCCTGTGATGGTGGACAAATAGCTCAGGCGGTTGCTGGTTTCGGGGTGCAGGTCTCATCCAGGCACTCCCAACCCTCTTTGCATAGGCACACGTTGTTATTTTGAGGATGCTCATACAGAAGAGCCATCCCAGGAGGATGTCACTGCCCAGGAGAGGTCCTCAGCATCCACGTCAACAGTGAAAGAAGAAACCACTCGAGACCTTCTGTATTCCAAGGGGCTCTGCAGAGCAGTGGGAAAAGTAGGCAAGAGATGGGGGTGGGAGGATGAGCCTGAGGACCCACAGCCCTTCAGACACAGTATCTGTATATATTCCCATTTCCCAAGGTACCTGGCATCCAAGATGCTGCAGGAGTCTTTCGGGACGCGGATGCTCAGGGTGACAGGATCTGCTGCAAGACTGATGTGCTGCTGCTTGCGCTCCCTGATAGCTCTGCTCTGTTGGCTGGAAAAAATTATCTCAGGAAAAATGTATAGTGTAGACATGGTTTTTAAACAGTGAGGCTTTTGTCTCGGCTCCTTTCTAGATCTTTGCTGGGCTCTTGGGGTTTTTTCCTACTCCCTTCCAGAAAGGGAAAGCTAAATACACAAACACTCACCCACCCCGATCCCAATCCCCTCACTGGATCCTTTTTGCCTGCTTCAATGTCTTTCTCTTTGCTGGCTGTTTCATTAACACAGACAAAGAAACTGAACCAATACCAGGATTGAACTTTTAATGGAAGACCTGAGATGGAGAAAGGAATAAGGTCCTGCAGGATGGGGAGAGGTGAGGTGTCTGACATTTGAGCCCTGTGAGTGTGTGAGTGTTTTGTCTTTAGAGCAGTGATAAAGCAAGGGCATCATGGGGTGATGGAGTCAGGCCACGCTGATGTTGTGGTGAATGCATGTGGATGTGAGACCTGACACTCCACAGGTGCCAGAGACACTTTTCTGGCTCAGGGAAAGTTCATGCTGGCTTGGGGACAGAGCCTCAAAGTTCTGGGCCGTGGCTCCCTCGTGGGTAACAGCAACCATCAGGCTGCTTCAAGCATCCTGCTGCCTCTTACAGGTCCTTCAGGGCAGTTGGCTCAAGTCAGGGACAGGGATTTGCTTGTGGTGCTCTGGTTACCCCAGTGCAGAAGTGATCCCCAGGCAGCATCCTGGTGTCTCTCCCATTGCCTCGTGTCCTTTAGTCGTCAGGGCTGTGCCGTTCCTGCTGATTCTTCACCAGTTTTGTCACATAAGCGTTTCAGGCTAATTGGCTTATTCCCTATTAAGCAATAGGTGTCTCTGTTTTGCAAACTCATGTGTCTCGATTCCTGCGTCCTCGGCGTACGCTTGCAGTGATTACACACAGTGATTTGCAGCCAGGCAGAAACCTCAGGGCCAAACCCTGCTCTCATTTACACGGGAGCTGATGCGGAGCCACGCTTACCACCTGACAGGTGGGGATGCTGAGCGCCTCTGACCTTCCCGTCTTCTTGTGGTCCCCGGGAAGGAGCCTGCAGGATGGGTGATGTGATGGGAGGTGGGACTGGGGCGTGGGAGGAGGTGACCAAATTAGCAAGGCTGGTTTGCATGAGACTGACAGGTCTGCGGTTCCCGTGGCGGGTAATAACAAGTGCCATGAGCAGCAGTGGGGCCGTTTTCTGGCGCTTTTACACCGAATCTCCTTGGTTTGCTGGAAGATGCTGCATCACCAGCCTGGCTACGCAAGCACTGACCCTGCGACTCATGTACCGGAGCTGCAGCGGGACCCCAGCGGGGCAAGGTGGTTTTACTGAAAGCCACGATAGGGCACGCTCTCCCAAATGCGGTCATACGGCTCGATAGAAAGAATAGAACCTTGGGAGCAGTAAAAATAGCACCTGATATTTAGGAAGTTTTTGACACTCAGGCTGCCAAGCTGTGACAATATGAACAAGTGAGATTTTAAACACATCGAAGTGTGATTTCAAACGTCTCATCAACATGTATTGCAGGAGCTTTCATCCTAGCAGACAAACGCTTTAGAAACGTCTTCCAAATTAATCCCTACAGAGAGAACGTTGTGTGGCAGGGAAGTGTGGGTACATAGGGCTACCCAGCGGCTACCGCTTCTCTTAATCGCAATCTGCTCCACACCCCGGCTGGATGAAAGCCTCCAAAGCAACTGGTGAGATGTCACAGGGATTGATTGGCAAGTGTCAGATGTCCTGGCTCCTCCCGGTGTGTTATGAAATGCGATTGAGGGAGGCGAGATGAGAAACGAGCGTGCCAGAGCCGCGTTTCTGGATGGGAGAGGACCGCTGTCAGGGAGAGCGCACGGCGTTGTGTTTGAGTCCATTATCTCAAGGTTCAGAAACGCATCTCTGCTCCCATCGCTTCTCGCCTGGCGTTGGCTTTTGTTTCTAATTTGCAGGTTGGTTTCCGTGTGGGGGTAACCAGCAGTGATGCCTCTCCTCCCCGAATTTGTCTCTTCTGTGATAGCAGAACATTTTATGGATATGGGTGGGCTTTGACCTAAACCGCACAGAAACCACTTGAATGTCTAGTGAGAAGTCCACGAGGGGACTTGCCAACGAATGTGGCCTTTTTCCGTATTTTCAGTGAGACCCTGATGTGTGGATGGAAAGCCAGGATACAGTTCCCAAGGAATCCCATTTTGCAGCCCCTGGGCTTGGTTCCCGCTCAGTTTGAGCTACTGGGACGCCTTTGCTTATCCACCTTGTGGGACAGGCTGGACAGGTTGGCACTCAGAAGCCAATTATTTCTCTTTCATAGACAACTTGGAAATGTGGCAATTTTCCCTCCAAAAGCCCTGAAGTCGCGTCCCTGAATTTCAGGGAAGAGGAGGGAGGGTGGACACCTGTGTCCTGAGCCCCATCTCACAGCACTGGCCCCAGCAAATCCTGCCACAGCTTTGAGGACGTGGGGAGCACGTGGCTTATCTTAATGACTGTGCTACTCTTAGTCAGCAAAACGAATTCACTTACTTAATAGGGCAGTGGGTGCATCCGAGCTCTTCTCTAAGGAGGTGGCGTGCAGGTGCCAGCTAGTCCTGACGTTGCAAGGTCTGGCTTATGCCCAGGAGTGCATGTGGGATTACATATCACTGCGAGCGTCAGCAGGACCAAGTCTATCAAGTTTGGGAGGAGGTGGGGGGGGGCAATCTATGTGTTTGTATTTCATTTCCAGTGGCCGGGCAGTGTATCCCTCTCCCCAAAACTGTTAGTTACAGTGACTAGTTAGTTGCAGCTGATGACACAAAACTAGGAGGGGTGGCTGACACCCCAGAAGGCTGTGTCACCATCCAGCGAG
>JAOXNO010000070.1:35835989-35855542 GCA_028565335.1 Limnodromus scolopaceus
CACCACAGTGAGCTTTGCTGTGTCCCCATAGCACAACCCATATGGCCAGGCAAGCCCAGGAAATGCTGATGCTGTGCGTCTGAGATACTGGTTTTGCCCCAGTTACTTGCTCCTTTTTCGTGCTGGATGCCAAGATGCATTGAGCAAGGAGGACCTCCTTCCCATAACATCAGACTCATCCTTTGCTGAAGCTCCAGGTGCTTGGACACCTCTGGGGTATGGGGATATAAACCCTCCGTGCCCTTCCTGCACACGCCAAGGCAGCCACTCTGCTTCCAGAATTTGATTCACCAGAAAAGTCAATTTTTCTCTTATCTGGCTGAGAACAAGCAAGTACGTTGTGTGCCTTGGCTGCTAAATTTTAATGGCTTTCATGAAAAGCTAATTTGCAGGATTAAGGCTCAGCTCTCCCAGGGGTTCCTGCTGCCTGAGCCCCAGACCCTCAGAGTCCAGACCAGAAAGTGCGAATGAGGAGCGAGACTCTTTCCCCGGCTCCGCGGGTGACAGCAGGACCCAGCTCAGGGTCGCAGACCTCTGGGTGAGAGCACAGAGATGCCACGTGCTTTGCTCCGCTTCCTGGTGCGTTTTATCACTCGCTTGAACCCAGGCCCTTTGAAATATCTATTAAAAGTAATTCCAAGAGCCTGAAGGGGCTGCGACACGTGGGGATGCGCTGCCTGCACCCTCCCTGCCTGACGTGGGGCAGCGCCGGCATCAGACGTGCTGGGGGAGGAGGGATTGCATGCGGTGAGGGGGGGAGCACCTTCTGCCTCCCCCAAACCTTTTCCTTTCTGATTTTGCTCCTCTGGCAGTGTTTTTCTGCTGAGCCGAACCAGTGCCTGTGCAATAAACACTGGGCGCTGGAAGCGTCTTCTTACGGGGTGTTGATGCTGCAAGAACTTTTATCGGCAGCCCAAAATACCACTGCTGATGCCGTTTCTGCTCGTGCATCGCTACGGGCGGCCTCCTTCCCCTGTTCTTTTTGACATCCCTCCGAAAAACTAAGGCACTCTTCAGCAGCAAGCCCGCCTGTCTCGCAGTGTGTATTGCCAGGGGCCATACTGTGTGTACCTCGTGGCCCGCTGCTGCAGAGCGCGGTGATGTGTTTGGGTCCAGGCTGACAGTAGCAACTGCTGGGTGTGACAGGACCACGGCGGCGTGGTTAAGCTCTTTCAGCCTGGTGACCCTTCATCCCAAGGCAAACGTTTCTACAGCCCTGGTGTGTTTACTGTCAGCGTAAAATAAAAAAAAAAAAATCTTCATTCATCAAGGAAAATCATCAGCCTGTGTGCGTGAGAGTGTGTCTGCTTCGAGGGTTTGCTGGAGTCTACTTGACATGTGGATGGTTTGGACTACGGTATTGATCTCCTGGGTTGATTGGAAGGTAATTGTAGGCTGAAGTACTGAAGGCCACCGTTGCAAGCAATTTGTTTTTCATAAAGGATTGCCGAGGCCTGAGATGCTTCAATGCCATAGCAACAAGTGTGATGTAACCGCCAGACAGAGAGCAGGAGGATGCTTATTCATGAAGCAATCCCTAGAGAGGCCTTTTCTTGGCATGGACAACTCTTCTGCTAGTCAGAAACCTCTCACTTTAGATCACCAATATATCTCAGTCAGAGGCTGGAGAGAGAAAATGGGCAAGACACGAGCTTTGTGTGCCGGCGGGGGGGGGAATAACGTGCTTTCCTCTACTCTCCCTTTGCAGGTACTGGCTAACGAACAAGGTGCACATCAAGCGACCCACCACCGGCCTCCTCATGTACACCTTAGCCACTCGATTCTGCAACCAGATCTATCTCTACGGCTTCTGGCCCTTTCCCCTGGACCAGAACCAGAACCCGGTCAAGTACCACTACTACGACAGCCTGAAGTACGGCTACACCTCGCAGGCCAGCCCCCACACCATGCCCTTGGAGTTCAAAGCCTTAAAGACGCTGCACCAGCAGGGAGCCTTGAAGCTGACTGTGGGGGAGTGCGATGGGGCCACGTAGGGTGGTCGCCGGCCGCGTTCCTGCACAGCCATGGGAGGAAGGGGAGGGGGCGGAAAGGACGAGTGGTGCCTGGTGGGGTTGGTTTGTCTTTGTGAATGCGCAGAACAGCGACACAAATATATATACGTGGTACCTATATATATTGACCTGAGTATTATAACTGTTTGGTGTTCGCCAAGGAAAAGGGCAGGAGAGATGTGGGAGCATCTGGGGGTGACTGGCCTGGGCAAGTCCCCTTGCCGTGGGCTTGCTGGGCTCGGAAGGGCGTTCGACCTACGCCCGAAAGGTGTGAAGTTGGCCTTGGTTTTTGAGGGTATGTTAGGTGATGGGTAAACGTTAAGCCGTTTGTCGTGACTGGTCCGAGGTTGGTAGTTAGTTTGTTTGGCCAAGGATGCCGGCGTTGGCATGTTCTTGGCCCCGTGCTCGTGGCGGGGAGGGGAAGGGGCAGGGAGTGGGGTGGGCAGGGAAGGTTTGTTGGCGGCTCTCACAGCCGAGGGACTGCCCATGGCACCGAGCAGCACCCCTCTCCTGCCCAGCAGGGACCAGTGCCTGACAGAGTCCCGCACAGATCCACCCAAGACATGGACCAGCAGGCTGAGCACAGCCTTCGGAGAGGCAAGGGAGAAGCCTCCTGGGCTGCAGCTTGATCTCCAGGAGGTAGTGGGGAGCTGTGCTAGGCTGATCCTGGTGGCATTTGCTGGGAGAGGAGGTGTGAGGGCCTCCAGAAAGCGGGCACACCGGTGTTGAGCCGGGCGAACAATGAGGAGGATGCTGAGCATATGTTTTCTCTTCCTTTCCTAAGGAACCATTTAGAAAGGAGGAAAGATGCTGGAACATGGCAGGAAGGAGGTTTGCTGCCGCACACAGGCACCACAAGTATGAAGTGTCTTGCTGTGCCACAGTCGAAGACACTCAACATCTGGCAGGGCTCGTGAAAGCCATAAGTACCTCTAGCTCTTAATTCCCAAATGCCATCTGCTAAGCAGCCTGCCTTCTCTCCCCCTCCAAAAATAACCGCTGAAATATTGGTGATAGGCCTGAGACCCAGCCAAGCAGAAAGACCGCAGGACTTCAAGGGACTTTTGTCAAGTCTAAACAATTTATTTTCCCTCTCTCCACAAAGAACCAGCGTACAGTGCTCTGTTCCTGAAGTCCCGCACTCTCCTTTCTTTCAAGCTCCAATTAGCTGTTACTCTGAACAGTTAAATAGGATGTCAGATGGATCTTGATGGGATGCTCATCTATTGATGAACGTCAAAGAAGTAATCCTTTTCCCTTTTTTCTTTTTCCAGAGAGAACCCAAAATATAAAGACATTTTTATAACCACATTTGCTTTTCTCCTAAGTTTTGGGTTTTTTGGGGGGAAGGAACTAGATTGGTCTGATTAGCCTGTTTAATTTTCTGCTTCTGTAGCCTACTCTGTTTGTCTCCTAATTAGCACTCAGTGCCAGAATGCAGGTGAGTCTGGGGTTCAGTGAGTGCAGTTTGGGTTTAATTTGTGGGAGAGCAAATAACAGTCCACAGGCGAGCCTCGGACGTGTGCCACGCTTTCCTGGCTGGGTTTCATCACCTTCGTGCCTCCTCCTACTGCTGTGTTTAAGGTAAAAAGTGTTATCGTTTGGGGCTGAAATACTTGACATCATTGTCTCTTTAAAAACCAAGCGCTTCAAGCGGTAAAAGGAAAAACTGGCTTTCATGTTTTGGGACGCAGAAGCTACTGTACCCTTAGGAGCCTCCAGCCTCCTAATTAGTGTCAGATGAAGAGGCCTAAGATTAAGGTATAAGCAACATTATAGTGGATAAATGCAGGCTAATCTGCCACCGAGGGGATGTTTCTTTCCAACGCCAGAAAATGATTTCTTTAATGTAATTTTTTTAAAACCTAGCTTTTTATTATTATTATTTTTTTTACTTGAGTTCAGTTGCATAATAAAGCTAAACCTGGCTGTGAACCTCCGCTTAAGGTGTTGGGGTTTCCTGAGATAGAGGAGACAGAGTAAAACTGCAAAATGGAAGTCGTCTGCAATCCCGAGGGGGTTCCCGCGATTCAGGAGTGGTTGTTAAAGCCGGGTGATTCCCTGGTTTGTCCCCGGTGCGGAGGAGGGACAGGGCAGGGATGAAGCTTTCAGGGACTGCTAAAGCCAACTGTTGTATTGAGGGGCCTGGGCCACGGCACTGATTGCTGTTAGCAAACCTTCTTTTTAAATAAAAATGCAAGAAATGAACTAAATGTGCAGGGTTTTTATTTTTTATTTATTTTCGTGGATGAGAAAGGGGGCAAGACCATAAAATGCCATGTCAATTAAACGGGGAGACACTGTAACCTTCTTTGCCAGTGAAGGAAAGGGGAAGGCTGAGCCCATCTGGAGTAGGATGTCAGTGCTCTGCCAGGGGACATCTGAAGCCACCAGGATGTCCTCACTCTGCCTACTGAGATTATTGTGCTGAATCTTAACAGCAGCGCAACAGGGGTATGCTGGGGAGTGAAACGGGGATGGGAGAAGGGATTTCTCGTGCCCTTGAAGCAGCTTCTGGATCAAAGCACAGGCAAGTTATCGGCAAATTATCCAGGGAGATGAAATTGCTGGCGATGTTTCTGTTCCCAGAATGGATCCTGCTCACCCCAGTTTTAAAAATACATTAAACTGAGAGTAAGACCCTGCAGCTATTGAAATCGATGGCTGAGCTCCCATTTTTCCTCACTGCCACGCGGGTTGGTCCCTGCTGAGTTTATATGCACAAAACCATCTAGAAGTCTGCCCTTGCTTTAGTGGGTCCTCTGCACAGCTCCTCAGAGTGGTGCCGCTTTGAGGTGGTTCCCAGGGCACGTTCAAGGCCGTCCATCATGTGCTGTACTTGTTGGCAAGGTGAAGACCCCATTGGAAATGCTTGATCATCTCTTTCCAGAAAATAGCTCCAGCAAGCCCCAGCCCCTGTAAGTCAGCAAGCTGTAGAGCCCATGTGCTGTTTCTGAGCAGGGGGAGCAGGGTTTTGGGCTCACCTTCTGCTTCACACAGGGAGCAGCAGCACGTGCAGTAGGTTGATGCTATTTGGGCTATTTTGGGGCAGCCACCAGTGGCTGAGCAGGCACGGGGCTGTGGCAAGGCAGCTGCCAGATGCTATGGGGACCTGACGGCAGCACCAGGCTGCTGCTTGATGAATTTCTTCATGCCCAATTAAGGCTCTCCTGTCATCAAGAGTGAAACAAAAAAGAGTAGTGATGCTATTCAGGCAGGGATGCAGGTGCACGTGTTGCACTGTGAACATGCTTACCACCATGAACGACAGCAGTGGCTCCCTTTGGTCTTCGCTCCTTTGTCCCACTGCTCCCTCCAGCCCAAACTGGCGATGCTGGTGGCTCTGGGGCGGGCGGCTCTTCCCCCATGGGTTAGGGACATTTGTCCCAAAAGGTCTTTGGATGATAACAAGTGACCTGAACTTGTAAAACAGAGGTAAACTCAAGTCTCCACCCAGCTAAGCCCACAGTTTGGGGCTGTGTTTCCCGGTGTGTCTGTTTGTGGCAAGGGTGCACCCAAGCAGTGGGTGCTTCTGGCCAAATTCAACATCCTTTAGCTCGCCATGGGCCTCTGGGGCATTTTCCCCTTCTAACAGCTTGAGGATAAGGGTCTTGTCTCGCCTGCTCAGCTGCGCCGCGGCCAGAAGCACAGCTGCCTGAACGGCTTTTCTTTTTAACCGTGGTTCTCTCGGTTACATCCCAGCCTTCAGATCTGCCACGTGCTTCTTTGTGCCTCCGGGAAAACAGCCAGCCCGGCCATGAAACCTCCGATGCTGCCGAGCATCACCGCACGCTCCCTCCCCTTCTCCTCTCCCCGTGGTCACGCCGGTGGTTTTGGTCCCCGCCGAAGGGAGCTCGAGGAGGGAGCCTGTCATTACGGACCTGTCCAGGCTGAACAAGGATCCTTCAGACAAGAAGTTTAATTTGACTCTCGCCACGCTCGGTGCTCTGTGTGTGTGCTGCAGAGCCGTGCAGAGGAGGAATGCATTAGCACAGCACTTTTGTTCTTCCTATAAATATATATCTCTAGTGATGTGGCTGTTGCTCTTCTGGGGGAGATCTTGCACTGGCTCCTCTGGTCAACCTGTAGAGTTCACAGGCTCCGTGCTGCCAAGCTCCTCTACAATTAATTCCTGCTCTGCTTGATTTAAAGCCGACTTGGGTGAGTTGCAGCGACTCCTCTGAACAGCGGCGCGGGACCCCGGCTGCCTCCATCCCTCCCCAGCCCCACACCCAGGCAGGGCTGGCAGAGGCACAGCATCCCTCCCAGCTACCCAGCGAGGGGGATGGAGAGGGACCATCACCTTCCCCTGGCTGTTTCATCAGCCGGGGCTTGGGGCATGATCAATAACCAACCCTCTGTTTCCATCACAGCCCAGATAATTAGTGAACAAAGTGCAAATAGTTCTTGTGAAACAAATTACTTTTTTTTTTTTAATATTTTTTTAAATATTTTTTCAAGCTGAGAGTTTTTTTGGTGGTAGGATACAACTGAATCATCTTTCTTTTTTTTTTTTTTTTTTTTGAGATACCAGTCTGGCAAACAAGAAAGACACAACGATTTGTTTTGAAGGTATGATGAAAATTGTTTTTGTTTTTACATTGCATTTTAGATACTGCTTGGAAATAACACTGAACAATGCGGACTTCAGTCAGTCTCACTTAAATGACCTAAATGGTTTCAGTTGATCCCAATATGAATTCATTTTGAATTTTGTGCAAAATAGGCTCAAAAAGGTTGCACCATCTACAGATCTTAATATATAGATGTTATTTTTTGACCACCATGCCTTTTAAAAATTTAAGCACTCTAATTTCATGCTAGAGAGGCTTGAAACTATGGAAATTAAAGCTTAAAGCTTTCAGAGCCCCACAGGGAACAGCAGGGAAGTGGTTTGCTCCAGAGTGCCCCTCGATGTCAGGAGGTGAAACCAGGCACATAACCATGGTCTCCAGTATAATACTTCGTTAAACCACACATTTTTAAAATTATTTTAGTGTTTTAGTTTCTTTACTTTTTAGGTTTCTCATATTTAAGAGTGGTTTATTAACACATATTTTCACCTCTAAATGTTACTCTATTGCCTTTGGCAGCAGATAGTGGAATTTCACTTTGGGGTCCCTACTTTTTCACCACATCAAGCTCTTTCTAGTTTTCCCTTTTCCCCCCTCTGCTGAATCTTATTTTTCCTTATGAAAACAACTGAACACCCACGAGCTGGCAAGTCTCCTCTGCAGCTCCAGTACAGTCATGGGATGGCTGGTGTCCAAGCTCCACGTTGGGTCATCTCCTCACTGTGGATACTACGGGACTCCCAGCTTAAGCTCCAGGTTGGAGAGGCCACCGCCAGTGGGGAACAGACTATATGTCTTATTTCTCCCCCAGCTAGACAGTTGCATGTCTTGCGTGTACGCAAAGAAAGACCTGGGACAGAGGCTTGAATGACAACCAAAAAAATTATCATCCTCTCCAGAGGATGGCCTTCTCTCCCACTATTAGCAACATCAAGGCATTCAGCAATAAGCTCCTTTTCCAGCTGGGAGTAATTCCTGTTCAGCTCCATCAAACCTAGCCCGATGCAGAGCAAAGCCGTCACATGCCAATTACATTCACAATCCAGCCGAAGGCAGATGCATTTAGCTGCTTAACATCATCTCCAAGCAAATCTACAAGCGCTTCCACAAGAATCACAGTCAGCACCCACCAGCCCTTCCCACCGCGATGCTCTCACGACCTTGTGCATGAGCTGAGAATAAGCAGGAAGGTAACAGCATGGATGGAAATACCTCCCTCGCGGTTAGCGTAGGAATCCTCATCACCCAGCCGGCAGCAGCTATCATCTCCAGCCCCATAAAAAAGGCATCGAGCAGGAGGAGGACACTCACCCCAGCTCTCCAGGGACAGCCAGGGAGAGGCCATCTTAAAGAAGGTACCAACCTCCTTTAATATTGCACAGTGCAGGCATTGAATTTACTGCTCACGTGCTCGAAACGGGACCGAGCTGTATCTGTTGCATTGTATCGATGAGAAAAACAAGGAGTTTGAGCAAGGATTAGGCACCAGGACAAACAGCATCCTTGAATGCTGAAAAGCAGCTGGGGGTGTTGTCCCCCCTCAAAGTGCCTGGCCAGAACAAACCTGCCAGCGCCACCGGAGGAGTGCAGCCAGCAATAAAAGTTAAGTCCTTCTGTGTTGAAATGGTGGCCGTCCATCTGATACTAATCCTGTGTGCCTCCAGCAAACAGAACCTCCCGGGTGTTGTGAAACATCCACAGCTATTTGCCGGTTTGGTTGCCTGGAGAAATTCCTCCAGCCAGGGCCGACGAAGCACTCCGTGTTCTTGCACGACCCAGGCAACGAAGGTTAAAGCACATCGTAGGAACATAATGGGTTTTTTAACTAGCACCCTGGAAGGCCTGACACGCCGCTTTCTAGAAAATGTTGCAATTTAGGCTTCAGCGGGAACCACGGAGCAAGGAAAATATTACACTTGGACCATCAGTCTTGTAGTGTCTTGCTGCACAGGTTCCAGATGAACTTGCTTAACTCGGGCTTGTGTCTGAAAATGACTTTGGATTTGCTCTCGCTAGCAAAGAGGAGAAGAGGCATGCTCTATTCCTGGACTGCATATTAGTGTTCCATATGGGTGCAGAGCCAAAGCATATGGACCTCCATCTGTTAGGCAGGCCTGGCCTGGCCCCGTGGATGGTTTATAATGCGCGTAGATTCATCCAGATTTGGGATTCCTCCAAAGCAAGAGGCGAGCCAATGACTCAAATATTGTGTAAAGCCATTGAAACTAATGGCACTAAACAACAGTCGTTTGTCTCCTGTTTGATTTTACTTGCTGTAAAATAATGAATTAGTTACGGGGGTGGGTGAATGTTGTGTTATGGATGGAAGCTTTGAAAGAAACATGGTTACAAGAAAACAAAACAGAAATCATCCTACTTATTCTGTATCAGCTTAGTGCAATGTATTACTCCCCAGAAAGTAAGCTGTGTCCTTCAGTTTCAATAACATGGCGTTTATGCTCCATCTGTGACCAGATTTAAAGAGGTTTGCAAGCATAATTCAGGAAATCTTCAATGACAAATTCAAGGAAGCTGGAGAAAGGACCCTTGAAGTTCTTCCGTAACTAAGACAACTCTAGGAAACATTAACTTTGCGCCTACAAGCTCTATATTAACCACAAGCCCTGGACTTGAGTGTTGGTTTTTTTTCTTTAAAACAAATAATGAGCCCCAATAGACTCCAAGTCTTAGCATGCAATGCTGTTCCTTCCATCGAGAAGCCAAGTGTGTGGTGGGGCAGGTCCTGACCTCTCTGAAGTCAAGAGGCAACTTCCCCTGAGCCCAGCAGCACCATGATTTCATCTACTGCTTCCGAAGGTGACATCTCCGTTTGGAAGCAT
Source organism: Limnodromus scolopaceus (assembly GCA_028565335.1). Taxonomy (NCBI): domain Eukaryota; kingdom Metazoa; phylum Chordata; class Aves; order Charadriiformes; family Scolopacidae; genus Limnodromus; species Limnodromus scolopaceus. The sequence continues at coordinate 35,845,416 of JAOXNO010000070.1, forward strand.
GGACCTCGGCAGCTCAATTTCAGGCACCATGCTGGAAAAATTTCTGCTGAATTTTTCTGCAGAATTGTGTTGGACACATGATTAAAGCCATGGGATGACCGCCAAGGAGATGGGCTATTGTGTCAGCCCCTGGGAGAGCTCATAGCAGAAAAAAAAAACCCTCTCTCCACTACAAGAATTAATTACCATGCATGTTAGCTCTGTGGTTTGGGGAAATTACTGTGGCTTGATTTCCTTCAGCACTTTTATTCCTGGCTGGAGACCAGGGGACTTGTTGAGGTTGCTGACTTAAGACACCATAACAAATGCCTAGAAATGACTGGGCAGGAGTTATGATTTGTAACCTGTGTGTCTCACCTGCCTCCAGTATGAGCTTCACGGCGTTTTTTCTCAGGATTTTATGGACGGGGCAGATTTACAAGCCCGCCAGGCTGCTCCTGGGCTTTCCAAGGAGAGCCCAGGAGGGCACAAATTTCTTGGCTGAAAACCATCCGAGAAGGCAGGCAGCTCTGAACACCCCGTCCTTTATTTTTGGAAAGAAGTCGTTTCGGTAATTGCACGTGTTAAATGAAATGCAATTAGGGCTGGAGAGAAGGTGTGACGTGTGTGTTGGAACAGGAGCCAGCTCCCGGCCGTAAGGGTCTGTTCAAGCCACGGACCCCTGGAGCGCGGCGCAGGGCGGAGGGGGCAGAGAGGAGGTGCTGCCGGGGAGCGCCGTTATTCACGAGTGTCGAATGCGAAACGGGGTACGGAAACACTTGCATCTGTGATGTGTCTTTTATGGTCTTCCCAAGGTTTTAATTAAAAACCCAATAAAAGCACAACTATAGGAAACCAGGATGTTTTTTTAAAAAAAAAAAAAAAAGTCATCTGCTCTAAATTGTTTTGTAGGGGAAGGGGAGAAAAATCGAAGAGCAATTGTTTGTGTAAAAGCGGTTCAGGACACTGAGTTCACAAGGAGAAATAAACCTTTTGGGAAAGGTTTTCCTGTTAGGAAGCACGTGGTGCCCAGGACAATAAAGCGCAGGGGGGGCTCCCATGCCGCCACAGGGATCTGCCGAGCGGCTGTTTCCCCATCGGATACATCTGGCCACCAGAGACCCAGTGCCTGCCAGAGGATGGGGAGCAGGAATATGTGCCAGGAGGTGGGATGCGGAGGAGGTTGGGATGATTTTTGGATGGCTCAGAGGGGTTTCAGCTGTAATTTCCGAGATGATACAGCACGATGCATTTTGTGCTTGGTGACAGACGCCCTGAAACCATTCTGTGCGGCATCTCTGACAGAGGCCACAGCAGGGAAACACTGGCAGATGATGGAAGGGAGGCAATGAGGCCTGGAGAGGCTGCCGCAGGGCGTGCAGGCATCATCTCTAGCTGTTTTAAAGGGGTTTTATGAGGCTGGGGTAGTTCACGGTCTTGGAACGGATCAGGGGTTTGTTGCCTTTTGCTGTGGGTGCCCAGTCCGTCTGGAGATAAATGCAGTGGACATCTCTGTGAGCTGGAGCCCTGCCTCGTGCCTGTGAGTATTCACATTTGAGACAGGAACCTGGGACAACCACCTCAGCGCTCCCTGGCTCTTTCTCCATCACTCCCATGACCTTGGTGCCTTTAGACCTTAGTTCTCACTGTGTGTGCTACTTAACTGTTTGCAAGAAAAGAACTGCCTGAGCCCAGAAATGGTCCTTGTTGCTCCCGCAGAAGCATCCTGGATGGGTTTTCTCTCTGCCTTCCAGGTAAATTCAATGAAAGCCCACAACAGCCGCGGTTCCAAGCTGCCCCAGAGGACCAAGATTCCCTGAGCTTGTAGTTTAAACGGAGATTAGCTTCTAAAATTTAACGAGGATCTCTGTGAAAACAGAGTCCCAAGGATAAAACAACAACCGAAAAAAAGAAGACCATTGAATACCCATCCAATTAGGGCTTCCAACTGATCCTCATTAAACATCCGCTCCTGACATTTGACAGCGCAGTTTAGATTACAGCGGTGAAAAATCCCCTTGAAAAGGCAGATTGACATTTTGCAGAGGAGTGTTTTCATGGTAATACTAATGGCTTTAAACCCCCAGCTTTTACCCTAGCATGGGGAAAAAAAAATAATAAAGAAAAAAAAAAAGCCTTGGGCTTGGCAAAGGGGTAAGGAATGGCTGCGCTGGCTGGCAGGGAAACTCCTGGTGACCAACCTCCTCTCCACAGTGAACCCTCGGCCTTGGCTCTCCACATGTAGGGTCGTCAAAAGGGAGCATTTAATAAGATACAGAAGCTGGATTTTTTTTGGCTGAGCTGAATATGAAATCACCATGGCAACCTTTCTTCTGAGGTGATCCGAGTCAGGTAGCAACAGCAGAGATGAGTTAAAGGTCATCCCTGCAGAGGAAGATGGGCACTGATGAAGCACTTTAACAAGTCCCAGGGGAGGTGGCATTTAAAAGCCACCCGGAGGGCTCAGACGGACTCGTGAAAGGAGAGAAATCCGAGAGCAGCAGTGATTTGGGATGCTCCTGGCTGAGAAGCCAGTGGTGTCTACCAGCCAGTTAGCCCAGAGGTCACTCCAACGGGGCCCAAGGAGCTATGAGATGTAGGTCTAATGGCAGGTATCCAGGACGTGGAGAAGGGCTTGCTTAGCAGCTGGGGAAAACCCATGCAAGTGAATGCTCCTGCTCCAGAGTGAAAGCAATAGCTACGTGCAAGAAATGAGACCTCGCGCTCCACTGGGGAGATACAAGGGGAAAATAATTTCAAAAACCGTCTAAGACTAATCGCAAACTGATTTTCACTGGGACTTACACTTCCAAATGCCTGAGGTTCTTCGAGAAACATCCATTCCTGCCTTGAACGAAGGGCTCAACATGATTCATAATGATGAGCCGATGCTATTATCCTCACTCCACAGATAAGGAAAACAGAGGCATGAAGGGTTTTACCATCATCTCCATAGCTAATGCCAGGCACTTAAAAATATAGCTTCAGCGAAGGTGAGTGCCCTGTATTTCTGCAAACTATTTAGCCAAGTGCTCACACATGATGTTTTGGGCATTATAGGGTCAAAGTGGCTTGGTCCAGGTAACCCACTGCAGGTTAGCAGCAAGTTAGTGGCAGGACCAGAGACAAAACCCCAGGTTTCCTGGCTCCTGGTCCTCTGGTCTACTCCTTTTATTACACAAAAATATCCTTTCCAGGTGGCAGCTGCCAGACAGAGGCATGTGGCAGAGACAGCCCAGCTTCTGCCAATCCTGGGCATGCTGCAGATCTGGGGACATTCACCTCCACCTTGGCTGGGTCATCACAACCCAGAGTAGGGGTGGGAGGACAGGGCAAACACCCATGAAACACTCCTGCCATTTTGGGATGCGTCCCTCTCGTGGGAAGTAAGTACAGGCTCTGGAGCTGACAACCCCTGACTTCAATCTTCCTCCCAAATCACAGAATTATTTCAGAATAATACCTGTGGGAATCCTTCTGTATGCCATCCATTTTTAATTTTGTTATGTTTCTCAAGGTCCTTTTTCAAGCTTTTTCCCTGTAACCATGAGGGCTAGAAACTCACAGCTTTTGTTGTATTAATGAAAGCTGAGCATCTCAAATAATCTCAAGTTCAAGAGCTGTGACTTCAAAAACCCCACATATCATATGACCAGTGAAAAAAGTTGTGCAAGCTCACAGTACTCCTCTTCCCCATCCCTGCAGAGCTCAGCTTTCACCCAGAGCTCACATCATGCTCTCAGCCATAACTTACTTTCATCTTTTCCACAGCTGCAGCTCTTGGGTCAGGACCTTCACTGTTAGGAATCAGGTAGGAAAATCACCCCAGGATAAGCCCCATGACTTGGAGAGAAACCAGAGGTTCAGGAGATGTGAAGAGCTTGGTCTTGCTGCTGTACTGCTGGGGGCAGAGACCTTGGGAGCCAGAGCCCCCACCAGCAGTTTTAAGCAAGCCCCAAATGGAAACTCCTACCACCTTCAGCCCTAAGTCTCCAAGCCCCTTCGCTTCCTGCACACATTTCAAAGTCTGCCTGCAGACATTACACCAGTGGGTTTGTCCGACCCGATGCGTATTTACTGCCAACAAAAACGTCTGCCTAGCTCTATTTTGGAGGGAGGAGATCAAGAGGTGGGTCTGAAGTGAAGCCCCAAGAAAGGGCGCTGGGGGAGACCATGGACCGCAAAACATGTGGAGGTTGCAACCTCCCCAGACCCCAGGAGTTCTGCTGGTTCTTGCTGAGATTTCTGCTTCTCTACCCAAAGCCACGTGCTTGCTGCTGGCCCCAGATCTCCCGGCTGCAAACCCATCTGAACACAGCGTCATACAACTGCTTTGTGCCTGTTCCTCTTTTCAGAAATCGGGACAAAATAAACCATTCTGCTCGGCTTGCGAGAAGGGTCAGCCTGCACTTTGCTCAGCCATTAGAAGCTGGACTTGCCGTTCGACTTGTCATCAGAGATGCTCTAATTTGAACTAATGACTGCAAAACTCATTGCTGATTACAGGGCGCTGCCAGGCTCCTTGCTGCCAGTGTGCGACTGCGACAAAAAAACAATCATCTCACACGCACACACACCCCCCCTGAGCTTGGTAGGATAATATTTCATAGCTTTGCCAAAATGGACATCAGCCATTTATTTTGACAGCTGTAGTTTTAATTATTTATGATAAGATTTTACAATGTGCTGGTAAATGGACTGCAAGGCGTTTCATAAAAAACAATGAAAGAAAAGAAAAAAGAATGAAGTCTTGCAGTGGGCTCATCTCAGGGATGTAATAAAGCGTAATAAACCAGGAGGGAGACATAGGGAAAGGCTGTGCTGAAGGACCTAGAGTAGCGGTCTTCTACAGAACACAAGGAAAAGTTGCTTTATTCTGTAGTTATCATAAAGCTGATCATGAGAACAGTTCAAAACTTTGAGGCAAGACACAACTTTACTCTTTTTTAAGAGCACAGACGCATTGCAGGAGGGAGAGGACCTTTCAGCAGGAAAATCAGTGTGCTCCATTCCTCTCCAGCTTTAATCCCACCCTGCCCACCAGGCAGAAGAGCATTCCTACTGCGGTGTGTCAGCGTTAGCTTCCTCAAGGAATGAAGACAAAAGCCACAATTTTCACAGAAGAGAAAGCTACTCAAATTCACACACACGAGGATTTAGAAAGACTAAAAAGCTTTCAGCCCGTCTGACATTCACCCGTGTCGCTGAAATGCCCCACTGACATCACAGCTTGGAAATAACGTGCCCTGGTGCTCCTTTGCTAACCACAATGTTTCACCGTGGGGCTGCAGGGTCCAGGAGACACCTCTGGGTTAGACAAACAGGCCTGAAATTTGCAGGTTGGATCATCTCGACGTGACTTGGGTTTTTTCTCAGCCAACGACAGCTGTAAAAATCATGTTGTTCCCATGGAAAACTTCAAGCACACAGAACTGAAAATTTTATCAGAAGTATATATAATGGGAATTTTTTTTCCTGGTGGTACCAGGCAGGCCTTAAAATGTGTGAACTTGAGGAGATAATTTAGTATCTCTGCTGCAGCTCTTCATTTCCTAAAGGAGGAGAGAATCAGTAGCCCACCTTGTTAAAGCTCTTGGAGATAGATTGCTGGAGAACATTAAATAAAAGCTTACTGTTACTGTTATACAAGGGGGCATTCGAGGTCTTGCCATTCTCTTGTGAGGTCGAATTTGCACCATAACTGGTGCGTGATTAATCTGTGCCCGTCGCAAAGGTTGTCCCAGAGACCCTGCAATCATTACTTTAGTATTAGTCTGAGGGGACCCATCACTTCAGAGATGATTTTAAAGAGGAACATGAAATGAGCTGAGACCTAACACCTGCAACATCAAGAGAAGATAGATGTCAAAAACTAAATGGGTATCTCGGGCAGGGGGTCAGGCTAGTCACCTGCAGGTTCTGTTTGCTTGGGGGTGTTTCTAACACAGTAACCGGGCTAGATTTTGCCCGTGTTGAAAATAAAAGCAAGTTGGCACGTCTGCATCTTTGAGGCAGGATTAAGGAGAGATCCTTGCATCATCTTCTCGCATGAGATACCCCTTTGCAGCGAGACATGGCCATCCCCACCCTGGAGGACAGCAGCGACGCTCCGACTCCGAGCCGACCCGACTCCAATCGCTGGCTGAGCCCTCCCTGGTCGGTGTGTGCCCATCTCCGCTGGCTTCCGTCTTCCGTGGCCATTTACAGCAGTTTAAAAGTCCCACCAGGTCGTTTCCATGGCCGTGTTGAATTGATATAAATGACTGCAGAATACGCAGGGCAGAGAAGAGTCTGCTGACCGGCACTCGGCAAAGCGTGCTGCAAAGAGGATTAGCAGCTGTGGGGGGATGATTATTATCATTAATGATGTCAGAAGGGAGGCAAGCGGAGAGTTCAGTATTTAGTATTTTGACAAAAGCCACAGGGTCCGGATTTGCAGTCACATTCCACAAAATGTTCTACCCTGAGGCTTAAAAAAACAAGGCAAAATGTTTATTATACTAATAATTCTTCAGTTAATGTCAAGACAGGTGAACAGGGTATCTAACACTTGATCCCCCACTAAGGCTTTGGCAATTGCAAATGCTAAAAAAGACCGATGAGATTACACAGGTTGCACAGACGTAGCAGCACACAGGCTGCTGGGGACTGAAAAAGGGCTGCTAATTGCCCAGACCTGCCAAGAAACTCTTTGTGCTCTGGCTCTTGACCTCCACGCAGCCTGAAATCCAGCATGCTCCATCTCTCCGACATCAAACACGCACCCAGGAGGATGCATTTGGACTAGGCACAGCAGCTCTGGATCCCACACTGGTGGCCTGAGAGTGCTTCTGGGGAAGACCGTGATCCTCCTCTGAGGTTCATATGGCTTTAAAGGTTTTGGGTTTTTTTCTGCAGTTCCAGCTCCTGAACCTGAGACGTGGTGTTGGGGGATATGATGTAGGGGACAACTTTGTAGAGTAGGGTAAATGGTTGGACTCGATGATCTCAAGGGTCTTTTCCAACCTAAATGATTCTATGATTCTATGCTCAGTTTTCATTTTCAAAACCCAAACTAGAAGACCTTGCAGATGGCAGGGTGCGTGGAGAAGTATGCAAAGGTACTGAGATACTCAAATTAATTAGGAGACAACCGTATATAAAACAATAAAGTACAAATGAATACATAAGTAAGCTTAAATTTGGATGTTTTCAAATCCTTTCAAGCTTTGGCTTTTGGGTGCTTGAGAGTCTGAGGAGGGGTAGGAGCATCAGAAGTGCAGAACATGGGTCTGGAGGCAATAGGTGGAAGGGAAACAGAGCTGTGAGTCAAAGAGGGGAGTAGGACTTGCCGCTTCACGCTCCCTAGAGAGGGATCCTGATTCACTTTGCTCTGCTAAAAACCAGCCTGCTTGACCTAGAGCAAGCCATTTAAGTTTTTCCATAGTAGTAAGCCTTGATTGTTGCTGGAATGTGACATGCATCTCCCACTGGCACCCCAGGCATCCTTGGTTCCTTACACGACAGCCACTCCAGGGTGCTCAGAGCCCTTTCAGTGTGAGCACAACACTGGCTCACAAACTGTATTTCCAAGCCAGTCCAGTGCACCTCATTTTTCCCTAAAATAGGCCATCTCTCCCCCTACTCTGGACTTTTGAGGCTGGTTTCCCCCACCTCGGGGAAAGCAGCAGGACGGTGGCAGGGCTGTGACGACTGTTACTTTATTCTGCAATTTCAAACCTGGGAAATGTAGGTCACTGATCTTCAGCGTGACCTACATTCACAGCTCCAAATAAGCCCCTTTTGCCAGTGTTGATGTTTCCTAGCTTCAGGTTGAGTCTGGAATACACACATGAATGCCCTGTTTGGCCTGGGTGTCCAAGGAGGGAAGTTGTGACCGTACACAAGCAGATGCTGCCTGGACCGGCCGTGTCCTGCACACATGGCTGCAGTGATGCCCTGCCCAAGCCAACAGCAAACCCGGGTCCCTCTGTAAAGGTCTCTGCCCACACAGGACTATGTGCATTTTTGCCTTACAGGAGTAGGATGGGTATCAGCAGGAATTTTATCATTCCTGTTGTCTTTCTAATACGTTGAATGGGGCAGGCAGGAGCAAACGAAGGTGCACCCACCGCGTGGCAGCCCCTGGCAGAGGCAGATTCCAGCTGCGGCAGCTCCAGCAGAGATGTTCTGGCTTGGCTGCCATCAGTGGTACTCCTGCTGCTGGCTTCTCTGGAGGCAAGTTTTCCCTCCAGGTTTCTTCTTCTCACATGTAGGGGACGGAAAAGAAACCTGGCAGGTGCTTTTTGCAAATAAGGGAATTCTTCGTATGCTTCATCCATCTTTTACTGAAGCGCCATCTTCACTGATCCCTTCAGACCTCATCTTCACTCCATCCATCATGTCACCTCAACACCTAGAGTATTTTTTGAGAAAATATGAATAATACTGACTGGATCTTGTGCACAGGGAAAAAGGAAAAGCCTCATGCCTGCTACATTCCCCAGGTTTGGGAGGATGTTTAAAATGGTGCTAGACTATTGATAAGTAACCCCTTCCACAAGGGAAACAAGAAGGAAGAGATAAAATAGTCTGAAGGAAGAGGAATGGGGTGAGGAGGGAAACAGAAAAGGGAGCATCCTTGTATGCTCTGGGGACAAGGTATAGAAAAGCCATCATTCCTGGTGCCCACATACCCTGGAGAAGGCATGTAATAGCTAACAGGAGCCACCCAGGTGACCTAGTTGTGCTTGGAGGCCTCTGAGTGACACAGTGACATCTGAAAGAAGAATGACATTCACCCAAGGCATGTATCCAAATGTAGGTCAGCCTGGCATCAGGGACACAGCATGGCTTGAAGAGCTGGGGGAACGCAAATAGCCCAAGACTCAGGGCTGAGCTGAGTCCACCACTGATCACCACTGATGCTCCTCTTCTGTTCTTCCCATCAACAGCTCTCTGAGGCTGCCCAGAGAGCGCTGAATTTGTCACTGATTTCATCTTGTTATCGACTGGCAGGAAACAGGTCAGGCACCTCAGTTTGATTTAAGACCAGCACACTCAGTGCATCACTGATCCCAGCACCAAGGGCCCAGCTCCGGCCAGCGCAGCCTCTGGAGCCTCCCCGGGAGCCACACACAACTCCTGCCCTTCCCAGCTCTTCCATCATGTCTTGTTTACGTTTGGTCCCATAATATATCATGTACAAATGTAGGTCGTAGCAAAGACCGTGTCACAGCAAACTGTGAAATCTCAGCTTAGCCTCTCATCTTGTGTGCAAGAGGATTTTCTCACCTCCTATTGCCCCGGGATGCTGCTGCACTGAGTTCTTCCTTCTCGGTGAATCCATGCTTCCTGGTAAGTGTCAGGAAAACTCACAGCAGCAGTGACAGCAAACACCCTCTGACAGTGTAAATGTTGCAGGCTGCAGACCTCCTCGGGAAGAAAAGGAGGCTGAGCTGTGACAAACCCCACCATCTCGTGAATATCTTTCATGCAGCCGCCTATCCACCATCCCCAGTGCCGTGAAAACCTCTCTTTAGCGTGTCTCCTTTCTGTGCACTGGGGTGAAAAGAAAATCAGTCTGTCTTGTGTACATGAGGCATCCATATTCTTGCAAGCAGTGCAATAACTCCACAGTTGTGTTGGTGGGAGCAGGATCCATCCTTCTGGCTTTTTATTGCTGGGAGGGCAAAAGTCAAAAAAGCAAAACAAAGTGTCCGTGTGCTGAGGTCAAAATAAGGGTTTGTCGGCGGGGAACTGGCAGCGCACGAAATCCACATCTATCTCTCCACGCTCTCGGCAGCACCGCAGCTGGACGGGCTGTATTTTTGGCAGGAAAACCTTCCTCCTCCTTTCACTCGTGGTCAGTATGTGCTTCACCAAAGACTAATGCAGGCTGAATGGCACCAAGCTGTGACAACCCCGGGGGGCTCAGAAGTGCCACACCACATTTCCAAACACCCAACTGACAAGGGCCGGCCAGTGGGACGTGATGAAGAGAAAGACGGATCCATCAAGTGAGATGATTTAATGTACTGGCCACGTTAAACATAGAATCATAGAATCATTTCGGTTGGAAAAGACTCTTGAGATCATTGAGTCCAACCATCTACCCTACTCTACAAAGTTCTCCCCTACACCATATCCCCCAACACCACATCTAAACG
>JAOXNO010000070.1:35855642-35869396 GCA_028565335.1 Limnodromus scolopaceus
GCTTCGTTGCCCTCCTCTGCACCCGCTCCAGCACCTCGATATCTCTCTTGTATTGAGGTGCCCAGAACTGGACACAACACTCCAGGTGTGGCCTCACCAGTGCTGAGTACAGGGGGACAACCACCTCCCTACTTCTGCTGGCCACACTATTTCTAATACAAGCCAGGATGCCATTGGTTTTCTTGGCCACCTGGGCACACTGCCGGCTCATATTCATTATGTAGTGGTGGTATCTGAGCTGACCTCCACGACGGCCAAGGCAGCGGGGACAGACTCTTCCCCCAGCTCTCCAAGCCATGCTGTGTCCCCTGCATCCTCCCACCTCCCATCCAACAAGGCTTCTAAGCCAACAGCACATGGTTTGCTCTGTGCTAAATGAAGGTGGCTCCTAACGGGGGCTCTTGGTCTCTGACCCAGAAGTTCATGCATTTTTGGGAGGGTCAAAGACGTGAGGTGCAAAAGCCCATCGTTGCAGCACCACAACCACCCACTAACACCACACCTGCTAAAAACTCGTTATTTGTATTCTGCAAGCAGGTTTCCTTTGTTTGCACACATTTCTATTAGGCCTTAATAGGCTTCATTGAAGTATTTTCAGGTTCTGCCGAAAAACAAAATGCCAAAGGACGTCTAAAACGCTGGGTTCCTAATGTCCTTCCTCAGATTTCAGCTTTTTAGACAGCGCATCAAAACAGGAACATAATGAAGCTGCTATTATTACTAATGCCTTCCACATTATTCAAGTTGCAGGGAACAATTAAACGGCATAAATGACGTGCTGCTACACTTGGGTACGCTGCCAAACTGCGGCTCCGCTCACCTTCTCTCCTCTGCTTCTGTTCTTCCCCACCTGCTCCCTGTCAGAAGGCGAGGAGCAGCCGGTCTGCTCCGCTTCCTCTGAAATTCAAATCAAAGAAAACTCCAAGCTCCTTTCAGAAAAACAAGATAAAATGCCTGCAGAAAACATCACCTTCCAGAGGCTTTTGCCCCATAACAGCAGCAGCCCCTTGATGGCTCCATCGCAGGGCAAATTGCACAGCAGCTCTCCGTGCCAGGAGGAGACCCGCCTTCCACCCGGCTGTCTGTTCTGCTGTTGAAGACCCCGGCAGGTCTCCTCAGTTCTCTGGCCAAGCTTTTATGAGCCAGACTCATTAATCACCTCGTCCTTACCAAGAAAGACCTCGTTACACGCTCCCTGATTGCCAGGTCTGGATCAGAAAGGGAGGGATGCAGTTCTTGGGCTTCTGACCTGAGGTTTCCTGGAGCTTTAGGTTTTGCAGCCCCCTGTGAAGGATGGTTGTGTCCTGCCCGACCTGGGAAGCACCTGGTTAAGAGATGGAGCTCTGCGAGGTCTTCCCCTTGGTTTGGGCTGCACAGGTTGGCACGAGCTGCAAGCTCAGGCTCGCAGAAAGCCATCCATCCCTGCAGCGGGTAGCGATGCCAAGCCCAGCCACAGGGTTCAATGCCTGAATAACGCTGCCCTGGCATGGGGTACTGAGGGTCCTTGATTTTATGGCTGGAAGCAGCCAGGAGAAAGCATCTTTTAGGGCTAAGAAATGCACGCAACACCGCTGACGCTGTTGGAGGGGTTTGACTTGTATTGTGAAGTTCTGGACATGCAGCTTCCAAAAACAGCATGTTCCAGCAGTGCCCCAGGGGAAGCACAGGGATACCCTCAGCATCCTTGGGCAGTGATCTGGAGACTCTGCATAACTCAGGAACCTTCATCCCTCAACTACATCTTTGAGCAAGCTGCCAACATTTGGATCTGTAGCCTTATGCCTTCCTCATTGAGCTTCCTCCTCCACCTGGATCTGATGGATGAGGACTGGGGTGGGAGGAGTATCTTTGGCAAGGAAGGCACCTGGCAGGTGTTGGGTCACTTGATGAGATGGGGGAAGTGGGGCTGGGTCAAGACTAGAAAATTATAAAGGGCACAAGGTGAGTAATCACTGCAAGTGGTAGAAGGTGGTTGGAAGATGATTCATTAGCAAAGAGCTCATGGACACCAGAGCGTGGCGCTCTCAACACGGATGTATCTCCAGGGTCTTCTTATAGACAGGTAAGGTAGAAAAAGGAGATTAGAGGTTTTTTTCTGAGTGCCTAAAAGGTGTTTTGGTTTTAAGTGAAGGAGTGGTGGTATCAGAAACCAAACATATAGATATATTTGTTTGCTCCTGTCTCTGACTAGTTTGGTAATGCTCTGGGTAGAAAACTCCAGCTTTGATAGCGGCAACAGGTGAGCAATCTCTGACTTCCACCATTAGTGGGGTGGAATATGGAGTGTTCGTGGGAGACTTGTATCTGGTCTTTAGGCTTAAATCCACCAAGGAGGGCATCAGCACTTTCTTCAAAGCTCCTGAAACTGAAAATACCTGGAGGTGGAGTGGCTGAGTGCAGTAATGGCAACTTGGAGAGCAGTCACAGGGTGTGTTGAACCAGGGCTCTTACACAGCTCTGGGGCTGCACTATGTTCTTGTGGGTTTATACCAAGCAGAGCAGGGAATTGAAACATCTAGAGTGCCGTATTCTGTATTTGACATCTAATGTGGGTTTTTTTGAGCCTTCTTGTGCACATATATTCATTCTCAGAAAAGGCTCTTGCCTGTTTGCTTTAACACTAATGAGATATTCTCCCTCATTTCTTTGTTACGCCAGCTCTAATTTCCAGCTCTTTGACATGAGCAACCATTTTTCTCTGAAAGGCTGAGATCACATGGCAGGATTATAAATTTACTCCTGAAATGCCCCATTAATAAATAATAAAGTGTTTATAAATATGCAAAATAGATTATTAGTCAATTCTACAAAATCTTGGCTACAGGACCATAAAAGTGTGCCCTGCAGCTTGTATATCCATTATAAAAAAGAGGAAGAAACTAGAAAGAAATTTAGATTCCCTTTTTAACTTCCAAGCAGCAAATGCTGAATAACTTCTGATAGTGATTATGTTAAAAGGAAATCATTTGTTTCCTTGAACAGTAGCAAACAACGTGCTGCAAATATGTGATTTTAAAAATATTACATATGCGCAGAGGGGCAAGAGTAAGTTGTTCGTTTGAACAGCTCATTAAACAGCAGCTCTTCAGCAAAACCCTCGCCCTGTCTGCACGTATCCTGAGAGGTAACATTGTTTTATTTAAGCTTAGTGAGCTTCAGGAATGCTAATACCGCTTAAATAGACCTGAGTCTTAGCTACAGGAGCTCAGGCTGGAACTTTGAATTAAGTCACGCTGAAGTTTGCTCGTTCCCAAGTGGTCGTGGCCAAAGGGTGGTGTGTGGCCACGCAAGAGGAGAAGGAAGTGATGACTTAGGACCATGCTCATTGGTGTGCAGAAACCATGGTGGAAGTCACCTCTCAGTGTTTCCATTGACGGTATAGCACAGCCTCTGCATTCCCCACCTGCTGTAGCCAAGCCTGTGGTTGTTTTAGGGACAGGCTGAGAGCTGGAGCAACAAATGGTTGACCTCTGCCGAGGGATGAATACTCATTGATGGGGCTTGGAGCAACCTGGTCTAGAGGGAGGTGCCTCTGCCCATGGCAGGGGCTCTGGAACTCAATGATCTTTAAGGTCCCTTCCAACCCGAACCATTCTGTGATTGCTGCTGTACGGGCTGGGCACGTGGCTTTTATTAGCTGGTGGGTTTGTGGCATTGAGTCAGTCTTGGGAAATAGTGGGTCCTGAGGATCCCCTGGCCAACATCTGCTTTTCTAGCAAGACCTATCCCTGTCAGGAGGTTGTTGCAGCAACGTTGTACCTCATTTCTGAAAAAGAAACAGCCTTATTTGCCATAGATTTATCTATAAAGGCATCGCTAATCTATGGTAAACCACAATGACTGGGGGTGGGAGTAAGGTAACTGGGAAGGTGGTGGCAAGGATATCAGAAGAAGCTGGGTGATGCTCACTTCTGAGCTCTGACAGCATTGCTTCACCGTCAACAGGTTGAATTGGTCCCACTCAACAAAAAAATTTATCAGATCAAAGAAAGGAACCAGGAGAAGCAGCCTAGATAGGCTGATTTTTTCTGTTTACCTGAGAAACATCATGATGCCACCGTGATCTGTACCTCAGGGGTCCCTGCGCAAGGAGAGGGAGAGAGCTGGGTAATTCCACTGTCCAAAAGGAGCTGCTGAGACAACTCTGCCGACAGCCAGGCAGAAATGAAGTGGGGAAATGTCAAATGTGCTTGACCTGAGCTTAAACCTTTATGAATTGAGGGCAGGAGGAGAGGAAAAGGGTCTGTAAAGAAGAGCTTCTCTTCAGGTAAATACATTTGTGTGAGGGCAGAGGCAGTCTGGAAACTCATGGCAGGGGGGTAACACCTGATGGGGGGGAGGCAAAGGCTTTATAAGAGAGATCTCAAGGCAGTGATGATGATTTGAAGCATTGTATTTATTATTTTTTTTGCTCAGCAACAGCACAGTGATTATTCTGGGCTGGCATCAGAGCTGATAAGGGCCAACCACATCAACCCAGGCCCTCTCATATCTCCTCTAACAGTCAGGGCAGCAAAAAATACTTGTCACCTGGCGAGAAATGCAGCCCTGAAGCTCCCAGCTGAGGATTTACTGTGAGCAGGGCCAGCAAGTCTGGAGGAGAGAGTTTGGCTTCTGTGATCCTATAGCCCAGAGCGAGTGGCTCTCCTGCCTGTGTGTAAGTGGGAGTGCTGCCACGGTTATCTCACTGGCTTTTAGACCTGGCGGAAGAGTCCCCAAGGATGCTTTGTGCTGCCTAATGCTGCTCAGAGAAGATGGCCAAACTGGCTCATTTGGGTTTTGGAACCGGTGAAGGTCCTGAGCAGGTATCTGTTGCTAAACTGCTGCTAGGGCAGAATAACACCATGGCCATTAGATTAAATTGTCTAGAAAGCGCCAGTGGAAGACGCCCAGAGGAGTCAGGAAGAGCTTTAAGTAGGTGATGTGTGTTACCTTTCATAGAAAAGCCTTAAAATAAATCAAGCTGGCTGAAATGGCGCAGTGGGTCATCTAATCTTTATCCCTCCTCATCTTTCAAACCAACAGTCCCCCATCTGCACAGACACTGGCCAGGAAGTTCTAGTCCTTGCTTCACGTGCAGATCAGTGGGAGGAATGGGGTGGGCAGCAACAGGCAACGACAAGGAGTGTGTCCTCAAGCCAGGGCTGGCAGGCTTTGAAGGCTGGCATTTAAGATTACAGTCTCTTCCAAAACAGAGATTGAACACGCCACTTGAAGCTGCAGAGCAGCTGTTCAAGCCCCTCAGGACCTGCCTCCCCCTGCCTTGTCCACCTGCAGCCTAAGCAGGTTCTCCCCTTGGAGCCGGGAGGAGTTCCTCAACATGGAAGGATGCAACTGAACAAAATGGCTTATGAGAAACCAGCAGGAGGGGAGCAAAAAGCCTAGAAACCAGCTTTATGCCTCATAAGCCATCCAGAACTGCATCTGGATTTTTAAGATCCTTTGCTTCTTAGCTTTAAAAGCAATGGCCACCCCTTCCATACAACTTTCTTGAGCTGAAGAGTTGATTTTCATGAAGTAGAAGTGCTGTTTTAAATTATATTCAGCTCATTTAACATGCCATGAGCAAGCGGTCACTAGAGAAGCAAGCCAAGCGGGAGCTTAGTTGGCTGAGCTCTGAGGAGTAGATGTCTGTTAGAAATCAGAGGAAGGTAGAGGAGTTTCTGGTCTCGTACAAATTGGTAATTGCCAGCTGATAGGGAGATGAACTATCTTCAATGATGTTTTTGTGCAGCCTAGTTACAGACTACGTGGTCTTAAGCAATTAGAGCTATTCCTGTTTCATACTCTTAGTAGAGCTCGGTGTCAGGCATAATTCAAATCATCTGGGTTAAGCTAACACCTCTCTGATAGCACTTGCCAAATATCGCTGACAATTTTGCAGTTATCAGTATCAAGGCATCCAAAGATCACTGACATTAAGTCACTGACACAAGAAAGGCACTCCCTCCCTTTTCCAGAGTTATAAATGTCTTAGATAAATTTATTTAACCTCACAATTGTGCACAGACTTGCTAATAAGAGCAGCAGCTTGCATGAAGGCGGCAACAGCCACGTACAGGAGAGAGGGGAAGTCATGCTATACTCTGCCCAATGCAGAACTCGTCTAGATATTGGAGAAATAACCCTTTAATAGGATCAATTTAAAAACAATATGTATCTGAGGACTTGTCTGAGAAAATCTTCATTGTGCAAATACTTAGCTTTAGTTTCGTGCTTCCCCTGTCAAAATTCAGAAAGGGCTAAACTGAATCTCGCCCTTTCTGCTCAGAGCCCCAGCTGCAATCACCCTCATCAAGCTCTAGCTTTCCAACTCTTAATTAGTTAATAATTTACACCAGATTTTTGGTCACTTGCTCATCTTCCACTTGAGATCTCATCACAAGCGTAAGTACACCCAGAGATTGCAATCATCACATGGCATCTTCTCTTTTGCAGCCTATGCTAAGGGGTGTCCTCTCCTGTCTAGCCACAGCTCCGTGTTGGGTTGGGGCTCACCTTGATGGGTCCTGGACTTCCTACACAAACCAGCTTTGTTGCACAACAGTTAGCTTGTGGCCCCACAGCATTTTGATAAGTATTTTGAAATAGATTGAGTTTTACTTTACTGACAGAACATAAATTAAAAGGTGTTGGCTGGATAGTAGCTGCCTTCTTTCTAGAAGACTGAATTACTCTTAGACTATTACTGAAGAGATGAAGACATCAAGGCAGGAGCAATCACATGGGAGAAGAGATGGGCAGATTCATGTATGGGGTACTAGATCAATCATCCTTGTAGCTGCTCCAGGGTCTAGGAGTGACTGCAATCCTTGTGAAAATATTGCAAGAGGATAAGTCTTCAGAGCACTGCTAAAATGGGCACAAAACAAACAAGTGAGCGTCAAACTGTCCTGGTCTTTATCTCTAGCACTTCAGCATCTCACCATGCCCTGAAAGCCACGAGGCAAAATTGCTTCAGAGACAGGGAACTTGGTCAAGCAAGACTGAAGTGGAAGG
This sequence comes from Limnodromus scolopaceus, assembly GCA_028565335.1. Classification (NCBI taxonomy): domain Eukaryota; kingdom Metazoa; phylum Chordata; class Aves; order Charadriiformes; family Scolopacidae; genus Limnodromus; species Limnodromus scolopaceus. The sequence goes on from JAOXNO010000070.1 coordinate 35,862,642, forward strand.
AAGCCTGCTTAACGGCTGTGGTGTTGCCTGGCCACCCCAGGAGGGCACGTGGCTTGGTTCACTCAACTGGGCTTGGAGCAGGTCTGCAGCTTGTGGGCTCCAAAATACCAAAGCTTCCAAGGAGGGATCATGCAAGGCTCCCAAATTCACCAAACTTCATCACCTTTCCCATTCCCTCCCTAAACATAACACACAAGACAAGGGAGATTTCAAGAACATGTTTAATGATGGCAGTTTCTGCTGAAACACCAGAAGTCCATTCAAACTAGTCTTACCAATTTTTTCTTAAAAAGAAGCTTTGGTCACAATGACAAATTCTCTCAAACATTTTTAAACAAAGTTCAAGCAATTGCAGAAAACAAAACGCATGGTCCTGACACCTCCTCACACAAAAACTGCAGCAGCAGAAACTCATCTAACAGAAGAAAAAAAACCCTAATGAAAACCATAGTCTGTCACCCTGCAGAGATTATTCCACATACAGTGAATTAGAGGGAATGGTTACAAACAAGAAGTTCAAATGCATTAATGCTTGTGTGTTCCAGCTTCATTAGTGCTTGTAGAGCTCTAGAAGTTAGCTTGAGCTAGACAAAAGCACTAGGGTAGCAAAAGTTAGTATGCTAAACAAGCATCTGCAGTCATCTCCACATATTCTAGGGGGAAAAGGGGAAAAAAAGAACTTTCTAGTTGGGTTTTGGGGTGTTTATCTGTGCACTTCTGACTGTGCAATTCTGCAGGCAAGCACAGCAACTGCTGGCTTCTCAAATATAACCTCCAGTGACAGGGCTGTGGCTGGAGTAAAGAGGCTGCAATTCTGCGCAGGGTTCCCCCAGCACACACAAATAGGAAAGTCTCTAATTCCCTTGCTCCGTTTGACTCTGCTACCAGTGGGAGGATTTTGTAAGCAATGAGAAAGCTACAGGCAGACATCTGTAATAATGTTTCTCTTTTCATTTTCTGTAACAAAAAAACCCGCATTTAAAAATGCTCCTGAACAAAGCAAGTTTGACTGCGCAACGCAAACCAGCAGCAGATACTAAGACACATTACAGTCACAATGAGATTAAATCTGCAGTATAAGATACACAGGACATTAAGGTAAAACATTCATGTAGTGGTTAATGGCTATTTCTTCTCCAATGAACTCCTAGAACTACCTGAAGCAAACAGTCCAAATTATATAAACTATGTTTTAAACTAATTCCTACCATTAAAAAAATATTCATATATATATACTATTAGAGGAGTCACATCAAGTGCTCTTAAAATCTTAACTAAATATAGCTATAGAATATTTAACCAGACACTTTAAATCACATACAGCAACTTTTGTAGAGGTAAACATTGCCTCACATTTGCAACAGCAACTGAGTATCAAACAAAGCATTCTGATTATTGTCAAGACCAGGAGCAACTGGTGAGGTTGGCTTTTTATTTCCACCAAGCAGTTGCTGCTTCCCCATAAGCACTTTTTTAGCTCATGGCACACAGTTTGGGACCTTCCCAAAGGAGCTGGAGCATCCCAGCAGCAGCTGGGCACCTCCATCTTCAACGTCTTAAATACCTGGTCCCTGTCTACCATTGATGTTTGGCCACGTTATGGAAACAGTGGGAACTTTTAGCCCCAAGCAAGGAAAGCTGTTGGCTTTTGCCAGCCCAACTCAGCAAGTGACCTTCAAGTTGGTGGAAGAACTCCCGATTTCAAGGACTGACTCACCCTTGGAAAGGAGAAGTGCCCTTTATCCACCTTTACCTCTCATCTCTCTCCTACATAACTTGGTCTCTTCTTTCTTTTGTGCACAGAGAAGGCTTCATTCCCTCTGCACCACTCTTCCTTCCAGCATGCCTGATGCTCAGTTTAATGAGTTTGGCAGAAGAGTGGACATGACCACGTTGCCATGGTGTCTGCTCAGCCAGGGCAGCCACCTCACTCCATTGCCTCCTTCCACAAATGCAAACAGAAGCTTTTAACCTCACTCTCTCCGCTCACCATCGCCACTTCTCTGACTTCAAAAGGACTTGGTCTGCCTAAGAAGTTCAATTCCCAGTCTTCAAAGTACTTTAGTCCTGAAAAGACACAATATTTCCTTCAGAATCATCCAGGCTGAGTCTGAAACTTGTTTTACCTCAGCAGGGAAAGATCCCCAGATCTTATCTCAACCCAGAGCATCATTCAGGTCACTGGTCCCTGCAATTCCCACCAGGAACACAACCTGCTCGGCTCCATCCTCACCTGGCAGACGGCACGATAAATATTGCTTAGTAACGGTAATACGGAATGACTCCAATTCATTCCATGAATGAAAATAACACAGCATTTTTATATTGCCTCGATGACTAATATTAACACAACAGTCTGCTGTGGGATTTTTCCATCCGGGCTGAGTGGGCTGTTTGCAAAGCTTCTGCTGATTCACGGCGAGGGAAAGCAAGCTGTGATATGGGAGCTGCTTTGAGGAAAGCACAATGCTACTGGAAAGGAGAAAAAAAAAATAATTAAAAAAATTCCCCTTCACCTCTTTTTACTGACTGCAGGGCCCAGGGGAACCGTGCAGAACTGCCGTAGGTTGTGGTATGATGACAAAGCAGCTCAGTGTTCTCAGCAATCCTCAAATCCCAATTGGCTTTCAAAAAAAAAAAAAAAACCAAAACCCCAAACTGGCAGCTTGCTGCAAGGATGGTGCTTTGCCAGATACTCTGCGGTCTCCTCGAGGGGCTGTAACTGCAGGAGGCCAGTAGACGGTCAAGCAAACAGTGGGACAATCCTAAAAAATTGGAAAACATGCATTCTCCAAGAAAAGCAAGGTTCCAGCCAGCTTAAAAACCCAAAATAAAAGGTGTTAAGGGGTGCAGTAAACAGAGAATAAACACATCAAAGAGAAGTCTGAACTGCATCTGTGGTTACTTTACCGGAAAACCACAAAGTTAAGAAACTAAACCAGTTAGGTTTGCCCTTTCTAACGATGGCCTGGAAAGTGTACATGCTTGCGGTCTTCTAAACCCAATCCATCCAGATGCAGTAATCTAATTCTCATAGTGTCATCCCACAGCTCTGACCTTTGCAGCACAAAGCACAGCAGGGAGCGATGGTTAAAAACGCATCCTTGAATTAAATGGGATTTGTCAAGCAGGTGGTAGGGAAAAACTTCCAGTTTGATACAGATTAAGATCACTTACATGAAGCTCCCATGAAAAATAAGACGTGTTCTTTCTGCAATCTAATCATTCCACACGAGGCCTTATTTTGCTTAGAAAAAAGGTAATATAGATGAATTGTAGACAAGTTACAGTAAGCACAGGACCGTACAAAACACTGTTTTTACTCCCTGTGGAAGGGCAGAAAATTACAAAAATATATCTTCTTTAATCCAAGATTGTTGTAGTTTAGGGCATGCCTGATTGTTCCTATTTCCCTGTGGTCTCATTTATTCAAGTTGGTCTGATCAGAGCTCCTTGGGACAATGAGAATGTCATCACGAAAGCTTAGTGCAATTGTTGTTTTTTAAAAAAAAAAAATAAAAATCAGTAGCAAGTCAAGAAAATTTTCTATATGAGTCACTCTCTCACCCCCTCCCCCAAAAATCCTACACTAAACATACAGTGTGGCATTTCAGCATGGCTTACATTTCTACCAACTAAAGTCATAAGTCGCCTCTGTAAGTCCCAAATAATACACCTTTCATTTTTTTTAAACACATGATCTGTTTAACAATGACCAAAGTTTAACAGTGACTGAAGCATTGAATTAGGATTTTAGAAAATAAGTCCTTGGGGCAGCTTGGTTCAATCTTCCTTTTCTTCTTTCTTCAAAACTTATTTAGACCATGATGAGCTGCAAATACATAGGGCTGCTTTTTCTCATGCTTTAGTGAAGCCACAGCCCTCCTAAAGCAAGAGCTGAGTTTGCAAAGAGGAACTCTGGTCATTCCAATACAGCGGTTTGGAAACCAGGGAACCGAATGGTGACGTTTTGGTCAGAAGATTCATAGCCTGCTGTACAAACAGCACCTGGAGGAGATGAGGCTCGGTTTGGTCGTAACGCTGCAGAGATGAAAGCCTCCCCTTTCACAGTTATGGCTTCAGCAGGTCCCTCAACAGCAGAATGACATCTTGCAGGGCACCAACACTCCACGGAGCTGCTTTACCTGGAAAGTGGGAAGAATTAGTACAGCTGTAGACTTGCAATTAAATAGCTCACAGGCAGAGATGCAAAGTGGAAAAAAACCCAAAAAGCCACAAAGCAAAAGGTAGCATTATTCACTGTGATTGCCATCAGTTCTCTCCAGCAGCTGATTTCCATGGTGACACTGGACACTGATGTGGTGTTAACATTGTGCCAAGAGAAGCTAGACCAAGTGAAGTAAAAAACAGAGTTACATCAGACAAAACCCAGATGCTGAAAGATCCCGTGAGCAGCCCCTGTGCAGACCAGAGAAAGGAGCACACACAGGGCAGGGCTGCGATTTTACTGCATGTGAAACAGCATCTTGGACCTCACAGCTTTTTTTTTTGTCCACACCAGTATAGCCCCTTCCTAACCAGCACACATGGACCGCCCTCCTTGCTGTGGATTCTCCTCCTGACACCCTACTGCTTTAACTGCTTCAGGGTTCAAATAAAAAATTCTTAATAGCAACTTGCTATACTCCATGAAGAAGGCAAAAGCCCTCCTGTAGGACTGCACCACCAGCGTATAATTGACTGAATGAGCCAGCAGAACGCAGTGTGTTCTGCAACAACTGTTACAGCCACATGAGGAAAGAGCCTGGCCTTCAAAAACCAAACAAAAATTGCTTTTTCATCACCTCTTTCCTCCCTTGCTGCAGACCCATGGGAAATCCTTAACAGCAGCACCAAAGCTTTGGCAATTTGTTGTATTTATAGTAAGCAACTGACTTTGTTAATCGTTTGCACCCCCTTCAGATGAGGATAAATGATACCCCTCCATTTACACCCAACTTGTCACTGCTGCCTGCTGGGAAGAAAAAAAAAATATATATATATAAATTAAGCTGCTACAAACCCCAGCGCAATTCACCTAGCATCATCCAGAATGGCCTGAAGCTTTTGCTGGCAAAAAAAAAATAAATCCATTAAAGCTGCTCCCTTGAGAATCAACACCTTGCTGTAAGAAGCAGACAACAGCACGCTCCATTCAGAGCTGCACACACAGTCAGGATCTGGAAAGGCCGTATTCAAAGAGAAGACACCAATAGTGTAACTCATATTTTACAGACACTCCCAAAAGACTCGAGCACATCAAAGGCTGAGCCCTGCAACTGTGATGAAGATGTTTCCACAGAGTTCAATGCTATCGGAGCCTGAAAAAGGGATGAATCCAGAATCCAGCCTTTACATGTGATGCATCTTTCCTCTAAAACATCCTGCAAGCTCTCGAAAGCCCTTCAGTCCCATGGTGGTGGAATAAATGTTCCTCTTCCCTCTGCCTGCCACCACTCCTTACGCATAAATCTCTTCTTCTTTCAAGAGCACTTTGGAAGATGCATTCCTAAAATGCTTCTGTGTTTTGCTGGTGCTGCTGCTGTTAGAGGGAAAACTGACAATCCACGTGGAAAACAAACTGATGAATTTCACTTAGCCAAAAGGAAGGATGGGGGCCTCAGTCTGCCCCAAAAAAAACTTGAGGGTTTTTTTCAGTATTTATTTAGAAGCCTGATATTGGGGTTGGGACAATACCAGCTCCGGCATTTAAATTCCAAGTTCTTCCTCAACTCCAGGGTCTCACGTATTACCCTGGACTGGAAACGCTCTGCGGAGACGGTTGTGAAATTCACCCAGCTGGGCTGGGCAAGCACAGCCAGAGCAGAAGGCTCTGCCTCCACCAGCTGCGAGTCAGCGGGGAGAGAGACACTGCTGATATCCCAGATTACTGAAGTGCTTTGAAAGCCTTTCATGTGCAAGGCGCCACAGAATTTATTCAGTACTTGTTTTCAGTTTTCTATTGAAGCTGACAAGAAATCCCCCAATGGGCTATGCTACCGTTAATAAGCTTAATAAGCTAACAATTTTATTTACCTTTTCAAAAACTGGGGTTTTTTTGCAGCTGTTTTAATCTCTTTTCTCTACTTACACAAAACAAGCAGAGCGCTCTGTGATGGGGGATGGCTGCTAACACCAGTTTGTTGGGGACATTTGCCCGTAACCTACTTTACTTCAGTCCTCTCTTGAGGATCACCCAGTGCCAACTGTCTGATGACCTACAGTGACCTACCCCATCGAGTAGAAGATCATGAAACCTGCACAACTTTACCTTGCCTTCTTAAAGAAAGCGCTAAAGCGGCAAAAGAGGAGCGGGAAACCTTAAAATCAAGATCTCTTGATGGGATGAGAAAGAGTACGCTTGGGAGATGGGATTTAGCTTTCCACTAACTCATTTTCCAAGATGTGCAGCAAGTGTAATCCCATACAAAACATGACAAAATATCTGTCATCTGGAAAATGATGATGAATACAGTTCATATGGTCCAAAAAAAAAATATCAAATAGGACAGGGATACCTTTTGGCCCTCAGCAGCACAGATTGAACTGGCGATGAAGAAATAAACACCCTTTTCATGTTCAGTTTGCTTTTTTCTGTAGCTCTATAATAATTTCAGAACAATTCTGAATCATAGAATCATAGAATCATAGAATCATAGAATGGTTTGGGTTGGAAGAGACCTTAAAGACCATTGAGTTCCAACCCCCCTGCCATGGGCAGGGACACCTCCCACTAGAGCAGGTTGCTCAAAGCC
>JAOXNO010000070.1:35869496-35884433 GCA_028565335.1 Limnodromus scolopaceus
GCATCCACGACTTCCCTGGGCAACCTGTTCCAGTGCCTCACCACCCTCACTGTAAAGAATTTCTTTCCAGTATCTAACCTAAATCTCCCCTCTTTATCCAAATGCCTCTTTCACTACCAGAGCAAACACACAGAAAACCATCCTCCATATTAAAAAATTGTTTCCACAAAGCTTTTCAAGGAGGTGTTAATGTCGAAGTGATTTGGCATCTTTGCTCTGTGACAATCTTTGATTTAGCCTTTCAGCCTCTTGTCACACGGAAATTGTGGCTACAGGATTAGAGAAGCCATCAAGAGAACCGCTTCCCTGCTCCTGAAATGAGATGGCAAAGGGGATGTCTAATCTGGCGCACGCACAGTTCTGCGTTTGTCAGAGGCAGGCAGTGGGTGGCTTTTGCATCCACAGAAAGGACTGTGTTTGGTTAAGATTTTGAAGTGGTCTCATTAGCCTGCTTTACGGGAGGAAGGTGGTTATTTCTCATTGCTCCACAGCCCAAGGGAAGTCGGGGGTGGGATCTACTGGGAGACCAAAACCTTAAAGCCTCCTGAAAAAAAAAGTTTAAAAAAAAAAAGAAGAAAGTAACAACCTTCATCCAACAGCCCAATTTACAGAGTCTGCTGTTCTTTGATGCTGCATGTAAGACTGGAAACAAATACACACAAGGACAAAGCATTAAAGTAAAGAAAATTAACTGCATGAGAACAATTGGAGAGGTATATGTCGCTTCTCCCCTGTTGCTGCTAGACACCAACTGCCTTTTAATTAGAGCACTGTTTGCATTACATGGGGGAGAAAGCACAGAATCTCAATTACTCCCCCGAACACAGATGCAAGTACCAGTACAAATCTTTCAAGGATGGAAGGGGACCTCAAAAAAAACAGCCCAGAGCCTACCCACATATTCCTCAGCAAAGACTTATGCTACAAACCCACAAGAAGACTATTTATGACCTGTATATCAGTCACAGTAGGTTAATACTGGGGTAATGAACTTAGTATCATGCACAGGAGATACCTAATGTCATGGCACTCCAGCCAGCTCTTCAGATTTCTCCTTACTGCCATGCTGGTGGTAACCCTAGAGACCTGAAAGCACAGGATTGTCTTACAGTACATATAAGTAATACTTGAACTGAATAATGCTTATAGTCCATCACAGCCAACATGTCCCTACTGCGTTGCTCTTTGGAAAACTGGTTCCCTTTTCACTCTATTCTCACGTTTTCCCAGAAGCCTGTATTTTAGAAATATTTTTGGTGCCTTTCTAGTGGAAAGCACTGAGCAAATGCCATTGCAAATCATCACTTTAAGAAGAATGGACCCTTTTCCCCATAGTTTCATAGCCTTTAAATCAAAAAATGAACAGGATAAAAAGATTCCAGCTAATTTCAATGTGATATTCAGGAGCCAAGGAGACTTTGAAAATTGTAGGTTTAAATGGCTGCAGAAAGTTGGTTTCTGATAGCAGCATGTATGTTACAACACTGAACGATGGCCAGTCCAGCCCATAGGCATATCTTTCAGTACCAGTGTGTCACACAGAAATAAAGAATCAAGGAAATCAAAATAATGGCTCTTGTCATCCATGGCACTGCACCAGTGGATTGTGCTGTACCACGGGGCTGCACGAGGTTCAGCCTCTCAGAAAACAATCCCAGTCCTAGTACAGTCACCAAAGCAGCACCTGGTCAAAGTCCCCTCACCAAGGCTTGGTAGCACAGACAGGCCAGAATTCTGTCATGCCATGAGCCAAGTCAGCACCACTACTGGGAGGCTGTTTGAATAAAACCGAACAGCCGCCACAACTCATACTGATGGCTGGCAAGGATGCACCTTCATTTGAATTAAAAAATAAACAAAAGAGAGAGTGCAGAATATTCTAGCCCATGGATACTTATCAGGAGACACCTGTCACTCCTCTGTCCCCACCACAACTGCTTCCAGGTTGCCGCAACTCATGGCATATTGCATTTGTTGGCCAACAAGCTGAAAGAGCAGTATCACCCCGTTCCTTATGGATCAGCCCTAGTGATACCTCTGCAAGTTCACCTGATGCATCGGCACAATTTTTGGTTTTTTTGAGATAATTGAGAGGGGAAGTAGTTTTCCTGACTTAGCAGTTAACAAAGACTCTTTTAAAACAGGCACTTGCTGAATATCCAAAACCTGTCTCTCCCGTTGGGTGGTTACCTGCATGTATTTATAGCTCCGATTAACCACAGAAAAGGATAAAGTTACCTCTCCTTACCCTGTTTTCCTGGAATCTGCACCCAGCTACAAAAAACAATGGAAGCCTTAGATGGCACAAGGCAACTACTGCCTGAATGTCAATTCTGGAGGTGGAGGGACACTGGGGAAGGAACCCCAACAGAAGAGTTGGCAGAAGTTCACTGGCTTACGGTGGGCATGTTGGAGGTGCAGTTCTAGACCTCTCTTCCCATCTGAACACAAGCACCCAAGACGGACCTCCTGACTGGTCTAATGGGGATGTCAATGGGCAAACTCAGCAATTCACATTTGCAAAGAAGTGTCTTTACCGGTCACAGGAGATAGGAACTGTTTGGGAATGTAGTCCCTGAGCTGCACAAAGGACATGGAGAGCTTGATACCTTTTACAGCAAATGCATCCTCAAAGAAGCTTTCCCAAAATCAGTACTGCTGACGACTTGGCTGTAAGATGATCTCCCCCTCTAAACTGAGGCAGCTCTGTTTGAGCTAAACAAATGTATGTCTGAAACAGCATGGACTCAAGAAAATGTGGAATTTAATAACTGTTACATTGTGACAGAAAGGAATAATTCCCACAGCTGAAGAAAGGACTAGTTGGCTAAGAACCAAAAACCCCTACGGTCTCTGAATAGAGCATCACACAAGGTGAAGAGCCATTTGTACTGTGGAGGAAGCCAAGAAGACCAAATACCTTTTGTGAAAGCATCAGCACAGTGCGTGCTCCAGGGAAGCAATGTCAGATAACACAACTACAGCTCTCATGAGTCGGATGGTTTCCAGCAAGCTCTCTTCTTTGTTCACCTAGTGTTTTACTATTAAACACCTCATCCTGAAGCACTGCCTTGATGGAGAATCTTCTGTTCTCACTCTTTGGAAAACCCCTCTGGCCTCGCTACCGAAAGTTCACAGAGAAAGTACTCAGTTAAGAGCAAGACGGGCAAGAGACATGGACTGTTAAAGTAGCCATAGTGAGACAGATGTCTGCACTCTGGGTTTAACAAAGCTCAGTCCCAAAAATAAAAACTGCCTAAGCTGAAATTACTAAAGCAAACACAGGGCAACGACAGAGAATGGCAACAGTCAGGCAAGAACTGACAGGAGTCTTCTAATTCAAGAATTAATTATTTACACATAAAGGCACAACTCACACCATTCATTGTTTCATGGCTCCAACAACTGCTTGACTTTTATAGAGCAATAACATAGTTATTTTGAAAATGACCAGCAGAGCATGTGAGGTATGTGTTTTAGATGCTGGCACACATGTGCTTAGAGCAAACGTGTTGTTCCCCCTTTCCAAAGTTAGGACATGGGCAACATGAGTAAAGTCTGTAAAATCTCCAGTTAGGAGTTGTCAAGATCTGTGTTTTTATAATTAGGAGAGCTTATTTCAGCCATAGTAAGACAGATTTTAGAGCAGGCCTTATTTGGATGAGTATGCAACTCAAATGCGGTGGATGGCTTGATGCAAACAAAAATAAGAGATGCATATATCCTGATGCCATGAATGATGCACATCATCTTCACGTGCTGAGTGGTTGCTATAAATCTCAGGCCCAGAATAGGCACCAAAAATTTTGGGTTGTCACACCACTTATTCTTCAAAAAGGGAAACACTTTTAAAGAAAGTTTGTTGCTAAGGGACAACCACTAACAACATCAACGAGGGACCACAGTCCTCTCTCTGTCACAAAACAACATGAGAGCACTCTGGTACAAACCCAGGGACTGATGGAGACTCACCATCCCTTCCCACCCAGGCTCACGGCAACGGCAGTGCCTGGGAAAGCAGCCCTTGATCCACAGCCCTCCATCCAGCACCTGTGGAGGCACCGAGAGCGCACAGGAACGACTGCCAGCGGCTGCCCGAGAGGGGAAGTTCAGTCTGTTAAACCTTATTAGCTATTTGGGGCACATCTATCCCCTTGTGCTGCTCTGCAGAGAAAAGAGGAGGGCAGAGAGCCCTAGGGGTAGCACTGGGGTTATTACAAGAGCAGGACAGTACAGAGATGTGTGCTGAGAACTGGCAGAGGGACTGTAACAGAGAGTGATTGTGCTTGCACAAAGTGAAAGGGAGGTTGTGACTGCCTCGTCTCTGCCAAGCTGACCCAGCAGAGGTAAAAAAAGAGCTGTCTTCACTAATAAGAACTCAGTGATCAAACCTAACCAGACGGGCTGGCAGCATTACCTGTATTTCACATCAAACACTGTTGAGTCTTCATCCTCATCGTCTTCTTCGTTCAGAGGAGCCATTTCTACCCGCTCGGCTGGAGTGGTGATTATGTCGTACTTCCTGGTCTTCTTAATCCTCTTGCCAGACCTGCAACACAGAGGTGGGAAGGGAAGGATGGTCGTTATACAGTATTCCTCAGAGAGGCTGAAGCTGTTCCCACCAACACTGAACCACTGCCCTGTGCAATTCAGATCCCCCCAGATGCGAAGGCCATGGAGCCAGCCTGCATCCCCTCATGCTGCCTTTCCAAGGCCACCATTTGTCCCCGTCAGTGCAGAGCAGTTTCTTGTCAGCTGCAATCCAGATCAACGTCAGTCTTTTGGCTGCTGACAAACCGGAGATCCTCGGGCACCCCAGGCAGGCATATGAACGCCACAGCCCACTGCGTCCTCCTGCTGCCACGCTCAATAAGCGAGACGTGGGCTTAATCAGCTGAAGCAGCCAAGGGTTTAGTTTTAGATTAGGAGGCCCAGGTTAAGCCCTGCTGAGACAGGAGAGTGTTCTAGGTAGGATTATAAGGAGCAAAGGGGTGGTGATGTTTAGGTACAAACAGCCTGCTCTTTTTTCTTGCCATCAGGCCAAGTTCAGGACTCCCAGAGCAACAACCTTGAGCCTTGTCTGAGAATTGTCATGCTCTACGCTGTCTAAGTGCTATGAAAAATTATCCACTATCATTCAAAGCTAACTGTACCTACCACCTCTCCTCCTACAGATGCCAGCCTTACTTTCCTTTGGGGATGCTCTAGTGCCTGCATGTCCCACGGTTTTGAGAGATCTATTTTCTATCACTTACTTTCAATTAACAAACAATTGGGCATGGCTTTTCAACTAATTTTCTGCCTCTAGCTTGAACTGTGCAGGTCCTTTTTATTTTATCCACTTCCTTTCATGCATATTAGGAGGGTCACACTGCTCATGCATGAATCCAGTTTGTAATTATAGATTAATGAAGGGGCTGATGCATATGGCTAGCCTTCAGGGAGAAAACTGGATGGTTTTGGTTAACAAACTGTAGAATTTTCCCCTTCAACTTTTATAAAACAAAACTGGCAACTGCCAAGCATGGGAAGGGAGCTGGTGCAGGCACAAGCAAGCAGCCCCTAAATTTTGGTACTCACAACTACCGCTCCAAGCGGACAGCACGTCACGCGTACACTTTCATCCTCAAGAATTCTTTCCCTGGCACATCACACAAGGTGTGCCAGATTCAACACTCCCACTTTTGCATCAAGAATGCAACCTTTTAAAGAGTTACACAGCAGCAAGAACCAAGATGTGAGCATCACAGAGAGACTGGGACTCATGCATGTGTTTGCATCTCCACCGCAATGGTCCCTCCCAGGCTTAAAGTAAAGAAAATTTAAACCAGTGACTAGCTCAGATGTGGAAGTCTCGGTGCCTCTGCCCGGCATTGCTTTTGGGCAGTTGTCCAAGGCTGAACAAATACGTCCCAGCCCTTGGGATGGAGCAGTTTGCATTTCCTCCCCGCTCTGAAGGCTAAGGTCACATCAGGAGCGAGAAGAAAGACGTCTCCTGTCGCCTAATCTTTATAGCAATCTCTGCCGCTGTGTCACGTAGAGCACAGGGTGGTTTGTTCTATTACTGCTGTTGTTGAAACAAGCAATTTTATATCCAATACAGTAGGACTCAACCCAAACACTTGAAAATCCTTTTGAAAACACTTCTCTATATTATTCTGCTTCTCAGCCAAGACCTAGCAGCAAAGTGATGCAGGGAGGTCTCATCTTACAAGTAATGCATTGCTTTTACAAGAAACATTTACTCATGCTGTGAAGCCTAAACACAGACCAAACCTAACCTGTGTCTACCTGTCAGAACAAACCACACACAGCCTCACTTACCACTTTGCCTTTCATGTACAGTCTGCAGGGGGTTTCCAGAGGTTCACTCATTTAAGACCTTGCCTCTGTATCAGGCCCACTTTATTGAGAGACATCCTCCCTTGCTCCCTCCGTTAGAAAACATAACTTATTCTATGGAGTTCGTCTTACAACAGTTAATTTTGGAGTGTTTGAAGCAATTACTGCAGAATAGGTATTTTTAGAAATGGGAAACTAGAATCCTGTACCCTCCAGCCATTAATTAGTCTATTTGGGCTACACTTTAAAGAGGACCTAGAGCAGAACTCACTGAACAGTGATCTATTAATCCTCCACAACCCTCCCTTAACCACGGTGCTCAATTAGAAAAGGGAGAAAGCTCATTTTGCTACTGGGTTTTGGCTAAGCCGCTGCTATCAGTTGTTTGCTATTGGGAGAGAAAAGGGTCTTTCCTTGCCTCTTCATCCTCAAATTAATTCTACACGAGATTACCTAGCTCATTTGTCAATAATCCGCACTTTTCAGTGGTCCATTTTCTCACAGTTGCTCATTTGAATGACCCCCAAAGGCTTCAGATATACTAGAAGAACCACCCAAGCTCAGTTTAAAGGAAAGCCTTGGGAGCATTCACACACACGCAAAACAAGCCGGCCATCAGGAAACCACTGCACATTAAAACTCCCAAACCTCAGTAGGATCCCTGTAATTATCAGGGACAGCAACGCAAAAGGAAAAGCATTTTATCCAGAGGGTGGGACCAGGGAGTATCTTTTGTTTGCAGACAGAGAACAGAGTCAGCACAGGGCAGAAACTCCAGAATACAAATGTTTCCTGAACTTTGGAGACCTCTTGGACAGGATCAGGACAGGTGAGTCCTCATGGGCAGAGAGGATCTCCTTTTCAGCTGTGTTCATTTTCCCTGGGGTTTTTTTAAAGCAAACAAGAAGCGTGCTGGAAGCTGCGGTCAGAAGAGTATGCCCCTTGCACAATGACAAACTGAAATGCTCTCCCAGTGGTTTAGCCAGGGTAGAAGTGGAACTGGGTATTTCAGCACAGAAAACCGTCTTCCACTTAAAAAAAAAAAAATAAAATAAAAAAATTTAAAAAAATCACATTGCTTCTGCTGTCTGACTTCAGCCACCCCCTGTAATTAGAAGGGGCTGCTACAGGTCTTGCACTGAATCATCATGAGGAAGAAAAAAAAACAATTTAACTGCTGCCAGGAATATTAATCTTTCACTTTAGACCCAGTGCTGCTCCCACCAAAACAAACTCACTGGTGTCAGCAGAAGGCAGGCGTAGCGGGCACAGCGCTTAACTGAGAGAAGATTTAGAATAACTTATTGGAGGCGAGAGCCTGTTTCCAGTTCCTCCTGAGCTGTTTGGCCATAGTGGTGTTCGTACACTGCCCTTGGGCTCAAACGCCTGCAGCACCACGTACCACGCTAGGATTGGGTCCATTAGAAACCAAATGGACCCCTTCCCTTCCACCGCGCCACGTGGGGAGGGGACAACACACGGAGACGGGCTGGAGCAGAACGCTGACTTTGTGTCTCTGTGTTTTGACCGGGGGCTATTTTGATCAAGCACCAGTCATGTGCAGCACTTCATCCTCCTTTCTGAAGCATCATGTGGTGTGGAGTAAATGCTCAAGTCAACTCACCAGTTCGCTATATTATTTACGCCTCTCATCTATTTTAGTCAACAAGCCTGATATTCAAAGATAATGCTTTTCTTGACCCAGAGAGAGAGGTCTCTGCATTTCTAATCTAGCATTAACGCTTCCTGCCAAAAGATGCAGAGAGAGAGGACCTGGAAAAAAAAGAAAAAAAACAACAACAAAAAACCCCTACCCCTTCTTAGCAGTGCTTATTAGAAGTTTAATTAAGCCAACAACAACCTTCCTCCTCGAACTGCAGCACTGTTATATCAGTAATGGAATTGGGACCGGTTTATTTGCTGTTAATGTGGTCCCTTAGCCGTTAAAAAAAGTTATGGAAATATAAACCTGGGGAAACCCCAGACTTATTACCAGTTGATGAATTAGATCTGCAATATTCCATTACTGTTGATCTGTCTGGGTATCCCTGCTGTCTGGATGGTGCTGTATATAACAAAGTTAAACCATGAAGCTAAGTCCTTACGTGTTTTCTGGATATACATCTTGCTGTAGCAAACTGAAGGTGCTGCATTTTCTAACAACTAACTCCTTAAGGTGGAATATAGGCAACCACAAAGAGCAGAAGCATCCTCTTGTTTAACTGTGCTGCTAGTAGGAGGGATGGATCAGAGACTGCTACTGGGAATAACTTCATGAACACCTAAATGGGATATTGTTGTGGTTCAATGAAGCAGTGATGTCTGTATAATTAAAACACAGCCACTCACATGTGGTGGTCAGTACCAGAGCCAGCCTGTACTTCCAAACATTACAGCACAGTCAGACCAATATCATCTGAGGTGTGCTCAAGAAGTATCCTTTGTTTATACAGCAGAGCACCAGAAACTTTTATGATTTACCTAAACTCTTCAAGGCAGCAAATCCTACATGAAGAAACAGCCTTCATCCTTTGTTGTGACTGCTCATATCAGAGCTGTAAAGAGCCCAGGACAGTATAAGACTTCCACCACTTTGCTGTTATGTTCACATCAAGACCAGTCTTCCCAAAGATGGGACCTCTGAGACACAGGACTAGTGTCCCATCTGTCATTCTTTGTGGCCCTAACTAAACTACTTGCAGCTTAAATTTAGCTTTCAACATAGATCACAAATATATGTTTCGGGGCTGATTGCTTTATTGGGGTTTTCTTCTTCTCCATTTAAGGTCATGTTAATGGTGAGTTTTTCTTTCCGGTTTCTGGCAGAGGTCTTGTCATTGCTGGAGTACTCTAAATGGTTATAATGCAATTAATTTTAAATCAGTCAAACTCTCCGGGGTTAAGCCTTGGATGGCCTGGAGCTACTGCCCAGCTCATAGCACAATGGGTCTTGTATCCTATGATCATATGCTTGAACCTCTCTCCTCAATTTCAGTAATTTATACCAGTTTTGCAATTACTGGAAAACTAAGCTTAAAGTGGTATTTGAGGAAGAAATCAAAACTGAACAACAAGCAATATAACAAAGCAATGAGATACGACATGAACAGGTAGCTTCTCTCTAAAAATCGAGATAAATAGCAGCCTTTTCCAGCCTGGTTTCTGTTCATTCAAGGATGGGTCGAGACATGCAGCAAACACTTACTGCACACAGTTTTCTGCAACTAAAGCCTTGGGTTGCTTTCAGCTGGCCCATTTGAACAGAAATAACTTATGCAGTTTCCCTAGAAGGCATATAGTCTACCAGCAGAGATGGTCCCATCTGAAAAAGTCATGTTTCCTGGGAGATGATCCCAAGAATTGCATTGCAATGAAATGAACTGAGCTGCATCAGGAGAGAGAAATAGGGCAGAACATGGGGGTAGAACGGCAAAAATCAAAAAAACAGATCAAAGGGTGAATTCAGCCACATGAACTGTTCATAAACTGTTGCAAGACGCTGCATTTCTTGGTAATGCAACTTACCCAACTATTTGACTGAGAACAACACGAAATTTGGTCTGCTGTGGAAATGGTTTTGGGTTGGGAACACGCAGTGCCCAGGGGTGTAGGAAAGAAAGCAAGCCCAGAAACGAACTTGGAAAAAAAAAAATAATAATACTATAGCAAATTAGGCCTTTACACATGTAGCCAAGTAGCAAAGTCTTGGCTGACCTCCATAATCCCCAGTAGCCACAGAGAGAAAGGAAATTCAGACCACTTTGGGTAACACCACATTCTGAATCACAGGACCATCAGATGGATTCAGAGCATAACATTCCCAAAAGGAATGAAGAAAAATCTCTGAGCATTGTCTTAAAAACACAGCTGGAAAGTTGGAGAAATATATCCATCCCTGCTTGAACAAAAAATGGAAAATATTATTTACCTTAAAATACATAAAAATGAGACGTATAAAAAAATAAAATGTACAACAAAATAAATTCAATGCCCGTGACAAGAATATCTGGCCACTCAGTAGTTCATTTCATCTCTACCATCCATATCTAAAATGATAATTTACTTCCAGCAACCCAGAGCAATTTCACAGTGAAGGTTTAATCAAAGATTGGATTCCAGCAAAATCTCTTTAATAGGAATCCATGACACTTCAGAAAAAAAAAATCGCAATGTTTTTGACTAAGCATGAACAAAGCTCTTATTCTGATTGAGAAAAGCCTTACATTTATTGAGGGTAAATCCCTTATCTCTTCTGCAACAGAATCTCCTCCAATCTATGTTGTCAGCTACAAGTGCAACACTGTACAAACATACCTGTTGGCATTCTTGTCTCATTTGCAGCTGGGATAACTGTTTACAAACAAATGCTCTGACCGATAAAGAAATGCACTCAGAAGCCGAAAGCTTCATTTTCCTTGCAGGTTCTCTTAGCTAAGTGAGAGATCTTAGACGGATTTATTTAGTTAGTTATTTTACACATCTTTAACGCTGCATTAACTCTAACCAGTTGCATAACGACAACTTTGGCATGGGAGAATTAATCCATCATTCCCAAGGTGACTTTAACCTGGACCTGAGTTTGCTGACTATGGTATAGGGAAAGGTCTTTGAAGACTATCAGTTTGCTTTCTTTGGCTAGAAATGTTCAGCTTTACGCCAGGTCTCCTTGACACAAGGTCTCCCTTTATACCCAGAAGAAACTGAGGCAAAGGAAATAAACCCTCCAAGATCAGAGAGAACTAGGAGTAAAAACTTAAGCTTTTCATTCTGCACTTAGTTATAGACTTCCTAATTCTAGCTCATATACCTACTATCAATTTTGCTGTGTTCATCCATGAAACCTTTATACAGTAGCAAAGTGGTTATATTGATTTAAAAAAAAACCAAACCTTCAATATTTTACTGGGTTCTTTCGAACCATCTTACTTTAATGAGCAAATTTATTTGCATTGTCTTTTGCCAGCTGCTACAGCACCTAAGAAGAATTTAGCTAGATGTCAATTTCTTTAGAAAATATCAGTTCTTACCATTTCGGTCCTTAAGACCACACTTGATAATACTGCTGTTGTGAAGGCTGCCCTTTCTACACGGAATTAATTCAGAAGCAGGAGAAGCAGAGCATTCAGCTGCAGCCATCATGCAAATACAAAGGACCCGCTTGAAGACAGAACAAGGAAGAATTCACCAACTCCACTTGTTCAACTACTTCTGTCACCTGAGATGTGGCACACACCTCCCCCCTGCCACCAAGCGCCAGCTGCTCCACAATCCGGCATCTTTCCTGCTGCCCCTACCTAGAAGTCAGACAAGTGTTAACTACAGAAACTTTGCGATCTTCCCAGGCAAAGCTGGGCACAAACACACAACAAGTTTTTATTTGTAAACTGCGTGAGACAAGGACAGCCTCAAGTGCACCATGGGGACTCTCACCACTACCCTGAGAGAAATAATAATTAACACTAATAGTGCCAAATGGGGCTTTAACATTTGCTTTTCTTCTGCTCTGGCAACAAGCCGAGAGGGAAACTGGCTTTCTAAAGGGACTGAGTTTAATTTACTCGTGTCCCTCGCAGCAGGAGACATTACACAAGTTTCAAGGGCTGCCCGGATAACTCAAGCACGCACCAGCACCAACCCACTTCAGCAGCGTGAAGGGCAGCAAATGAACTGGCTCACACTGGTTATGCCATGACAAATGCACGAGATATGAGCACCAAGCAGATGGAAACCCTTGCTCAGCCTCCTTCTGCTCACTAGCACTTCTCCCAGCTCCATAAGTGACTGGAAGCATCTTCCCTTCTGTGCTGGGAGCAGGAGCTTGCACCCATCAGCAACCTACCCCACCAAAACTTCAGGGAGTTTGGTTACGCATCACAGATCTAGTTAAACCGGGCTGTGGTCTAAGCCAACATCAACTTTTCGTTATGGACCTCCTCAAGCCTATCTGCATACACTCCATTAAAAGGAAAAAGAAAGATTTGTCTTTTTTACCCAGCAGGAGTTGCTAGAGTGGTGGCATCTGCATTATCCCATGGCACACACCACGCACATGGATGAGACCTCTCAAGATCAACCTGGAGCCAACCATCCCTTGGGCTTTAAGTATCTCCAGGGATGGAGACCCCATGACCTCCCTGGGTCCAGCAACCCACCATCCTCACCCCAAAAAACCACCCCACATTTTTTCATATGTTCAGGTGGAGCTTCCCGCGTTGCGGTTTGTCCCCAGCCATCACTTAGCGGGGACTCTTGTACCCCACACCTGAAAAAAGGCACCCAAACCCCATCCCCTGCCCTGTTTTTCTGCATAAGTGGGGGAACACGCAGATTTGTGAGGCCGGTGCCACCCCTAGGGCTCCCCAGCAGCTCCATGAGGCGTCTACACACGCCTTGCTGGAAATCGGGCTCTGAAAACCATCATTACAAGCTGAGGAGCTCCACATCGCCTGGGCCTCCCGCCTCTCCGGGGGGAGGCTGAGCCCACCCGACCCCCGTCCTCCCCGCTCCTCCTCGGCCGGGGGCAAGCGGAACCCCCGCGGCCTCGGCCCGGCACCTGCCGGGGAAGGCGCGGCGCGGCCCGGGCGGGCCCTACCTGAAGACGCGGAGCAGGAGGCAGGCGATGAGGGCGGCCGTGAGGGCGCAGGCCCCGATGACGGCGGCCTTTAGCGCGGAGAGGTCTCGGAGCAGCGCGGGGACGGGGCTGAGCTGGGCCCCGCTGTGGTTGCCGGGGGCTCCGGCCGGCTCGGCGGGCAACCGGCTGCCGTTCACCACTGCCGGGCCCGCCGCCGCCTCCTGGCTGCCGCGGGCGCCGGGGGCGGCCGGCAGCAGCAGCGGCGGCAACAGCAGGCAGGCCCAGAGCAGCAACAACGGGTCGGCGGAGCGCATCCTGCCCGGCTCCAGCCGCCGCCGTGCCGAGCCCCGGAAGGCAGCGCCGGCCCGGCTCGCCCCCCCCACCGAGAGGCGCCGCCTCCCGCCGCCGGGCCCGCCGGTGGGTGGGGGGGCGGCCGGTACCGCGGCCTTCAGCGCCTCCTCCGCCTCCCCGCCAGTCAACCCGGGCTCCTCAGGGCCCCGCCGGTGGCCAACGGCGTTTCCTCGCCGGTAAACGAGTGCTCTTAATGGCACCGGGCAGTATCTGCCCCCATGCACCGTGGTCAAACGGCCACCAAGCACGGCGCGGGCCTCCCTGTGCTGTGGGGACACCACAGCAGGGATGCTCAAATCAAGAATTTCTAGATTTGCCATTTTTTTTTTTTGCCTTTCCACTGGCTGCCTGGGCTGTGCTTGCGGGTTAATTCCCTTACCGCTATTTCACATCTCCAAAATCTTAAAAATCATAAGATTTGTGGAAATCGTGGCCGCAGTTCCGTGCACCGGCCTGGGTGTGTGGAGCAGAGCCATCGGCTGGGCCGGACGGGGAGAACAAACTGGGGATCCCACACCAGGATACTGCCAAGGCACAACTTGGTTTTGCTCACCGTGTTCTGTATTCACATGAGCTTCACCCTGGAAAATAACTGTGTCTGGGGAGAGGACATGTTGCCACCAACATGAAGTGAATCAGGGAAAGGAGGGATAGAAGAGTGAGCCGATTTCCTTCCCGTGAAACCCAGTGCTTCAGGGTTGGCATGGCAGGGAATAATCTACCCGAACGTGTGGCTAAACTGTGGAAAAAGATGGCAGAGATGGAGATGTGTTCTTTCTGGCCATGTCCCATTAGAAAGGTGGCGGCTCATCGGCTTCCCCAGCCAATTGGGATGCTGTATCCAATGCCACCCACCCGGGAATAAAAGCATCCTGTGTTTTTCTGTGGGAAGTTCTTTGGGATGGGGAAATTTTGACGTGGACGATGTGCAGAAGGCCCCCTAGACGATCTGAATTGGTCATTGTTCCAGCTTTATTTCAGTGCTTACTTCTGTGTAGTGGCCCAGTTTCCAACGTGGGGCCCCAGTTTATTTCTGTTCAGAGAAAAAAAAAAAATACATATACACCCAGCTGGGCAGGAGGTCAAATTGGTGATGCAGACTCTTTCCCAAACATCGGTGTGAGTGCTGCTCACATGATTTGTTATTTGTAAATACTGAGCCCCATGCAGGCCCTGCCTGCTCTGAGATGTTTGCCAGCTGCGGCTTGGCCTCTATCAGATTTCACTGGGTCGCACCCTGCCGTTCCCCATGCAGTGCAGAGCTTTTCAGAGGTGTAAGGGGCCTCCCAAAGCAAGAACCACCTTCAGCTGGTCACAGTCCAAATCCACATCAACTGTTCGCCATTGCCTGTGTATTGAAATCAGAGCTCCATGGTGCTGGGTACTGGGCACATACCTGGTCAAAGACACACTTCACCCACAAAAACTAATGCTCACATCTTCCCGTATGGGAATCCCGAGTGAATCCACTTGGGATAGGGCCAGGTCCAGAAAGTGGTAATAAATGGAGTTAAATCCAGTTGGTGGCTGGTCACGAGTGGTGTCCCACAGGGCTTGGTACTGGGGCCAGTTCTCTTTAACATCTTTATCAATGATCTGGATGAGGGGATCAAGTGCACCCTCAGTAAATTTGCAGATGACACCAAGTTGGGTGGGAGTGTTGATCTGCTGGA
>JAOXNO010000070.1:35884533-35896369 GCA_028565335.1 Limnodromus scolopaceus
GAGCTGGGGTTGTTCAGTCTGGAGAAAAGGAGGCTGAGGGGAGACCTTATTGCTCTCTACAACTCCCTGAAAGGAGGCTGTAGAGAGGCGGGGGTTCGTCTCTTCTCCCAAGTCACAGGACTAGAGGAAACAGCCTCGTCGTGCCAGGGGAGGTTCAGGTTGGATATTAGGAAAAATGTTTACACTGAAAGGGTTATTAAGTATTGGAATGGGCTGCCCAGGGAAGTGGTTGAGGCACCATCCCTGGAGGTGCTCAAAAGACGGGTTGACATGATGCTGGGGGACATGGTGTAGTCATGTTTTTTTCGGTCAGAGTGAGGTTGATGGTGGGACTTGATGATCTTGAAGGTCCCTTCCAACCTAGATGATTCTATGATTCTGTGATTCTATGATTCTGCCTGCAGTGCTCAACTGTTAGACAGGAGTGATGGGCAAACAGTAGATGATGTCCCACACTGATCCCTGCATCGGTTCCTTTGGTATTCCCTGGGCAAGATGAGATGAAGGGCAAAGACTCCTTGCTCAGAGCCGAGTGCTGGCAGCTTTGCCGTGGGGTGACGCCGTATGGGTGGGCAGCACAAAACCCTTCTTGAGCATGAAAAATGGGCATTGCTGGACCTGTAATTTTCCTGCGATTGTCTTTGATCTGATCTCGGTGTTACTGCTGCGGTGCTGGGTTGGCAAAGGGGCACTGTAGGCTTAGCAAGCCAAGTAGTTCTGTTTCACATCCATTTTTTAATAGAGCCAGACTTAGTCCTGAAATAAATATTCTGCAAATTTGCAACAGGTTTTGCTGCATTGTGTGAGCGTATCAGTGTAATTTCCTCTGAAAGGCACAGCCTGAAACATCTGTTACTTGACTTGCATAAACTGGGCAGTGGTAGATGCTGGATCTGGCACTTTTGTTTGACTTTTATTACTACTTTGGCTTTTTTTGATGTTCCTGTGGCAGATATTTCAGTCTACTAAGATTTAGGCTGAAAGCCAGCAGAGGGAATTAATATTTATTATCACTACAGAGTTCTTCTGTTTGACAAGGTGCAATTGTACCAGCATGTGTGGTGTCAAACATATTCCAAACAGTCTAGAAATGATAAAGCTCAGGATTCTTCTGACATGTTTCTGATCCCCCTAAGAAGTAGGTTCATGCCGTTGGGATTTTTAGTGCTCAGGTGAGAAGCTGCACAGCAGAAGGAAGAAAAGGAAGGTGTGATCCATGTGCAAAGTGCAGCTAATTCCATTTGTACCCTTGCTCTGTCCCCTGCCTTCTAAGGATCTTATTTATGCTGCCTTCTGCCTGAGTCTGAACATAATTAGGTTTAACCAGCCTCTCTGTGACGGTGGCTAACAATTTGGATGCTTTTTATTACATTACGTGCATTCAGTTAGGTTCTGATCAGCAATGTCTAGACACATGCAGGAGTAGAGGCGTGACTCTGTTTGGAAATTAAACCTGTGGAGTGGGGGGGTTCCATCATCCATACCTCTGTGTACCGCTTGTGTGAACCCTGTATCATTAGAAGATGGAGACCGATGGATGTCTCCATCTCTGGAGACACTCAAAACCCGCCTGGACGTGTTCCTGTGCAACCTGCTCTAGATGGACTTGCTCTGGCAGGGGGGTTGGACGAGATGATCTCCAGAGGTCCCTTCTAACCCCATATCATTCTGTGATTCTGTGAAGATGTCAGGGAAATGCAAATGTGACCAACCGCAGAGCGTTTCAGGAAGCTGATGCTGTGATTGTACTTCAGCAGAGCTTGGAGCCACCTCGGAAGCTCTCTGAAAGAAAGAGGAATCTTCCTCTTGGCTTAGAGGAGACTTCCATCAGACTCTGTACTGCTCTGAGGAGTTGAGCCTGTGCCTGGAGGTGTCTGTGACCTGTCAGGAGATGGAGTGGAGCCGCCGGCAGGACTAACTCTACCACGTTAGTTCTGTGGCTCACCGAGTGAACTGTAGAGAATGTCCCCTTCATAGGGACAACGTGGGGTGGGTGGGTGGATGTGTAGCACCCAGTGATTCCGCAGCTCCTTTTGGCAAAGGGTTGACTCCTTCTGTGGCTGCCTTTAAACATTGTATTTGTGGCCTGGAGAATCTAGATTTGTTCCATGGTGTCTCCATTCTGCAGTGCAATGGGACATTATATTCCACCACATTGTGCAGGATGCTGAGGAACTGCTCGATTACGATATAATTTGATTTTGTTCTTTAATTAGGCCAGGTTGGGCTTTGTTCCCATTTGTTCAATAGAAATCTCAAGTGACTGATTCTTAAGAAAATAATATCCCAGCTCTGATCCATTTTTTTTTCTGAAGCATACGAGGTACTTATCGTAGTCTCTTTCCCTTCATATGTTAAAATGGCTGAACCAGTGGAAAATGGCTGAACCTGCTTGAGAAGGAGGCATAAAGCCCCGGGAGGTAGTGTGTCTCCTGAGGACTTCCATCATCTCAGCAACAGACAACATAAACTGGCCCAGCTGTCTTTGCTGTCTGAACTTCCTTTGGAGCCCGAAGAGGGAAATTTTGCCCCAGAAAGACAAATACGAAGCCAACCTCAAGAAATGCCATACTGGAAAGGAATCCCAAAACCATAACAGAGGGGAAAAAGGCCCCTCATCTCAGCAGTGATCATGGAGTAGGATCTTCCCGGTTTTCAACCCTGCAATAACCTCCAGCCATTCAAAGACTCAGCTTTCAGAGTAACGCTATACTTTCTCTTCATATTAACATTCAAACAAGTAAATAGGCTTTTGGAGTGGAGGAATCTTGGAAGTTTTTTTACAGTCTTACCCCTAAAAATGCCATTAGAGTGGGGAGCAAGACATCCAAAATCTCTGTCAAACAGCAGTATCCAAAGGAAATATTTGCAGATTGTTGCTATATAAATAGTATGTAAATATCGCTCCCAAATTTTAAATTAACATTGCAATCCTAGCTCCATATTCTCAAGATACAGAGGACTTTTAGAATAAATGTACTGGAAGTGAAGAGTCATTAATGTGATGGTTTTGGAGAACATAATTTGTTTCATGTGGCTTCAGGGGTTTTTGGTTTAGTGTGTGTGTGTTTAATGTTTTTCCTTGTAGATGCTTTACTGATATTTCACATGTCATTTGCCTAATTTGGGAATCATTCCTGGTTCCCGGTCTGGAATGTGGGATTTCGCAACTCTGTTCTTCAATGACATCATGTGGTTTGTTCTCAACAGAGCAGTAACAAGTAAGAGCAAGGGGGGTTTACCAGCCCTTCTATAATAAACATTTTACCTGAGTAGTCATCTTTTGGGGATCTGAGCTAATTTGCAGGGGTTAGATTTTACCTAGTGAGTCACGTTTTCCGTGTATATGGGACAAAGAGTCCCACTTGGATAACAAGGAATCTGCATCTTGGTTTCATCTCCCCCTGAGCAGTGGTTGCTGTGAAAGCCTGCGCTCCCGAGAGCTTTGGGAGAAAAACAGGACTTTTAGAAGCCGAGAGGAAATCCGCAGTCGGCGAAAAATGCAGAAAGTGTTTGGTTTCCTTTCTGATGAGAGCTTGCTCTTCTCTCCCGTTGCAAACATGAACCTGGAGGAGAAGGCTTTGCTGATTGCCGGGGTGGGAGCTGGTGTGGCTTTGCTCCCCGCAGAGCTGTTCTTCCAGTTTACACCTGTTCGGTATCATTATGAGTTTGAGCTCTCACCAGCAATTGCACTTTCTGTAGAAAAGTCTGGTGCTGGGTAAATAGAACGAGCGAGAGCATTTCTGTATGCAATTGCTTCTGGGAATGGCAGATTTCTGTATTTATGGATGCCTGTTACGAGAGCATCACCATTTGTGGGGAAGGCTCTTCATGCCTTGCTTAGCAATGCATATGAAGCTCGGGCTGCCCTTCCCTTTGTGCTCTCTGATGGCCTCCAGGCAGCACCCAGATGTATTTTTAGCTCTCAGAGTAGGGGAGAATTTGCAAGAAATTGTGCAGAGAAGAAATAAGCAAAGGAGTTGAAGCTGGCTCAATTGTTGGATTTAGGCAAGCTGGATTTGCAGGAATGAATATGTGTTTCTGTGTGAGAAATGAAATGTATACAAAATGAGGCAAACCGCCTTCCCAAGGATTTTCTGCAGAAGTAACACACTTTCTGGACAAAGACCAGAGTTCCAGTAAGGAAAGAAATAAAGTTCAACATGTAAGGGATCAGTGCTACCCAAGCACACCTCTGACATCTCAAAACTAAAAGCCTGGGCTACCTTCAGAGATATAAATTCAAGGAGCGACCAGGTCTCCATCACAGAGTCTTTGAGCTTGGATGTCAGACAAGACAACGCATGGTAATTGCAAGGATTAATCATTCTTCCAGTGACTATCGATAGATAACCTCCACCAGCAGCGCAGTAAAACTGCAATTCCTCATCTATCACGAGCGGTCTGGGGGCTGCTGTGAAGTCCTAGTGCTAATTAAAGCCCAGTGATCTAGAGCAAGCAGCAGCTTCAGATATACTTGGACAAGTCTGACTCCTTTGCACGTTCCTAGTTAGCACATTATACTAGACTCTTATTCCTATAACCCTGTAAAGCATTTATGGCTTTTTACAGACACTTAAAAGGCGGTGTTATTGCTGCAAAAAGCTTGCAATTTAAGTCTATGATAAGCAGCAGATTTCTTTTGAACAAAGGTTGGTGCAATCATTAAGCTGGGGTGCAGAGATTATCTCTTGAGCAGGTTCCTAAAATATCGCTAATATACACAATGTCGAAGGGTAGCAGTTAATCTGAAAAAAAAAAAAAAAAAAAACAGGGACGGAAGGACACCAGTAAACCACAAATCTTTGTTTAGTTTGGATAACAATGATCAAAGAACGCAAAAGCCGATTATGGCTTTGCCTCCCGCTGCTTCGCTGCCTATTCACACAGTACGTCCTGGCTGGCCCGCTGAAGCGCAACCTGAAGGAAGCCAACAAATAATTCAAGTAATTTTTTTTTTTTAAAGGTAATTTGTAGATTGCGTCCTTAGACTGTTTTTCTTCATCTCAGCTGCATAAAATAAACTCATTGGGGTGGTAGCTGCTAATCTTGCAGCCTCAGATGGCTTTGGAGGTTTATTGATGATGTTGAAGTGACCGCCAAGTAGCAGGACTCCGTCCAGAATTACAAGTGACCTGGATGTGAAAAAAACAGAATTGGATTTTAACCCCTGCTGATACTATCTCCTGGTCCAGCTGAACTGTCATCGCCCACAGATATGGCACTTATTTTGTCATCACAGGAGACAGAAGTCTCAGGTCAAAGGAGATATATGTGTGCTGTAATAGTATTTCTCATCCATCAGTACCTGCTCACCTACGTCTTAAAAGTCCTGCAGAGGTATAAGAAGCAGGGAAGCCACCTGAGCCCTTCTAGGATGCCGCATCGTGGTCATTGCCACTCTGAAAGCAACCCTGGGGTGTCTGCACACCATTTGTCAGGCACACATCCCTTTGGGGTGTGTAGCTGCTCTCCAGAAAGCCTGAAGCTCACAGAGTTGCTGTGTGACTTCCCTGTCCATCCCGTGGTGGAACATCTCACCCTGATGGTACCTTTGGAGAGGAGCACTCTCCCCATGCCTGTGGATCGCAGTGATCCCCTGATCCTGGGTGCACTTCTGTAAAGCACTTCTGCTACGGAGGCGCTAGTTACTGAGAGCCAAGCATCTGCCTGCATTTCACAGGAATCCTAACACACAATGGAGCAGGGATGAGGCAAACTGCCTCCTGGCTCTACGGAAACATTCCCCGTTAACCAGCAGTAGACTTTAATTCTGGTTTAACGGAGCAACGTCTGTAACTGTCATCCCAGCACCAGCCCGTCCCCTGGAATGACACTGATCTTGAGTTGCCTCGAATACCTCTCCGGGTGGAGCAGCTCCCCTGGAAGCTGTGAGATTAAACCCGCGTGGCATCTCCTTACAGGAATCAGCAGACAGAGGATTATAGATGTGCAAGTGGCACCCGCTCTCTGGGCAAGGAAGGGAAACATCTGTTAACATCTGCAGCCAGGCTTCCCAATCCCCCGTGTGACCCAGACCCAAGACTGTTTCATGGCAAGAGGGATACCAGGAAGAGGACACCTCTGACAGGGGAAAGTCCACGAGCTCTTGCTACTGTTTGTTACTTTCAAAAAGGGCTGAACGCCTTGGCTCGTTAGCGGCAGTTTTGTTTGGTTGCTTTTGCTGTGATTTCCAGAGAAGGATTTCTCTGTTTTTTCCTTTAGAAATATGAAACCTTATCTTTGTTTGGCTGGAGGGTCTCTAAGGATGAGTGGAGAAATAGTAGGATTATGACCTTACTAGATCAAAAGATAAAAGATAAGCAATCAGGAAAGGAAGGATTATTTCTTAAATTGCAGGAAACTCACTGTTGCTTGTTATCATCTATTTAATTCAAACGTCAGAAAGACACCTGGGGTAAGAATCTAGATGTTCAGAAGATTCAGGCATCTCATCACTTTAAAAAAACCTCACAGCTACTTTCCACTCTGGTTAAGAAGCGAAGCAGAAAGAGAAAATGTCTTGCTAGTTCTCAAATAACAAACACATTTTTTCAGCTAAATTTTTAAGCCTCTGTTACACATGAAGAGTAGGTGTAAAATATATGTTTCCTTTACAGAGCACCTTTAAATCAACTAAATAAATGTCGCTTCCCACTACACAAATTGTCACTTAAGCCAGCCTTTGTGAGCTGCTATTTCTACCCATCTCTTGTTTTTGCTGCCTGAAACACCATTGAAAATATTTCCAGCATCACCCCAAATACAGCTGACGATTTTTGGAAGCAAACACTTCAAATAAGGCTGGCTGTAAAGAATTTGCCTGGCACTAAACATGAGCTGTCAGTGCTGTTATCAGCAGAGTGCCACAAACCCTTCCTCACCTGTGGGATGCTAATGGGTTTATTGCAGTTGAGATGAAAGATGTCTGGCCCATAAGCCTATCCTGCTTCTCACCATTTTCTTTCCCCAATCCAAACACCTGTGAAAGAATGTAGTGTTTAGGAGGGTAGGAGTCTAATAGCACTGTTTGGAGCCAGGCGTAGCATACAGTCCTCCCTAAGGAGGCTAATTCACCGTGGTCCTAGCTATAAGGATTTGCTAGTCTCGCCTCCTCTCCAACTCCTGTCCCCTGCCAAATCTGTGGCACCTCTAAATCCTGAGCACCGAGACCCCTGCAAGCACTTCTCCTGAGCCAGATGATCTTACTGTCTTCCAGTGTGCCGTAAACTTCATCTCAAATCAAGCCCCTTGAAATTTCAGTCCTAAACTTCAAGTACCGTTCTACCCAGTGAATCCTTACTGGGAGGGTGAACCTTGTTAGAGCATTAAACCTCACGCAGTCCAGGGAACAGCACACCCATTCTCTAGAAGAAGGGCTGACAGAAAAATCAACTCATTTGAATTCAGCTTGGAAAAATTTCCACTTTATGTCATGCTTCCTGCCAGCAGAATGCAAAGCCTTTTTATCAGACTAAACCTTCTCCAAATCCCTGGGCAGTGGGTAATAATGTCTACTTCTATAGTGTACTTCAAAGCGTTTCATCAAAGCCTTCGCTACCTGCCCAATGCCATAATGACCTTTATTTTGCAGAGAGATAAAGCCCCGCTCCGGAGCGGTGAAGGGCGCTGGAGTAAGGTGCAATGGCACAGTGTCCTCCGTATGCGCATCTGTTCCTATTGCTTTGGCTGAGCGAGGCGAGTGGTAAATTGGGAGGTGCTTCTAGGTCACAGCAAAATGGTATCATGCAGACAGTTGCTCCACAGGCTACTGGGCATCAGCTGATGCCAGGCAGGGTGGGGTGAACCTGCAGGCAAATATCATTCCTCTGCTCCCACCTAATACAAATCCCTTAGCATCGGGTGCTCTGGGGGCACCTAAAGCCATCTGACATTGGGTTCTCTTGCTCCAGTTCTGCCATTCCTCCAGAACGTCCTTCCCTGGCTGCTGGTGCAGACTCTTGAAAGGCGGGATGCTACAGCATGGCAGGGAAACCTGCACAGAAGAGTTGCTCTGCAGTGACTAAATTTGCCCGGTTTCCCATTTTTTTGACAGTGTCCCTAGGAGTCCTCTGCCTTCTCCTAGTCCCATTCTCCTCCAGCCAAGAGGTGCTGGGCGATGGGTTCAGGGAACTGCAGACTGCCTGCGTGCCACAGCAGATTCCGAATCCTAAACCCTCTTTGGGTTCTCTAGAAGCTCTCCCTAAATAGAGGTTGTAAGCTCAAATCCAGCCCCAAACACCTAAGCCAAAGAGAAGACGAGAGACATTTTCACTTGTGAATTTTCATCTGCCAGCAGAGGAGTGAGTGTAGATTTGAGAGAAATAAGAGAGAGTTAGTTACGCTTCCTTGAATAATCCACTCCTGTCAACAGAGGTTGCTAATAGAGGTTCTGCCTGGGCATTTGGATGGAAATTAATGCATTGAGGAGACAAAGCCTTGTGCGGTTTGCAGACATGACACTAGCTCAGTGAACGGAAATGATACATTGAGTTTTATTATAGAAGATTCTTGGTAGTCCTTTTCATTAAATGGCTTTCCTACCAAAAGTGCTAAAGGATTTTCTGCTGTTTTCCTTCTGGCTTGTTGTATCACATATCCCTAGGGCTTCAGATGGAGCATCTCCCCATACGCTTCACTTTTTAGGGTTTCCCCCCCATGGCATGATCTTAATGAGCATCACCTTTAAATGAGCATCAGCAGATACAAGACTTCCAATCTGTCCGGTTCTGACATTCATTGCACTGAGATATTTTCACTCTGAGTTTCCAATCTATCCAGATTCCTTTGCATTATCTCTCTGGTTTCCCTGGTGTTTGTGATGCCTTTCAACTTCATGTCACTTTTGTGAATGCCTGTCATCCTTTTGTTCATTCCTTCTTTGGAGCCATCAATAAAAATGTCAAAAAAGACCAAAGACCTGATCTCTGTGATGCCCTAATAAACATAATTCTATAACACAGTAACTCCCTGTTTAGTATTCCTCTTTGTTTGCAGCCGCTCAGCTGTGATTCAGTCCATGGACTATTGCATTCAGATCATCCAAAGAGCTAAATTTTATGATATGATATCAAATGCTTTATGAAATCCAAACATGCTTACTGATTTTTAAGATCAGAAAGAAGCACGAGAGCATCAAATCCACTCCTTTCAATCCTCGGTTGAGCATGCTAACGGGTACCACTAAAGCAGCTCTTCTGGAACGTCAGGAGTTAAAGACCCCAGGAGATGGGAAATCAAATATTTTGCTTCATTAATCACACATATTGCTTTTTTTGGTTTAAATAACTTATTGTAAAATTTAATCAGGCTCTACCTTCTAGACATTGTTTTTGTGTCTTTTTTTCTCTAGATTAAAGATTGTCTAGTACCCGGTTGTTTCTCGCTGTGCTTATTGATGTTTCATGCAGTGATCTTTTGGGTGCTTTTGCTTCTTTTTCTTACTGACACTGCTCTTGATTCTGCAAACTCTTCTTTTCATACACACCTGTGTGTAGAAGTCAGTCAGTCGCTGTGATGAGGAGGATCTGCTTTCACGGGGCAATTTGAAGACTTTGAACTAGAGTTTCTAATTCTACTGATAAGCAGCTACCCGTCAGCTCTGGCGAGGCTCCCTTTCCTGCGCATCTTGGTACCGTTTGTAGGCTCCCTGGTGTACTTTAATTTTCATCTCTCCATACATAACTCCTTTTCAATCGTTTAAAAGCTCAGGTAAGGTTCAAGATCACCTTTAAACAATGGTCCTGTGTCCCTGCTGACTCAAACGTGGGCAAATGCAGAGTAACTGCTTTGAAGTCAGCGATGGAAAACAGGTATAAATGTCAGGGGAGACAGACACAATCTCTTTTGATATCTCCGGAGCAGGTCATGCAGAAATAGCATCCCAAACAATATCTATGACCAGCTGTTCATCCTGTGCCTCCAGTCATTCTCCACATACCTCAGATCCCATCTCCCAGCTGACAAGAAAACCAACTAATCCAAAAATGGAATTACCTAATTTTCTTCCACATTATCTGAGGCTTATAATAGAAATGTGAAACGACCTGCTGTATTTCAGCAGTGGAACCAAAGATGGTAGTTGACTCTCAGGTCTCAATTCTTACTACATCATATTTCCATTTGCAAAGGTCAGGGTCAAGCCTGGTGGGGTTTTTCTGTTCAGGAAAAGCTCCCTACAGATAAAGTGGGATTCTTTCAGAGTTAAAGAGGAAAGGGGGGAAAAAAGAAAGAAAGAACTGCAGGATTTATTTAATGGAAAAAGCCTACTTCTCAGGTGGTGTAATTGAGGGTAGTTCTGCTGGCTTATACCGGTTGAAGACTGGGAGCACCTTGTCCTCCATAACTTCATCCCATAACTTGTGGCCAGGATGATCAAGGCTTCACTCTGTCCTTTCATTGCAGCCAACAAGGGCCATGTCATGCCTTTCTCCATGGGAAGAATCGTGACTCACCTGCCGTGATGTGGATTCGGGGATTCCCCGGAGCCATGGGTGGAGGAGAGACAGGCAGCTCTCTCCTCACACTCCCACCTCCTAATCCCGCAGGCAGAGAATCGAGGGGATGGAGAGATATTTAAACATTTTCTTCGCTTGCTCTACCTCTGAGTCCAAATATATATGGGTGTCTAGGTCTGGGCTTCAGCTTGAGAGCTGTAAATAAGGGCCTCTAAGCCATCCTAAGCTTGTAAATCTCCCCGTCATCCTGCAAAACCAACTGACGTCATCAGTCAGACCCGCCAGAGCACACACTTCATTACGCTCGTTAGTCGGGGTCGAAAGCAAACGCCAGGGCAGCCCGCAGAGCTCAGACCTCACAGAGCAAAGAGAAAGCAGGGCAAGCACAGCACCCGTAAGGATCTCAAGGACCTGGTGTCACCACCACGGCACTCGGCAGAGCTGAGGTGTTTCCTCTCCTGGGCTGTGGCACGAGATGGACGTGGCCAGCAGCCGGCTGTGACCGTGCAGAGCCATGATGTGATCCGTTCCCTGGCATTGAGGTTGCCAAGGAAGCAAAGTCACCGGATCTCCTCCACGACCGTCTGCCTCGTAAGGCATCAAACGCATCAAGGAGATGTCTCCCCTGGGCTATCATCTAGATGCTTGCCAATGTGTTTGAGTTGCATGGTAGCGAAACGCCTCAAAGTTAAATGAATTATTCCAAAATTGGAGAAAGTGAAAAAAAGCTCTGCTGTGAGCTCGGTGCCACAGCAGTAGGAAATTATTTTGCTTTTGGTTTCGGACTTCACAGTGTCAGGAAGGCCCACATTTTATATCTGAGCACCAGAGCTAGACCTACTTATTCATATGCCTTAACGAGTGTGAGCCCCAGGCTAGGAATTTTGGCTACACTGTGTGTACCAGGGCCCTGCAATAGCTCTTCATAACGTGCTGCTCTCGGACATGGCTTCCCATGCACGGTCTACCTTCATAGGCATGGAGGACCTGCCTGTGGGTCAGTGAGGAGAGGGGTAAGGACATCCTTTCTTCCCTGGCCATCCTTTCACAGCCAAGGCTGCAGCGGGACTGTGGAAGCGCAGGTTTCTCTGGAGACAGTGAAGCTGGAGAGATGAAAGGGAGCAGCTTCTGTGAAGTGAGGAAGAGGGAGAGTGGGTCAGGCAGGGGCACTGATCCCACGTCCCGCACCACGAAGCTGCTCTACAGCACATTGGGGGCTTTTCGGAGGGAGAGGCCAAGCCCTGGCGGGCAAAGCTACATCCAGACAGTTGTGGTGATGAATGGGATGTGATTCATTGCTGGAGACGAGTTCTGAAGAGAAAGATCTGGGGGTCCTGGTAGACAGCAAAATGACAATGAGCAAGCAGTGTGCTCTTGTG
>JAOXNO010000070.1:35896469-35907250 GCA_028565335.1 Limnodromus scolopaceus
AATCCTGCTCCAGCAGGGGAGTTGGACTAGATGATCTCTATGGTCCCTTCCAACTCTAAAAATTCAGTGAAATTCAAGTAGCAAATGTGATCCCTTGACGGAAATCGCTTTGCTAGAGAATTGAGGACGCTCAACACAGATCAGTTGATCTCTCCCAGTTCGCTGTCCCTCTGCCCTAGATCCTGCAGGACAGAGAGACCACAGCTCACCCTCCACCAGCCCCAAGCAGCCCTCAGATTGTAAGAGTGACAGAAGGCATCTCCAGGGGGTTGACTCTAGTGGAAGGATGAGTGGTTGTCCAGATCCACGTGTGGGCAGCTGAGAGTTGTAGCCTGGCTGAAAATGACTTTGCAGCCCCCACTGAAAAGCTGCCCATGGCTGCAGGAAGGCTGCAGTGACTTCATGCCACAGGCCATGCAGTCTGGGTGAGATAAGCAGGTTGAGATGGAGCAAAGGGGCGTAGAAGAGGGTGTTTCTCAGTTTGGACTGCAAATAAGAGTGGAAGTTGCAACAGGGCAAATCCTTGGTGTGAAACAGCTGGAGGAATGAAAACTAGAGACTTCTGTACTACCATGAAAAATGTTTTTTAGGACCCCAGGGATAAGAGTGTCCTTTCAAGCTCCTGTTTCATTCAGCATCAGGGTGCTGTCAATAAACAATGTGGGAGCAGTGATATGACCTGGGGACAGGTCTCCAGTTCTCAATGAATAAGGGGTTAAATCCAAGCGATTTTGTAACTTTCTTTTTCCCAAGTTCAGGACCATCTTGCTGAACCCTCAGGGATAACAGAAGGAAATTTTCCTCCTTGTTGGAAGCATCATTGTCCTGTGATATAGGCGGGCTGGGAAGAACCAGGGAGCCACGTGTGGTGGAAGAACAATGCCAGGCTGCCTCGAAGAGTGGTGTAGCTGCAGCTTTCTCTCCTGCTATATTTCAAGAGGATTTTAGTAACTCTTGGGTCCTCTTAAAACAGATTGTCTGATTCTTGGCAGTATATTTTGAGCGCCCAATTTGTTTCATGGCACAGAAGCGTTTCTGGACCACGATGTTTCTATGTCAACACGTGCTTGAGGAGGTAATTTTTTCAGCAGAAGTGGCAGGTGTTAGAATCCCGATCAGAGCTCTCTCTACATCTCCACATAATTTTAGTAAAGGACTTTTTTAATAAGACATGTTGATATGTTTTCTCTATGTGGGATTAAAAGCACTTTAGGCTCATGCACGGAATTTCGCTTTATAAATCTGTGGGAGTGAAGATTTTCTCCACTCTTGTCCACTCTTGTTATATTGCCTTTGTGAAATGGGAATAATAAACCTTGTCTGCCTCCTGAAGGGGCAGAGAATTAACTCTTTGAAGTTTGTAAGACCATATAAACGCCTTGCTATTATTAAAGTTACTACTACTCGGGGCTTTTAAACAGCTGCCACATTTCACTTCAGAGGAGGTTGCCTTGAACTGGTAGGTGAAGCGAACACAGTATATCAGGGTGTTACGCTGAAAAAAAGCTTCGGCATCTGCTAGGTTGAAAGGCACTATATAAATATGAGTTATTTGTAGAAATGGATTTTATAACCCTATCATTCTCCTCTGGTGTACCTCTTAATCTAAGGGTTTCAGTATCCTTTATGAACACTTAACAAGACCTATATTAAGCTTCAAGCCTCTTCAGTGCACATATTTTACATTTACATCGAGTCAATGCAGAGAGGACGGATCCATTTTTTTGCCCAGCTGGCACAGCAGGTCAGCAATGGATCTGACGGGCCTGCTTTAGTAATTAATAATTCATAATGACCCGCTGCACAGAAAATGGCAAGAGAAACGCAGTAGCTTTAGGAAGAGGTGGCCTCTCAATGCTGTCGTGGTTTGGGAAGATTCGCTGCCTCTTCCTGTCCTTGCAGCTTTTCTAGGAATAGCTGGAGACTGATGGTCTCATTTAACAAATGTGGGCTCCCACTAAGTGGTTTTGGGTGACAGGCACAAGGGCCAGGCTCTGTGCCAGCGTCTGTGTTTGATCTGTGCACACCCCTTCCCATACCGTTCATAAACACCAGGATAAGAATAATAAATGGAAGCCTGTGAGTGTCCCAATTAATGCAGTTGTGGAGACACAGTGGGCAAACTATACAGACTGGGAAATTAAGGCAATGAGCTGGTATTTCAGAAAGTTCAGTATTCAGAGTGCCAGACGTTTGATTGCTAAAAGATGTAGGATCTAGGCCCAGGTAAGCATTTCTTGAAGGAAGATGCTGAGGACTTCATGACTCCTAATCGCTGCATTTCTACACTGGGAACCTTTTGAATCTTTGTCAATGGAGCAAACATATTTTTTCTAACTTTTTGATTTACTATTTCTGCTTGAGGAGGAAAGAGTCACATTTTGATCCACAATACTTCAGCAGTGCAGAATGACACTGATGGACAGGGGATGTTTCAGCCTGTGGCGGGTGACTCTCCCTGGGCTTTCAAAGCCACAGAACAACAACAGGGCAGTGTAGCTCTCTGGCCTCTTTTCAGACACAGGATCCTCTCCTGATGTCCTCAAGAATGGGACAGCAGCAGTGTGTTAATGTGGAGTAGAGGGAAGCCAAGAAATTATTTGCTTGATTTTTCCAGTGTCAAGCCTAGACCAAGTGCTGTAAGCCAATAAAGGCCACGGGGATGCATGGACAAGCCTACAGCCCTTCTCTGGGCACAAGGCTGCAGGGACCTTCTCCGTACTCGGAAACCCATCCCCTCTCCATGGGAAGCTTCCAGCTCCTAGTGCTGGAACAAGGTCTGTGCACACCATCAGGGTACGGAAAGCAGCAGGGTCAGGGTCCATCCAGTCATCTCGGCAACCAACTTCCCTCTTTAAAAAAGAGCAAACATTAGGTTTCCCCTGTGCTTGTTAATGAAGCTCCTGTCCTTGGCCATACCAGATGGTAAACGTGTCCAGTCTTAGCTCCAGTATATCAAGAGTGTTATGGTTTGAGAAAGCCACAAGCATTTATTCTCATTTAGACAATTATTCTATCACCCAATGACCCCTCCCCACCTGGAGAGGAGAATTGGGGATGAGGTTTGAAATATAAATAGATTTAATAGGATAAGACTAAATAATTAACATTAATAATACTAAAGAACCAGTATCGATCCCGATACCAATATAATATACCCAGCCCAGTCTCTCAGCAGAAAGCCGTGCACTCCCAGTAGGGGACAGCAAATGTGGGACACTGTGAGCACTACAGCTTCGGGAGGAAGCAAAGAATTCGGGGGTCTGGTACCAGGACATGAAGTTCTCTGGAGCACCACCATCAGGGAAGAGAGACAACTTCACAGTAAACTTTCTAATTTATATTGAATGTGACGTTCATGGTATGAAATAATCCTGTTGGCAGCTTGGGTCAAATGCCCGAGTCTTGCTTCTACTCATCCCTGCACCTGGAGAGCTTGAAAACATGGAGACCTTGGAACCTACATACCATAGTTGGCTATAAAGTAAATATTTTCATAAATTCAGACACTAGAGTCTTCTAAAAGTCCAGTTTTCCCAAGCGTTAGAAGATAAATGATTCCTGTGTCGCTCAAACCAGGACAAAGGGGTACATGCGAACCACAAATCGGTATGTGCGAAGGAGATGTTATTGCAGGGACCAGACTCTAACCCTCCTCACCGGGAAGGCTCAAAGCAGGGGGCAGCCTCTACAAGCTCACAGGGACCTGCACGGGAGGTGTCACCCTGCCCACCTCCTCTTTCTCCTCAGTGGGAACCGCACAGGCAGCAGGATGCTGATGACTGACGGGGTTGTGTTTGCATCCGTCAGCCTTGGCCTGAAGGGACCTCATCCTTGGCCAAGGGAAGAGTTCAGTTAATGAGTCAGTTTAATCATGGACAGCTTTTTATTTTGCTTGTGAAGTCTCCGCTGGCTGCTCAGTTACACATCAGGCAGCTCCAGACTGGCTCACTCCTGAATTGCAGCCGTAGCCACCGGTTCTGACGTGATGCCCAAGTTTGGGACGGTGTTTTAGCACTGAATATCTCTTGCTCCTCCAGCTACTTCCCAGGAGCCTGAACCGTTCACTCTGTCTCTCTCCTTCTGTTGTGCCGACTAAAACTGTTCCCACGGCGCTGGCTCACAACTGCTACACGCTGCGTCCGCTGCCTGGAAAGGAGAAACTGCTCGAGGCAGGGAAAACTGTGAGCCAGCCGGGGCTCCTGGAGTGATCCACCCGCCCCTCAAAAGCCCAGACAGCTTCAGGGCATGAACGGTCTGATGAGCCTCTTCCCCTGTCTGGGAGAACTGCTGCTGCTGTGGAATTTATTACCCGTGTAGCAGAAGGCTGTACCAACACATCCTTTATCCGGCTGCACGCAGCAGCGGGCGCATTTCCAGGGGTACCTGCATGGACATGCGTGTTCCTCCCCTGTGGGTCAGGACCAGGACGTGGGTATCCAAGTCCCTGTGTGCTTCCACACCATCCAGGTCCCGTCACTAGTGTCTTTGCCAAGAACCTATTGATTTCAGGCACACTGAACGCAGCCCTTTAAAAGCATTTGTTGCTTTATGTCTTCAAAGTACTCAACAAGCATTAGCTAATTAATCTTTCTAATGTGGCCTGTAAAACAGGTAAATATTATTCTTGCTCCGGAGCCAGGGAGGTGAAAACAAGAAGATACAATGACTCCACCAAGAAAATTGTGTTAAGGCCAGTTGTGAAGCCTCCTGACTGCTGATGGCAGCCATCATCTGTGCTGCCATGGGCATACATACGCGTGGCATCCTTTCCTAGAGGAATTACCGGTACATCGTGGTGATATGCCGAGATGCAGCACAAATTCTGATTTCTAGCCCTGTAACCCACATGGGCTTCACCAAGTATGGAGTTGCCAGAAGGGATAAAGTGGAGCGTGGTCCCTGTTCTCAGCATCGCTGCATATTAGATGCTCAGCTGTGTTTACAGGTGCCGTGTGAGTTAGAAAATGAAATACTGTGAGGCAGCCTCTTCTTTTACGGCCACTTCATTTACAGCTGCCGAGTAAATCGGATTTTGAAGAGGTATCTGATTTTAGGATGTTTCTTTCCACCAAACCACTGAAATTTCCAGAGAGATGAACTGTGGAGGCATGAGGGTACCGTGGATGTGAAAAATAAAGCAGCTTCCCATTGCTGTTCTCAGTTTGAGCTAAAATTTCCCTATGAAAAATACGCAGCTGCCAGCACTGTGGGTGGAAATTATTTGCCGTACTTTTGCACGCTCGCCTTTTGAATAACGTAAGTCTTAATAAGAAAAAAAAATACAGCCTTGTATTGACACCGTTTTGCCCAGTTTGATGATCAAAAGTGCTTTTGTTCTTTCTGCTGCTCCTGTTGTTTCACACGGAGAGGACTTCAGTAAACATAGAGCGAGGCTGCCCAGGCAGCGGCAGAGAAGAGGATTAAGCTCCAGGAGTGAGGCACAGATGATACCTGGGGGTGACGCGTTTTGTAGTGAGCATTTCATTAGCTCCCACAAAGCTGTCTCGCTGACGCCCGTTCATTAGCCACACACTTCCCAGCCCAATTGCCCATGTAGCTCTGCAAGGGATCCCATCGCTTTATCCCAACGGTGCCGCATACAAAGCAGGAAAGCTCCAGATTTCAAGCTAGCCCCTCAGTAGGAGATATAATTAGGGAGTCTGGCCCATCAATATTTCACCGCGTCTCTGCTCCGTGAGGGAACGGGCTGTGGGATGTTTCTCTGTAGCTCATGTGCCTCTCAAACTTACCTCCTTGACAACTCTTTAGTTTAAACAAAGATTATTTTGGAACTGGAGCTGTCAAAAAAAAAAAAAAAAAAAAGCCACCAGCAGCTCCAGGAAGTTTTCTTGTTAAAATATGTTGGCTCGGCAGCACCATCTTCTGTTCTGCCCTTTAAACAGCCTTAGATGTCACACTTTAAAAATGGGCGCGAGTGCCTCGGTTAGCTCGGGGCAAAAAGAACAGTTTGAATAAGATTGAGTTAATGTTTTGCATGCTGGGAGTCGAAGCCATAAAACAGATATAGCTCAACAGATTGGAAGCGTGAGCCCAGCTCTGCAGATGGAGGGGGCTGCAGGGACGGGGAAACCCATGGTTTGCCCATGCAAAACCTCGCAACCGGGGACAAATCTCTCCAAGTCGAGTGATTTCCCAGGTGAGATGCCTTCCCTCTGGTGATTGCTCTCCTGCTTCTGGGATTTTTCAAGGGCTGTGACCCCCTCGTTACTGCGGTGGCTTCAGGGGAGCGGGAGGTGAGATCCTGCCCTGCACAACCCATCGTGCACCCTCGCTGAGCCCCGCTTTCCCCGGGGACACAGCTGTGGGGGGACGTTTGCTGTGGGGCTTGCTTGGCTTCGAGGTGGGGACATTCCTCCCTGACAGAAGAGCTGCTTGGTGGCCACTCTTTGGTGGTGCTGCATAAATGCCAGGGCCCATCAGGCAGAGCCCAGGGAGGTCCAGGGAGAGGTGAGAAAGCAGAGAGAGGGCAGAGGGAGGAAGGACTCGGAGGAGCCAACCCGGGCTGAGGAGCTCTCATACAACAGCAAAAAATCAGGAGTTACAGGAGGAGCTGCTCCTTGCCCCACTGCTCCGCAGCACATTGGGATTCAGGCAGGGATCAGTGGCATGAAGGTTAAATTAGGAGGGCAGCTACAGTAATTTCTCCTATCTTCTTCTGGCTGGCTGCTGCCTCCTCTCCATGTCCTGCATGCGTCCTCTGGGATGGCAGCTCACCTCCTTCTCTTCCAAGTACAGCTCTGCTTCTTCAGCCCACCGTACAGACAGCTCCCCATACGTATCACCGTAGTGTTTGGGTGAGAAAGAGAGAGAATACCCATATTTACCTTTTATTTTAGAGTATTGTTGGGGTCCCAAAGTAATTAATATCTGAGCAGCTCAGATCCTTGCGTGGCAATCATCACACAAGAGAAAAGTGTTCTTATGAAAAATACAACAAAGCCCTTAAATCTGAAACACGGCAGCTTTCTTGTAAGAGACACTCCGTGGCAGGATTCTGCAACACAGCAATCAGTCTCGCTTTAATATACAGACCAGGGTAATGTAAGAAATACTTGGAGAGCAGCCACGGCTTTCACAGCAGCTGCTGCTACAGTTTTTGTCAGGATTAAGTTCATTTCAATTATAGAAAGGCTTGTGATCACCTGCTAGGAGGTTTTCAAGCAGTTCAGGAGGCCCAGGGTGTGTATACAGCTATATTTAAATACCAAATGCCTGGCATACTCCAGCACCATCCCATTTGCAGAGCACTCTGCAGACACCCCCTAATTAAGTGTTTAAGTATAGATTCCGTCGAACTTTATGGCTTGATAGGAGTGGATTTTTTTAAAAGATCCACATAAATCCTAATTCAATTTGGAGGCAATTTAAAGGAGCTGAGGAGACTGAATAAAATGGACATCATGCCGTGCATCCCTTTGTCACTGCTGCATTGCTCAGGCTATGCCAGAAGAGGGCTAAGCATTGTACCTTTTGGTGCTGCTACAACCCTTCACTTCACACAATGAAACCATGAAATTCTCTGTCCCAATGCAAGCGCCCAGATGCCCAGGCAAACCTCAAAAAGGAGAATTTTATTTTGCATGGAGGTTGAGGGACAACTCAGGCAGGAAAAGGGCTGAGAAACCCACGTGGGAGCCTGGAACCCCCCATGCGACCTCGGAAGAAGAGGAGCAGGGGCAGAAAAAGAATGTCGGCGGTCTATGGTAGGACAATGGGCAGTTTCATGTGGCCCTTCTGCCAGCCACTGACACCAGAGGTCTCTTCCATGATGCTGCTGGGCCTAAGAAGCCAGGGCCTTGTTGGCCACAGTGTGGAAGGGGCTTACGGGGGTTGTTCAGGGGGTTAAGTGAGTGTTCAGCACAGCACGTGCCATTTCCCTCCCTGCTCCAACCCGGGTACAACAGCAATCACAGACTCTGGGGCTCCCAAAATTTAATCGTAGTCATACTTTGCCCTTCTGTGCCCTCATCTGTGGGAGGTTTGCAGAATGAGCAGCAGATGGTCCCACAAGAGACACCAGTCTCTCTGTCTGACGGCAGGAGAAGACAGGTATGAAGAGAGGCTGCCATTCACCTCCTGCTTCACCTCTCATTCCCCATCAGGCATCTATAGGGGATGTCACATTGCAGGGCTTGCCAGCAAGGTCACCCCCCTTCCTACCATGCCTGTCTTGTCATCATCAGACCCCACAATTGCTGTAAAGGTGGCAAAAAAGGGACAGAAAACAAAGAGGCCAGAGGACTCTGGCAGCTCAAGCAGAAGGGAGACCTTTTAGGGCAACAACAGCAAGGGCTTGGCAGCAGTGACTTCTGGTGGGAAGGTCTGGCACCTCGTCTTCTGATAGCAGCGATGACAGGCAAGCCACAGCTATCATTTGACCTGGGGAATGATGTGGTTCGATTGTCCTTTTAAAAATAAATTAGGAAATGGCTAATGCCAATTTTTAAGAAGTGTCAGAACAACAGAAGCTTCCCAGCACTATCCAAAGTGGTGCCAGAATGTTGTTCTCAAAGGAATTAATTTTGTCTAATTAAATATCTCCGCAGAGCTCTCCAAGTATCAAACCAAAACATCAACATGCAGCACTTTGCAGACTGATCGGAATCAAGCTGGAGATTGGCATCGTGTGCTGAAGTGTTACCAGATGGAGCGGATGGTCACGGTGGAGGAGTGGGAAGACAAACCTCCCTTTCCACCCCTGCCCCAAACGACGCACTTCATCCCCCGTCTCAGCTCACCCATCTGTTAAATACATGGAAAATACTTCTCATAGCATGGATTTACCCAGAGGACAAGCGAGCTGTGGTCACGGAGCGGTGTGGCAGAGGCTTTGAGGGAGCTGAGAGCTTTGGGTTTTTTG
The DNA here is from genome assembly GCA_028565335.1 of Limnodromus scolopaceus. Classification (NCBI taxonomy): domain Eukaryota; kingdom Metazoa; phylum Chordata; class Aves; order Charadriiformes; family Scolopacidae; genus Limnodromus; species Limnodromus scolopaceus. The sequence continues at coordinate 35,905,354 of JAOXNO010000070.1, forward strand.
GATGAGGTTCAGATGAGCGGGGGTAGAAGCCCTGGCGGGATCTGGAGGATTACATCTCGCTCCACACTGCAGCAAGTGGAGTCTCGTTGCTTGCAAACCCTGAGCATTTGTTTGATGTTAGGTTGATGGTTGGACTCGATGATCTGAAAGGTCCCTTCCAACCCAGACAATTCTATAGTTGCATGATTCAGGCCTGCCAGAGGCCGGCTCCCAAATCTATCCAAGATGGACCAGAGGGCTGAGCTGCATCCTGAGACAGAGGGCTGCCACCAAGTCCTGCCCTGGAGCATCCTCTTCTTGGATTGCTAATTCATACAGAAAATAAACCATTTTTGTTTTCTTCCTGATTCAGTTACTGTCACTGGCTCCTTTTTAAGTCCCTAGGAAGTGGAAGCCTTGTGTTACAGCCAACTCTGTTGCTGCCCTGAAGTTGTTGTTCTCAACTCCTCCTATTTATCAAGGAACAGCGTGTTTACATCCACGGCCATGTTCTGGCAAGCTGGAGAGATTTTTAACACTTGGAAAATAGAGCTTTTTAAAATAGTTCTTACCTCAATACCTTCCCATTTAGAAAACCTGGAGGATTCATTACAAATCAGGTTAAATGAAAAGAAGTGGGAAGTAGCAAAATCTTCAAAAAAGTATAAATAGCCAGTTGAAATTGCCAGTGCGGGTTGGTACACGGTATAATACAGCCATTCAGCACAGGCTCAATTATTTCTTAAACCTTTCTGAAAAGCCCTCTGGCTTTGCTACCTATTATGAGCATTTACCCTATTTATAGGAGACATGTCTCCATAGTGCGAACTCTGGATGAGATTTGATGTGGTGGCCACCTGATGCTCCCGGAAAGTCCTCCCTGAGTCAGCTGCCGCATTCTGAGATGCAAACGTGGTGCCTTGGCACGGCACGGCATCGTCCGCTGGCCAGACAGGAGCATCTCACCCTCCTGAAAACTGTCCGACTACCCATCCCTTCCAGCAGACAACAACATTATTCCAGGTTGGGGGGTTTTTTTGGCTTTTTTTAGTGGAGCGACAGACACCCCAATGAATTGTTTGTGTGCCGGATGATTTCCATTGACAGGGATCATTTTGCTGCAGCAAGGAAAAAAACAAATCAAAAAATTACCTTTTTTTTTTTTTTTCTGTAAAGCCACTGCAAACGATAAAGGATGTAAATTCTCAGTGCTGTGCATCTATAACCATTTAAAATTTTCTGTTTATAGGCTCTCACGTTCTTATTGGCCTGATCCCCAGAAATGCTGGATGGTGGCAACAAGTCTCCCGAGGAAGGACAGGGGCTAAAGATGATTTTCAACAGGAGGGGGAGCTCTCTCTGCACCAAGGCCTGGGGAAGCACCAAGCAGAGAAAACCTCGGGGGAAAAGCTGTGCTCACCATTTTGTTCCTTATGTCTTTTCTCAGATGTTTGCAAGAATTTCACAGGCCATTTAACTGCAGTGATTTTGTTTTATATATATAGTAATGCCCTATAAATCTAATACTAAAACAAGCTTCCATGCAAAGTATGTTTTCATTCCTGTTTAAATGCAACAACTTTGCTTTTTTGGAGAACAGAGAGGGGAGAGCACACTTGTCACATCCCTTAGAGGTCTGTAGGTCTTAGAAGTCTGAAATTATATTCCCTTATAATTTCAAGTCGTTTACAGGAAGCTGTGCAAGACACAGCCACACTTGGTACCTGAATTTCCTATTTAAAAAAAAAAAAAGGTTAAGATAAGATAAACGTATTGTTGCCCTTTTGACCTAAATAAACTGAAAACTGAGAAATAAAACCAAGGACTTAGAATTTATCTGGGGGGAAGGGAAGGGAAGGGAAGGGAAGGGAAGGGAAGGGAAGGGAAGGGAAGGGAAGGGAAGGGAAGGGAAGGGAAG
>JAOXNO010000070.1:35913211-35930007 GCA_028565335.1 Limnodromus scolopaceus
TTGAAAAGCAGGTTACGAACAGATGTTTTTAACTCAAAACACATTAAGGTGAAAAGCCCCGACGCAGCCGTGCTCGGCGAGGCCCCTGGCACGGTGTGGCACATCCCCTGCTACAAGGCACTGCCCTGCTTCGGGAAATGTATTAATTTAGTGGCAGCCAGTGGCTGCGTTTTGCCATTCCCCTGTGACAACGGTTGCATTAGTAAAGCTAAGAAGATAATAAATCTGGGGCATCTTTGCCTTCCACTCCCTCGTGCGTGTTTTCCGAGCTCAAATCCTTTTGCTTCCTTTGTCTCAGACTGCAGCCTCGGAAATGCAGTAGAAAATTCCAGCAATTCCCTCCAGCTGAGCAGAGGCTGCCACGTGGGCAGGTCCACCCACGGCTCGTGATAGATGAGATAGATCAGGCATCTTCAATGTAACTCCAGACTCGGACCAAGATTAGCTTTCACCCGGAATGCAGGTTTTCAGCTCTTCCAGGGAGTCTCTGCAGGAAGCCTTGTGTGCCGTGGAAGGGTTTCATTTCGTTTCTCTGTACAGCTTGTAAAAAAGGCTTCTTGGAAACCAGATCTTTGCACTTCACTTGGGTTTGCTTATCTGCCAAAAGCTGTTTCAAGTTACTCTTTCCAAGCCATATTAAATGAATCCTTAGGTAAGAAGGAGGTAGCAACAACAAGTACTGTATATCTTTGTTGAAAAGTCACCGCTTCTAATTATGTTCCCTCCTCATAAGCTTTAATATCTAGGACTACAAAATGAGGTCAACCTCTATTAAATGTAATGACTTTCCCTGTGGAGCTTGCAATGAAAGCAGCTGCGCAACAAAGGTTTCTATTTAAGGGGGGGGGGAAGTTTCTGTTACAAAGAAGTCCCCTAACTCAGGGCAGGGGCTTCATTTTCATTTGCTGGCTACAACAAAATGGAAAGATTTGGGTTGAGACTTTAACCAGTGCTTATCTGAGAAAAAACAGATAGGAGAAGGTGAATTAAAACATGAAAATGGGAAAGAAGAGCAAAAGCCATGTTGCTGCAGGAGGTGGCCTAGAGCCACTCTGGCAAAGCAGCATCTTAAATTGCAGGCAGCTCCAGAGAGAGGGAAGAAAGCCCAGCTGCATCCTTGAACCAAAGCAGGGCCACCACGAGCCACAGCTGCATCCTTGAACCAAAGCAGGGCCACCACGAGCCACAGCTGCATCCTTGAACCAAAGCAGGGCCACCACGAGCCACAGCTGCACGCAGTGAGCGCAGAGAGGTTCTAGAAGAGGAGCAGGTTGGCTTCTTGTTTCCCTGTGGGTTAGATGCAGTTGGTTCCCGGTAGGTGCTCTGAGGAACAGGCAGCATCGCCTGCTCCTCAAGGGGATGAAATTAAACCTGTAATGGATACAGGAGTTAATTTTGAACCCTGTGACGAGCACTGTTTGTGTCATGTTCTCGCTGGGCAGCTCACGTGGCCAAGCGCCTGTCGGGCAGATGTTGTCCTGCCCAGCTGGTAAGTCTGCAAATCTCTGATTTTCATGTAGCAAAAATGCAGCAACTTGGATGCTTTCATGCTACTGTAGATATTTACGTGGCTCTTTAGCTTGGGATATTAAGCTAGGTAGGCAGAATGCTGTCTTAGGAAATAAGTTCCCTTTTACACTAGAAATTGGAGGAAAACATGGCCACAACTTTAAAAAACTGCTGTTGCCCCGATAATAATCTTAACAACTGGCAAAGTAAGTTTGCTCTTTCTTTAAAGGTGGTTTTTTTTTTTTTACCTTCCTGCAGCCTTGCAGGCAGTTGTTGAAACATTGTGCCTGCCAAGCCCAAGAGGACTTTTTGGCATCAGCTCTCCGCTAACATTAACTGCGCCGTGTTCAGGTCGCCATGTTTGAGGCTGTGTGGAAAGCAGGTTTAGAGAGGCAGCTGCCGGCTTCTTCACCTCCTGCCTCTGGCTGCTCAGCTCTTCCCCCACCTCGCTGCTGCTTAGCTCTCTGCTTTGTCTTTTTTTTTTTTTTTTTTATCGCTGCAGTCAGTTGAAATATCATGCAAATGATTTCTGCCTTTATTAATGCCCCAGCGTGCTAGTGACGCACTGCAGCCCTTCTCGCAGGAAACACACAAAAAAAACCCCCCGAATTACCCTGGGGCGCGCTGGGAAGAGGGGCTGTGGACCAACTTTCTGCGCCAACGGGGATTCTCGCCCTTTAAGAAGAAAAAAAAAAAAAAAAAACCCACACCAAAAAGTGCCTGCAGTAATTTTCCATTACCCTGCACCGGTTCTTGTCTACGTGGCGAGAATTGTTTGCGGAGGCTGGAGCATCACGGGTGAGGCGCAAGCCCTGATCCGGCTGCCGTTGCCTGGCTACGCGCTCGGCATCCGGCATCGCGCCAGGCTCCCAGGAAGCACCTTTGTTCCCGAGGAGGGATTTGAGCTGTGTTTTCACGCCGAAGGCAAGGGACAAACGCTGCCTTTCTCAAGCAGCCCTGGCAGAACTGGGGTTTCCAAACAGCGCGAGGCGGCCGAATGCTCCGTTATAATAACATGCTGGAGGGCCGTCTCCCCTGGTGGTTTCTCTGCCTTTGCACAAGGAAATGTCTTATAACGAGCTCGTGGTGTTCGTTTGCTGTTGCGCTGATCGCGATAGTCGCTTAATCAAGGCGGTGTATTGAATCGGGGAAAAATAATACCGGCAAAATCTCCCCCTGCTTTTGCTGTTTGCATCTAATAAACTAGATGGATAGTTGTTGTTCTGCAACTTGATAAACAGATTTTTATGGGTTTTTTAATGTAAGCTCGGGAGTCCCGATGGGCGAGTCTCTGCTCCAGTCAGCAGAGGGTTGTCTGAAGTGCCTGAAATATTTCAAATGCCACCAGCGAAATCTGCAGCAGCACAGAGGCTCGGGTGTGTGTGTGCTTCCCCTGCTCGCTGGGGCCAGGCTCCGTGTACGGCAGCAGCGTTAGTGCAACAGGCAGTTTTGTGATGTTTCGGGCATGGCTTCAGCTCCAGAGTAGCTTATTTTATTTGTGTGAGGCTCGATGCTTCCATCAATAACACAGCTTTGTGTGCCTCTCTAGCAGCCTGTGCTGTCAAGGTCTCGCCCTCCGCCAGCAGCCAAACGTACTGATAACTGCTAAGCAAACAAGCCCTCCCTGTTAGGAAATGCTGCCATTTGCTTTCCGCGGCAGCTCCGGGTGCCCTCAGGAGCTGGCCCCCAGGAGGAATGACTGAACATGTGGTTTTGGGGTGTCTGGCTACCACTGGAAACCCGAGAATTGAAAAATAGGGTATAGGGTGGAACACACTGAGCATCAGCCTTAATTTTGCTTTGTGAAGTATGAAGCCAGAGGGGAATTTTATGCTCATAACCTGGCATCCTTCGTCACACAGATGAAGGAATCTCACCCAGCAGAGCCCTGGCATGGCTACAGAGGGGACCACCTACCCAGCCCCGCTCCTTGGGGGGGCTCCACATGAATCCTGGCTTTGAGGCATCTCTCCCTGGGCACTGGCATAGCCCTACCTGCAGCCCTCCCTGTAGCCCTGTCACCCCACAGCGTTTGTCTCTTAACCACAACCTCTCTGAGGTTTATAGTCTAAACATATTGGCTTCCTGCAGTTTCTCTTGCAAATTAGCAATGTTCTCTGCTTTCTGTGTACCTTCTCTTTTTGGTCCAATTTCCTGACATCCAACCTTTCTACCGCTTCCTCATCATCCTCCCTGCTGCTGGTGGTTCCATTGCTGATGCCCCTGCCATCTGGGGACCTGCACAGCACTCTCCACATCCCGGAGAGCCACGCGGGAAGGGTGGATGGAGCTGGGCACGTTTAGCAGCGTGGCTGTGTGCTGTCTCTTGCCTGGAACGTGCTGTCCTTCATCAGTGAAATCTGCTTTGTATGTCAGGAATGACTGAGCAGATGTTTGGGATGGTGAGTTTCCGTATCCCTCGGTTGAATTTTCTCAGATGGGTAACTCAACGATTAGAGACAGCACCTTATCCACATTATGCATTGCTTGGCTCTCTATTTGCTTGAATTTTTTAATTGTCCTGTCTGTCCTTGGATTGTTTAAAAAAAAAAAAAAAGTCAGCTACTGCCTCTTAGCAATTTTAGCAAACCTTGGTCTCTAAGAAAAGATGTTTGGCTCTTGAGAAGCAGTTGTTAGTAGTAGCCATTTTTCTTTTCAGATGTGAAGAGCAGAAATTCTGAACTCGTGAATCTTTTCAAGAAGGCAAGCTCATGCAGTGGCTTGGGAAGGAGGATGCCTTCCTGAAATACGTTTGGCCCTGTGCTGTGTCAGCTACAAGGTGCCACCACCACAGCTTGCCCTGACTTGGGATTTGCTCCACACAGAAGAACGCAGAGGATCCGGTCTGCCAGGAGGAGGGTTTGCCTCCCTGGTTGGAGCAGTCAGGAATGTGGGTGAGTCACTGCCTTGTTTAAGGAACGAAACCTTCCATCCCAATGTCTTATGCCTTTGCTTTTAGAACTGGAGTGTGTTGTTGAAGGTAACTTGTGCTCCCATGGCTTCTCTGTGGCTCAGTCTTAACGTCTGGTTTCGCACTTTGTAATTCTTTCTTAAAAGCACGGAGATGAGCCTACGTCTTTCTACGTGCGCTCAGAAATCCATAGGATCCGGCAGATTTCATGAGATCAGAGCAGGCAAAACCACTTCTGTCCCCAGTGAACACGGCTCATTTTCAGCACAAGCAGTGCAGCAGGGTGTACTTCGGCAGCAACGTCCCTAATTAAAATAGTGGTGATTTCTAAATACAAAATTAGAACAGTCTTTGAGGACAACTTGTTTCAAGAAGGCAAGAAAAGCAGAGGAGGAGAGAATGTGTAGGAAAGACACAAAAAACACAGCAAAATTTGCTAACTTTTCTGGCTTTGATTAAGGTTAGGGGGACCTGTGGCCATTTTGTGAATGATTTATCTCATTTTAATACCTCAAATGATATTACTCCCATTGAAAATAAGGTCCTTGCTTTACATGGATGCTTAAGTAAGAGCTTAGGTTCTTTCTTTTATGCTTTGCAGACTGAAAAAAAAAAAAGCTATTAAAAGGCTCTTCTTACATTACGCTATTTTTCCTTTACTGCTATTTGACATCTAAAACTGATCTCTTTTTCCTTATATAATAGCTTTCATTCTTGGGTTCGGTGTGGGCTGTTTTTTTTTTTTACATTTCGATTTAAGTCTGCCAGTTATTCCCAAAAACTCAGTATTTATATTTATTCCACCCCAAGCATGTGACTTGTATGACTGCATAATTATATCAATGAATCAATGAATTATATCAAAATGAATTTGGGTTCCTTTTGTTGCAAAATGTTCTCGGGCTACAGATACGATTTGAATGCTTGATAAGCTCTGAGTATTGAGATTACAAGAAAAACTATCTACAAAATCCTACGGATTAAGGTCATGCATGAGATATTTAATTCTCCCTCCTGTGAGGCTCGATTGCAAGATACAGTCTGCTCCTACTGACTTCTTAAAATGAGAAAGCTTGAAAAATTGACCAGATTCTGTCAAAATTGCTTTGCTGCTAGAGGAGCTGGAGGCGTTGAAGAAATAGGCAACTGTGAGGAGAGGAAGAAGCGGGGACCAGGAGGGTCAAAATCCCTGCTGGCTCACAGCTTGAAAGTGAGGAAAGCCACCAAGATGACTCTCTTATTTTTCTTGCCAGAATTTGATCCACTATAGAATTAACTACATTGGAAGGGGCAGGTCTTCCTCGTCTTTGTTGCTGAGATTGCAGCAGTGTTTCAAGGCTGCAGTTGGGACCAAGGCACCATTTTGCCGGGGCAAAGAAACTGTGTCCTTGCAAGGAAAAGATGTAAAGTGAGGGTAGGAGAAATGTGGAGAGCAGGATGGAGGTCATGCGGGAAGCATCTTGGCCCTATGGAAATTCAGTTGTAGGTGTTTTGGGTTTTTTTTGTCTTTTTTTGCTCCAGAGGCAGATGTATGATCAGACAATATCCCACAGAGCCTTGACTTGATAGAAGGTCAATCTGGGATTGCTTTCTGTGGGCCAGCCAGGCCCTGAAGCTCTGAAGGCCACTGCTCAGTTCTAAATCAGGAGCTGAATTTATTTTAAAAGAGATGACCATTCTTCTGCTTGAATTTGCTCTGAGATCACCAGTTCTTTTTTTGTCTGCAAGCTATTGAAAAATCATCCGAAGGGAATAACTTTCTGTATTACGACATACAAATCGGGTGTATCCTTAACTGAGAACAAACCACCCTGTTTTTAACAGTGAAATATCGATCAGCCACATGTGCTGCCTTCTCAGAATGACCTGGGGATGTACCAATTTCACCCTGTTGCAGACATTATTAGTCTCTCCTGTCCTTCGTGATGCCTGTAACTAGGGCATTGCTGCTGCCCAACTGCATGTCCCAAGGGAGCCTGGTGGTGTTTGTGCAACCTGATTGGGCTGAGAAAGGGGTGGAGAAATGCAGTTCTCTGCCCAGGATATATTTAGTGAATGCAGCTGTGGGAGGCAACAGGAACAAGAGAGTTCTTGTATTGCCAGAGCTCTGACAGCTCACATGCCTAAGTAATCTGCTGATTTCTTAGCAATACGTTTTTCCCCCCCCTTAACAGTGTTTTTAATTTGAATGTAAAGTTATACTTTAATGGAGCCAGAATTCTTCCTGGAGCTTAAAAGTGAGATGCATCACAGTACCAGCCTTGCTATAGCCCTTCGAGAGGAGCAGCAGGCACCTTCCACATGCACTGGACCCTCTCCATGGTGAGGAGGGGGATTTGACTTCCTTTTCATCCCTTAGAGAGGATGGTAGTGAAGGGATATGCCTTTCATGTACACTGCAGTGCTTGCTTGGACTGGAAATGGCCCTGCAGCACCAGTACAGCTGCTCCCAAGCAAATGCACTCAGCCTCTTCCTAGGGCTGACGAGCTGTGGTGGGGAGGCTGCTTTTGGTAGTCCAGGGCACTTCATCCTGCTATCCAAACTCTGCTGGTCTTCCTGGCATGTCCAAGAGTTGCTGCCAAGTCATGGAATAAAAAAAAAAAAGTACAAAAACAGGTTTACCAATGCGCTAGGTCAAGTGGGAGCATGTTACTGTTGTCTGCATTAGGACTAACTTGTCTGTACTCCCTGGCCATGTTCAGACTTGCCCCTGGAGAAAAAAAGACCAAGGCTGGGAATTCCCCGTGGATCTTCTTCCCTGGCTTGTTCAGCAGCGCACAACAAGCCATGAGCTGGTCTGCCTCAGGCATTAAAAGTTTGACAAATTAAACTGCAGAATATAAGAAGAACTTTTTTTTTTGGGGGGGGGGGGAGGGGAGGGAAGTCTTGTTAAGGTGTTGGGGGGGGAAAAAAAAAGGGTGGTCCAGGGAGGTCCAAAATATGTCTGGGCACAGCCCAGGGATGATGGCAACAGACTATGCCATCACTTTCTCAGAGCTTGGCCCACCTCAAGGTATTTTTCCACCCGACAGCAGCATCACTGGGAGATGCTGCAGTGGCCCAGCAGTGTGACAGCAGTGACGCAGGGTTTCCTCTGCCAGGACAGCACCCTGACCCTTCCCGCCCCACATTGGGCTGCTGGGCTTTGCCCTTCCTGCAGCAGAGACTTGTACCCACCCAAAATCCCCATCAGAAATGCAGTTCCTGTGGTTAGCTTTCATGGTTCCTCCACAGGCTGGCACAGACCCTGAAACAAAGCCAGCTTTTATTAAAATTGGGCTGTGTGGGAGTTCTGGATACAGCTGTCCCACCTTTGCGTGTGAGAGTGTTGATGGTCAGCTTGTTTATGGAAAATAAAATGTTTACCCGGGGAGGGGGGGGGGCGAGGAATGCATCTGTGAACAAATCTGCAGTGAGCTGGATGCCCTGGGTACCCACACGTTCTGTCCCAAATTCTCACAGAGTCTGTGCCTGAGACTTGAAGTTTTTCAGCAGTTAAATGGTTAACTTCAGGACTAATTGGCTCTGAGGCTCCAGTCCTTTGCAACAGATTATTGGCATGCTGGTAAGAGCAGCTCCCTTCCTTCCCTTCCCCCATCATTATAAAAACATGTACTGTAGCTAGAAACCAAATACCACATGGCGCCCTACACGGAGCCCATCCGTGCTCCAGCTCGGTATTTAGCACAAAAGTCCCTTTATATTTGGGAAGCGGAGGGAGAAAATTCTGGAAACGCAAGATCGCGGTGATACCGGCTGAATCAGCAGATTTATTTACACTGACCAGGGCGCTGGAGCCCAGAGCTTCGTGTCCCAACCCAGCCAGCACCCACTTGCCCCATGCCAGTGGGCAAAGGTCCCGGGTGGTTGCCCAAAGGTGGGAGATGCTGATCCCTGCACAAGGAGAGCTCTGTGTGCTCCCCGTCCTTCTCTGTTTGTCAGGTCACAGCTTTGCTGAGGGCTCGGCAGAGTCCCTGAGGGACTGAATGTAATGAGAGAAAAATTAAAGCTTTTTTTTTTTTTTTTTTTTTTAAAGAAAAAAAAAAAAAAAGTGAGTTGCATTTGTGGTTTCCTGCGGGGACGCCTGCGTTTGTAGGCAGCTGGCTACGGAGGCAGCCGCCATTTCATGAAGCGGCATTAATGCGGCGGGAGGAGACATGTTGTGTTCAGGGGAGTTCATATTTTAAGGGTTTTCTCCTTGGTTCTAATCAAGAGGCTTACTCATTCCACATTCCCCCTCTTTCAGTCCAAAGGCTTTTATTCTTAAACCGGAGCTAACAAAATAATTACAAGTAAGAAAAGCAAGGAAAAAAAGGGAAAAGTTTTCCTGAGGGGAATCACAGCCAGAATCAGGTCTCTCTCCAGATTTAAAGAAATTTAGAGATGTAACGTGGTCCCAAAAATGCCACTGAGCTCCTAGCAAGGATAACCAGGATGATAATGTGGCTACTCCAGCCTCATGGAGGCACGGCTGAGGCGTTCAGGGAAAATGGTACCTATTTTAAATAGAGCATTTGGTTCAAGTATAAAAAGATGGCTGACTGGTCTGTGCACACACGTTACCAACCCTTTTTTGACTTGCACAGGCCGACTTGGCTTCCAGGTATTGAGATTTTAGTTTTGATCTGAAGTCTGGGGCTGCAGAACCCCTCGTTTGATCGAAAAGAGAAAAAGCCGATTGTGGCAGGAGCGAGGTCAGACTGAATCCTCTGAACTGCAAAGCTCCCACAGCAACAACAGCATTTTTATTAAGGGGCTTCAGTTTTGGAATTCACTTTCTCCACTCCGGGATCTTCCACTTGCAAAATACATTATAAGGCTCATTTGTTTAACAAGTCTCTGGGTGCTAGGAGAGGGAGCGTTAATGCTGGCATTTGGGAATACAAGTGACACTGTTGCATTTGATTTTGGTTTCGTGTCATTATTTTCTGGTTTCAGAGTCGGGAAAAGCTGCTCATTTATTTTTCATGTAGCTGTATTTTTATCCTGGCTTCTTAAGGAGGCAGGGCTCGTGAAATCTGGCTGTTGGAGGCCTCGAGCTTTTGATCCGATGTTCAGTTCCAACAAAGTTCAGCTCCAGAGTTTCTGCGCTTTGGGGGAGGCTGTGGGTTATAGAGACAAATTAGTGCTTCCGTGGAAGAAAGAACTACAAAACGAGTGCGAAGGCCATCTTTTGTGCTATCCCTGTTGACCGGTCAGTGGTGTCTCACTGAGAGAGGTGGCGGGCTCTGCCTGGACATGGCACAGGAGCAGGGCCGCTGCGGCCATGCTGACTGGGCAGGCGGAAGCAGGCCTCACCATTTCAGCTGCTTGTGAAAAGACTCGATAAGGTCTAACTGTGATATTCAAATCCAAACTAGGGTTGCAGAAAGAATTAGTCATATTTAGATGGAAGAGTAAGCCAGATTCTGCCGTGTTAACTGCAACTGAATTCTGCAAGGCCTTTGATCTCCTCGCTCCGGGTCGAAAAGAGCATTTCCTTTTAAAGCATGTGGCCTGCAAAGATCACTCCAAGACGACGGTTCCTTCATGACAGAAAAGCAATGTAAAGAAACCTTTTTGCCACCTCAAGATCATTATTTTCTTGATTGGCCTTTCATACTCTGCAAGGGTTAGATGAAGTCCTCAGGTCAAATGTAAGTGGAATGCAGTGCGTACCCACAGCTAGCAGTACCTGTGGTGCAGAGCTCTGGGATGAACTTCAAGCACGTCTTTGGTTCGTTCCTGTAAGATATTGCATTATAATGATAATATAAAGCATAAAATAACTTCCATATATAAACATTACTTTCCCAGCATATACTAATATGCCTTCCTGAACCTCTTAATTAGGTTGTATTTTCTCCTACACTTAATTCCCTTTTATTAACACCACTCAAGTAGACTTTCTGCATTTAAATAATTGTTTTTCAACTTCATTTTTGGTTCCAATTTTCATTATCTTTAGTGTGTGTATGTCTATATATAAAGATAATCCTTTATTAATCTTTTGAAGAGAACAGTTTTAATTCATGCAGCAAAAGTACAGTCCCTGAATATTCGTTATCAGCACCTGATATCCTAGCCAGGAGCACAATATATTAATAATCGGAGTTTAAGGAAAAAAAAGCCAGTTATTAAAGTCCCAGTGTTTCATTTTTGTTCACGTTATGATTCGAAATTATTCAAGCATTTGACTTTATCCCCTACACATACAAACTCATGTTCCCCTACATTTTTTTCCTTCAAAGCGTTCTATGGTCTCCTTTATCTTAGACACTAAGTCACAGTGTCTGTTCAAGTGTACTGTTTAATAGCAGTAATATGTGTGGCTTGTTACAAGAAAATTTTAGATAGTTTCCCAAATAAATGCATTTTATTTTGACATATTTGCTTCTACTTAAGTCTAACATTTGGTCCTTTGATGTTCTGTTTTATGGAAAGGTTTTAAAGGTATTCTAAAAGAGACGATTAACAGGTGAAGTACCTAAGTGCAATTCAATTTATATTATTCCTTTTGCCATGATTAATAAAAACAGGCAAGAAAAAGAAATGTTGGAGAAAATACAAAAAGGAATGATGCAATTATACCTGCATATACATGCTTGCTCTTACTCTTGGAACTCACAGACCTCTGCTTTATGTTCTCTTTCCCTTCTGTGGACAGGGTTAGTTCATGGCAGTTACATTTTCCAAGTACTGACATACATGTTCGTTCCTAAATTCACTTCAGATGCTTCCATATCCTTAGGACAACATTCCGTTTAGACACACCAAGAAAAACCTGGAGTGATTCCACTGACCTAAATGTAATTACTCAGAGCTGAATTAAAGGCACAGGCACATAGCTTAAGACCCATATGTTTGGAGCAAGAAAAGGAGCTCAAAATCTCAGCTTTTATTATTAATCTAAATGTTTCTAGACCTTAAAACAAGACACTTTTGTAAAGAGAGGTAATAACTTCTTGTTAAATCCACAATTAAATCTTGAAGCAATCAAGTCATCTTTTGGGCACATGGAATCTTGTTCGGCTCTTCTGCTGGGTGAAATTGCAGCAAAAATTGCACTCAGATTTCTCAGCCAGTGATCAAGTCCTGTGGGTGTCTCACCCAAGAGGTCTTGTGTCCCCTTTGCTGCTTTAATGGTACAAAAAGCCACTGACCTCATTTTGTGACAGGACTGTACCAGCAGTGTTTTCTTGGGCTGATTATGTCTTCTCACAAGCTCACCTCCTAATAGTAATTTTTGACTAAATATGAAAAAAAAACCCCAGTGGGAATGATTTCAAGCTGAGACAAGATTATCACCGTCAATGGCTTGGTCAGAGAGAAGGAGTGTTTGTTAGAGCGTGCAAATCCATTCCCTGCAACAGCTAAAGCTGCTAATTCTGGAGTTGAGGTGGAGGACATGCCTGACACCACTATGGTCCCTGGACTGATGGGCGCTCCTGGCTGGGTAAAACTCTGACAGGAGCTGGTTTATAGTGAATTGACCGTAGGAAGAACGTATAAAAGCTCTTGGGAAACATCAGTCTGCCACAGAAGCTATTTCTGTGCAGGTGACATTCTAATCCAAGGGTGTCCCTGATACAGTATCGCTGCACCAAAAATTGGTTGGGCTCCACTTCTAACAAGTGCTGACAAATATGAAGAAGTTTGTTTCGAGCTACAAATATGAGGGGTCTTCTCTTTTATGTATACGGTACATTACAACAGGGTGATTCAGTGCTTCACCAGGCTGTCTATAAAATAGAAAAAGCATATGCTTGTAAGATTTCAGAAAAAAGGCACCGTTTCTTTTCACTGCATGTGGCAATTTGCTGAATAATGCATCATTTTGTCAACTATTATATAGCAATCAATAAAATGCCCTATGGTGCTACCTGCACGCGGGAGACAAGAATGAAGATCGTTATGGAAACAGGCTTGAAACTTGCTTGAAATAAAAATCCCAGTTCTATACTTGCATTTTTGGAGGCCTGGGTTGTTTTTCTTTTCATTCTGGAGGAGCTGTAATTCATCTTGTTCGATTTGAGTGAAATTCATCATGTTTGCAAGGCTGGTATGAACCCCTGTGCCTCCAAGGAGATTTACCAAGAAAGTGTTTTTGTTGTTATGCTCGTCATCTAAGCTTTACAAAGTCTCCACTAGAACTCAGACGAAAAGTTAGTAGAAAATAAAAATTAGAGCTTATAGTTGGGGGGGAAGAGGTGTCTTTGATTTTGATGTGTAAATATATATTTGTGCTAAGTCTGTTTTCCTTTTTCTGATTATATTCCTCAAATACTTAAGCAATCAAGCTTTACTGGCTCATGTTTGTAGCAAATAAATTTCAAGGATAGACAGATGAATGCCTCTGGAAAATGAACTTTAAATCTGCACAAGGAAGTAATCAGGCTAGAATTTCAAATTATATGCGTTTAAAAAACCCGCACAAAAATTATTATTAATTTCATTGCTTAGATCTTGTAAAAATGTATTTTTTCCAGTTATATTTAAAATCCAAATATTCTGAAGATTTTGCTTAAAAGATATAAAGTGTTGTTTTCTAACTCTCTGTGATATATTGGAAAATGAGAGAACAATATCTTTATTTTGAAAAGTAAAATGGGGTATGACTCTCTTAATCTTGCCAATGCTTTTTTTACAGACTCTTGATGAAATGATGACCACCTCCCAGCTCAGCAGAACGCTCCTATGACTCCACACACCATTTTTCCAGACAGAATGGTAAGACGAAGAACACTCTTTGCAGTTTCCACCTTTTAAACAGAGATAAAACCCTACCAGTATGTCCAATCCTTGCATGTTTCCAGCCCTGCAAGTTTCCAAGCAGAGAACTTCAGTACAGAGAAGTCAAAAGCGTGTAAGTCAAGTCACAGAATCTGCCTTTGCACTCTCTAGCCATGGATATTAAAGTTCCTGGGAAGGTGCATGTTACTTTCTTATTTGCTTTTGAAGGTAATTTCAGTAATAAGCAAAGTTGCATCATCCTTTTTCATGTAAGGAGATGTGATATACCTTGTTAGCGCTTATCTAGAGTCTAAGTAGGTACAGGCAAACTGAGCAATCGGTATTTTTTCTGCCACTTCCCAGTCCTCTTATAAAAGTTTGTCGAATACTTTGTTACCTAAAAGCTGACCTTAAAAAAAACAGATCATTTCCTACAAGTAGCAGGGGTGATAAAAAAGGGTAAAGAAGCAGATTTGTTGTTCCAAGCTCCAGTGCCTTACTTGAAGAAGTAATGAAACATATTAATAAACAATCACCCAAGTTCTTTAAGTTTGAAAACAGTCTAGAGTTTTAAACTGCCATAAGATTTCATCAAAATAAGCGGTAATGTATCTTTCCTTATTCCTTCCCTTTCTTATGCCTCTAAGACTTCCATTTAAGGTAATCGCTGTATGTTAAATGTTGACCAAGTACAGCATAAGTACCTTGACTGCGGTGGTTACTATTTCTTACAGTTAAGATGGCAATGAGGGATAATTTGAAGATGATCTGTAATAATAACAAAGAAATTCAAGTTTCAGACCTCCTTAAGAAAAGTGGATTTGATTTCTCAAGAAAAATACATGTATATTCCGTAGTCAAGCTCATATAAAGCACAATAATTAATCCTCTCACTAGACAACAGTTATTGGTCTTGTATATGCCTTATTCTATACAGGAACTCATGCAATACTGAAATAGCGAGGTGAGCAGGGTGTTCAGGAGCATTTAGATCTAAAATTTGAGCTCAGGCCACAAGATCAGGTGGACAGAAACAATACTGATTCTTTGATGCATTGTGAACAACAAGTTAAAAATTTGCTTAGAAAAGACAGTTAAATCCCACAAAAGACATTGGTTCCATTTCTCACTTTCATTGCTTCCTTATACTTTTTATTGAGAAGTTATTTTTCTTTGGGAACAGGAATAAAAAGAGCTGAATCTTGCTTAAAATTGCTTCATTTTGAACAAACTGAGAAAGTGCTGGAGTTTGGCTGAGCACACTGAAAGATTTTTTTTTTCTTTACCATATGTTTATGACACTGATAAGAATTTCTTTCTTATTATTCTTGGTAATAAATCGTTTTCTTGCTGCTCACAAGGTCCATTGTTCTGAACATGAGCACCATAGAAGTGCAAAACCACCATATTAACATACTCTTAGTTTTCAGTGTTAAATCCTAGAAACAAAAAGGGCGTATGTAAAAGTTCTCTCTGCGTGTGTGGATGTGTTTGCAATTATTCATTACGGGCTGGAACAAAAGTCTGGATCTGAATTCCAGTTCCAGCCCCAGAGCAGAATGAATAGCATGAGCTGATGACTAGAATTGGGGTTTATCCTCGCTGCTGCGGCTGTTACTGGTTGTCTTGTGACAGCAGCAAAAAGCTTTAGGAGCAATATACCATAATGATCTTCACCTGTCACACAGGGAAGTTGGTTCCATGCTTAGAAGAACTTTGTCCTTGTTTGCATTTCTGTCTGTCGCTGTTGCTCTGTGTCACTGGTGTGAGAAGCCCAGAGATGGGAGCAGCGCAGGATCAGCCGGACTCTTGGAGGGTCCGCACACGCCACTCCAAAATCCCAGGTTTTCAGAAGCGTGATAGAAGGCAATTTCTATCTGCCTGCACAAATACTGTGATTTTAATAGTGAATTACTGAGGAAGGAAACACAAGGGAGAAAAAAAAAAGAAAAGGCAGATTGTTTTAGCAACATGTTACAGGTTACATATACAAATAGAAAATAGGACTATACTTTATTCAGGACAAAGTGACAATTTCTGTGAACACCCAGTTTGGAGGAAGTTAAATGCCTACCACAAAACAGCTTGCTGTGTTCAAAGGGCATTTGGTATCCTGTTTGCGTATTCTCTATCGAAATAATCCAAACTATTATGTTTGGCTTCAGGCCTAGAAAATTGTTATTGATTTCTCCAGAACAGTTGATAGAGTTTCAGTTGAAGAAAAGTTTGGTGACATCGCACATCTCCCAATCTTGTTTAGACTCCTGTTTTTCACTTCAAGAGGCAGATACAATGCTTAACCATTTTGTCAAATGCTGGTGTCACATCTCTCCCTTTCCATTATATGTGTGTCTCCAAAGAGCTCTGCTGCATTTGCACCTCCTGTATCGCAGAGAATGAGCTTCTTCACCAATCTTTGGGTACCCTCTGGTACAGAAGGCAAGTTGGGACAGGCAGGGAAGGGACACTGCCCTGTGAAACTAGAGTGCTTTTGCGTGATGTCCCTCAGGGATAATAACGACCTTCACGGGAGTTGGAGGGGGGGAAGGAAAAAAGGTTGTAGAAGAAAATAGTTTGGGTAAATACCAGAAAGCGAGGTTGTATGCCTCTATTGGGAATGCTGGACGCAGATGCAGTCTCAGAAAATAGTTCCCAAATTAGTAATGGAAACATTAACTTGTCTTGTTATTATCAGACACATGGTTCATAAAACATGGCTGAAGTATTTGGTCGAATGATACACAAAGCAAGAAAAGGTGTTCTCTAAAACTGAAGAAATAAACTGTATGGAGGAATTTGCAGTTGTGTAGAAATGCTGAATTTAGAAGGAAAAAAACGGGGTAACCACAGAGGCAGTAGAAACGAGAATTTTGTGTTTATGGAGAGCTGACGATGGGAGATAAAGAAGTGAGAAGGGAGACTAGCACTGTTCTACTGTTTAATTAGGAAAGAAGAATGCAAACAGATAGACTGTTACCAGTATGAGAACAGCAAAGTCATCTGACAAGTGCCATGGCTCTGGAGAGAGCGGCTACTCCTGTGATGGCTACTCCTGAGAGGTGATGGATACTTGTGTACGATTTCTTGGAGCTGCTTTAGGCCTTGGTGGCCAGAAAGCAAGAGAAGCAATACTGAATATATTTAATGAGGATATTAGACTTCCAGTAATTTTTTGGTTACATGTAACAGCAATACAGAAAGTGATTTCAAAAAAAACACTTCCGTCAGTGTGTTGTAAGTGAATACTTTTTAAAAAGAGGAATAGTCTATTATTAGTTAGAGAAAATCAGATAACGCTTTGAGCATACGTGTTAGGTCTTGTTCAGTTACAATCTTAAACTCTTCTGGCTGGAACCACAGTATTCTTACAAAGTGCCATTATGTCTTGAATGCTTGATCTCTTTTCTCCCTTTCACATGGTTACTGCAAATGATCACACTTTATATATTTTTCTAGAAATGTACTCGGATTCTGGGAAAAAACAATAGAAAGGCTGGGAATTTTAACTTCTCATCTTGGTCCTTGCTCTGAAGTTGTACCTTGCAGTGTCGGCTGAAAATGCCGGCATTAGTAGAAGTGCTTTTGCTGCACCCTACTTTTATCTAGTTCCTGCCTTATCCTTGGCTGCCTTTCCCCTTTCTTCACTGTTGGTTGTTTTCCAAG
>JAOXNO010000070.1:35930107-35991335 GCA_028565335.1 Limnodromus scolopaceus
TGCACCCTACTTTTATCTAGTTCCTGCCTTATCCTTGGCTGCCTTTCCCCTTTCTTCACTGTTGGTTGTTTTCCAAGGAGGATGGTACCTGGGTTCTGTCTGTGCAAATGCCTTTACACCCAGTTATGCATGAGTAGCTCCAGCGAGAGCAAGAGGATTAGCCTTTGCAAGGATCTGAATGGGAATGAAGTTGCAGAACAGGCTTCCTGCTCTCCATAGTCTCCTTAGACCAGAACTTCAATTCTCTATCTTGTGGGGGGGAAAAAAAGGCCTTTTGCCCGCATCCACTGAGAAGCAGTTATCTGCTGGTTAGCTCTACCTTTGATTCTTTGGCTGGAGGGTCCCTTTATGCAGGACCACCACCATCCCTTCTTGGTAACCACCTTATCTCTATTCTCTACAAGCCAGCAGATTTGTGTGTTCCTCTCCTGTTTTCCTACACAGGGAGGTCAGCTTTTCTCTGTATTTTTGAAGGAAATACATCTCTCAACTCAAAATCACTTCTCCTCAGGGACATTAGTGAGCAATTCTTCTGACCAGCTACTTCTGGCTTTTCCAGGACCCGGCTCAGGGTTAGCTCTGAGGTTAGCTAGTGCTGCTAAAGTCCAACTGCGTGATTGCAAGTGCCAGACTAGCTCTGAGACCTTCCCTAATCATTTGAAGCATTGTTGGTTTAATTGCTGCTATAACTACCCACGTTATTAGTATAAAAAAGGAAGAATAGGACTCCTTTCTCTCTGCTTTTAATGGAATAAGCTGTGCAAAGAGAAGGAGGAGAAAGACATGCATATCATTCAAAGTGACTGCTGATGTAAATATTAATTATGCTGCTCTGTCAGGTTTGCTGGGTGTGCCTCTTGCAGAGGAACATCATAACCAACCGGCTGGGGACAGGCGTTTGTGACAGTGACCAAGAATGTGTGGGATGCCCCTCTATTGTGCTGATATCTGAAGTGGTTTCCATGGCAGTAGTCAAAATAGGAGACAGTGTCCTGGTGAGGTTGGCATACGAGACAGTTTCTATGGTGTTGGCTAAAAAAGGCGCAATACCTCGTTTTATTTGGGTGTCTGCGGTGATTTTGAGAGGTACTAATGAGGGATGGGATTGCTGCTGCAGGTGGGTGATGTGGTCGTTCTGGCTCTTTCTGCCGGCGGGGCTTAGGGGCAG
Source organism: Limnodromus scolopaceus (assembly GCA_028565335.1). Taxonomy (NCBI): domain Eukaryota; kingdom Metazoa; phylum Chordata; class Aves; order Charadriiformes; family Scolopacidae; genus Limnodromus; species Limnodromus scolopaceus. The sequence goes on from JAOXNO010000070.1 coordinate 35,931,276, forward strand.
GCTGAGGGCATACAGCGCAGGAGGCCCAGGGCACTTGGCTGTACTTGGGTCAAGACAGCAGAGGGTTTTGTGGCACTTCTGCCTGTGGCGAGGTGGAGCCAGTGCTCAGCCCTGGTGGCGGTTGGGCTGTGTCAGGGACCAGGCCAGGCTGCTGTGTATAGAATCATTTGGTCGGAAGGGATATCTAAAGATCACCTAGTCCAACCCCCCTGCCATGCGCAGGGACATCTTCTACTAGACCAGGTTGCTCAGAGCCCCATCCAACCTGACCTTGAATGTTTCCAGGGATGGGGCATCTACCAACTCTTTGGGCAACCTGGGCCAGTGGTTCACCACCCTCAGTGTTAAAAAAATGGTCTCCTTATATCTAACCTAAATCTTCCTTCTTTTAATTTAATGCCATTACCCCTTGTCCTATTGCAACAGGCTTAAATAGGCCTAATGAATCATAGAATCGTAGAATGGTTAGAGTTAGAAGGGTCCTCAAAGATCATCGAGTTCCAACCCCCCTGCCATGAGCAGGGACACCTCCCACTAGACCAGGTTGCTCAAAGCCCCATCCAGCCTGGCCTTGAGTACTGAGGTGCTTTTTGTGGTAATGCCAGTGTGGGGTGCAAATGTGAACTGGGCCATTGGGTGAAGGGTGTTTACAGGCCAAGTTGGCAGGGTAAGCCCCAGCGTAGATGGGGGCAGGCTCGCAAGGGGGGCCTTGGGCAGGCTGAGGTCTGAAGAGATTTCTGAAGCTCGGGCTTGGAGAAAAGGCGGTGCTCGGACCGAGCAGGGTCACGGCTGCGATGAAGCGGGGTGGAGCTGGGGACGCCCCGGCCAGGTGGGGCTGGGGAGGGGGCGGCAGCAGGGCTGGCACTGAGACAACTCCCCGCCGCCCTCCTGCCCCTGAGGGGAGGCTGGTGCGGACGGGGCTCAAGCCCGCGGCGGGGCGGGGCAGGGGAGCGAGGAGGCGAATGGGACCAATGGGAACGCCGAGGTGGGGGAGCGGCGGGGAGAACGACCAATAGAAGCGGTGCGCGCGCTCAGGCCGTGGAGGGGAGGGCGCGGCGCGACCAATGGGGGAGAGGCGCGCGGCGCGCGCGCGCAGCCGAGGGCGGGGCGGGGCCGAGAGGTTTGTGGGGGGGGCAAGGGTGCGGGCCCGCCCCTTCCTCGCCGCAGTGAGTAGTGAGCGGGCGGCCATGTTGTGCTGGGGGGAGGGGAGGAAGGAGTTGAGAGGAGACGGGAGAGAGTCTCTCACACACACGGCACAAGATGGCCGGGGAAGCAGCCGCAGCTGCAGCTGCAGCCGGGCTCCCGGGCGCTTTCCCTGCCGCTCGGAGCGGGGACGCCCGGCGAGCCGCCCCTGGGTGCCGGTGTCGGGGGCCGAGTTGGGCCCGGCGCTCGGAGGGGGGTTGCGGGGCTACGGAGGAGGGCAGCGAGCCTGGCTGCTGTGCGGGGCTGCCGACGGGCGGAGGGCAATGGCGCCGGGCTGCGGAGCTCTGCCCGCGCCTCTCCCTCGCCGGGCGGGCGCGGGGCCGCCCTTCACCGCGGGCAGGGCGAGGAGGGGAGCAGTGCCCCGTTCTCAGGGCCCCCGGTGCCTGCCGACGGGCTGCTCTTCGCCGGGTAAGTGCCTGAGTCTCCTCGTTTCTCATTGTCCTTTGTCCTTGGGAGGAAAAACAAAATGTCCTTGGAGCCGGGAGGGGGAGGGGGCGCCTGCCTCTCCCTGCCCCTCCCCGCCTTTGCCTGAGGGGAGCTGTGGGGACCCCCGCTCGTCTCCGTGACCCCTTTTTGGGGGGAGCCGCGTAGTTTCGGGGGGGAGCGGCGGGAGAAAGGGTGCCGCAGAGGGAGCCCGACACTCGGCGGCTGCCGGGCTGCAGAGCGTCGTCCCCCCCCGCTCCGGCTCCTGCAGCACCGAGCACCCCGTCCCCCAATGCAGCAGGGAGGACGGGGGGGGGGGGGGTGTCAGCTGCAGACGGGTCCCCCAGTGCAGCAGTGGGGAGAGGGGGGGCTGCAGACGTGTTCCCCTCCAGTGCAGCATGGAAGGGGGGCATCTGCAAACCAGCTTGTAACTCCAATGCAGCAGTAAAGGGAGGGGGGGAGAGGTGAAGGCTGGACTACATCATCAGTTAAATGTTTAGCCCCAAGCCCGTGTCTGTTTAAAGAGCATTTGTTGCCCATTGCTGTTCAGAAGGGGATATGTTTTCGTAGTTTGTAAGAACAAAGACGCCATGTCCTTTTCTCTTAAAAATAAAACTTGCTGGTTTTTTTGTGGGGTGTTGGCTTTTAACTCTTTCTAAACCAGTAAGAAAAAACAGGCTGCGGATGAGACAGTACTTTACTATTTAGTACTTTACTGAAACAATAGATAGAAATTTACTTCACTTGAAAAACAGCAGTTCAGGTGCAGAACTTTAAAGAAAACTCTTAAGAATTACGTACAATATGATTTTGCAATTAAAACGGCAATACAAAACTTACAAGCTTGAAAAAAACAAAGCTCGGTCATGCCAAGTCTACAGTTTAAAGTTGGCAAAATAGTACAGTTGTGATTTAGACGACACTACGAGACGAAAAGGTAGTGACTTAAGTATGAATTACATGAAAGAAAACAAATGGGTTTGTGTGTGACGTTAAGCTTTTAAAAAGCATTTATTAGGTGTCAGTTTTGTTTTTAGTATTCAGTTTATACATTTTTTGGGAGCTTGCAGTAATTTCTGTTTATGTAGCTTTTTTATTGTTGTTTCGATGATTAATAATTTAGAAGTTGTACAACACCTATTGCAAGACTTTCTAAAAATGCAAGTTTAAAGGGAATGCCTGATGTTTGTTTTGTGTTCGCTTGCATTCAGCAATTACTGATTTAAAGGTAAAATTGAAATTCCAAATGCATAAAAAGTCACTAGTACAGCGAGACATAAATATATAAGGAACTTTAGTTTTAATTGGAGATTGTGTATAGCCATATTTGTTGGATTTATCTGATATACACTTGTACAGGATTATAAAACTCCGTGAAGGTTTTAAATATTGCAGTTGGAGGTAAATCTACGTTTTCTGGTACTTCCCCTGCAAATACAAATCCGTCATTACAACAATGAAACTTGGCTTTTTTTTTTGGAAATATAAATATACGTTTAAGCGACCGTTGGACTTCTATCACCTTTATGCAAAGTGTTCGGTATCTTTCTTTTCGATTTGGATTATGGTGGTTTTATAACCCCAGCAACAGTTCTGCAGTGTAGAATAGGTTCTGACATACACACTTTGCTGAAAAGAAAGTTCTAGCTTTAGGTGGGTGTCTGCTGAATTTTGCTTCTTTATATATATATTAGGGGATAATTTTTTAAATAGTTTTGACCTGTTTCTTTCAGCTGTTGAAAATAAAATAGCAGCTAAATGTCTCTGAAAGTAAATTGCTCTTAGTTCTTAACATATTTTATTTAATGGTTTTGTGTTTTTGTATATATAAGATACAGGAATTTTAATTTATATCTAGATGCCTTTTAAGGTAACATTAAAATGTTATTTTAATTTATCCACGCACTTAGAGGATGATTGCAAACTTCTCTTACAGTATTGAAATAGTGGTGATAATTATAACTGCTACAAAATAAAATGTTAAGCCTTTTCACGAAAGGCGAGAAAAGTTGGTTAAAGGTAGTGCAAATATGGTGTTCCTTGTGTTCAAGAGCATAGTTTAGGATCTAGTTAAAGGTTAAAGAAGCTGAAGGGCAAAAAAGATGTCTTTTTGGGGGAGATCAAGTAACTTATGACTTAAAATTCAGAGAAGCTGGTGACAGAAGCCATTTTAAAATCACTTTGCTATCACTAGAGGTAGTATTTAATTTTGCATAGCCTACTTCTAGAGACTTTAATGTGGAAAAAAAAGTAGAAGGACCGAGAGGTATTGTGTGATAAATTACTCAAAGAAAAAAAAATACCTTAAATTGGCTAGACATTTGATCTTGAAGTCATTCAAAATTAAAATAATGGGAGACAGAAGAGCAGATTGCAGTTATTAATGCAAAAATATAGACCATGAATGTTGCATGTCAGTCAGTCTTCATCTCCAGTGTTTTTTTTCAGCCAAGTATGTACAGCCACCCGTACTTTTATTTTTAGACTTGAGTTCTAAAGATACACTTACTGCTATCATAAGTTTTTCCTAACCTAATAATTACCTAAAGATCAATAAATTTCAATCATCTGACTTGTTCTGCTTTTCGAAAGCAAAATGCTGAAAATTTCCATACTTTGTTTTTTTAGGTAGAATTACGTGAACAATACCTTATTTCCTGACTGGCTTCCAGAAGAATCGTTCATACCTAATTTTCTTAGGTAAGAGGGGTTATAACCTGTGGTAGTATGTTAATTTTCTTGTTATTTTTTTGATCTTGGGATTTGTCTTTTTGCTACTGTATAGATGGGAAAAAGAAAAAAATCTCATTTTTAAATTGGAGAGGAGACATTTTGTGAATTATCTGGACTTTTTAAACATTTTTTTGCAGATACGCTAGACTGTCTTAAAATAATGTGATGTTTATGCTGGTACTTCTGTAAAAATTTTAGTTTACTAAGGCTATTTACTAAGTGGATTGTTATTTTTTTAATATATGTATACACATGCATTGTATTTGGTGGGAAATTACAGTATTTTCCTATAAACTCATAAGTTCCATATGTCCCATTTCACCAGTGAAAATGTGCATTGAACTTTAAAAATTGTTTGTTTTTTGTACTTAGTGAGTTTGTAGCATTAATGCTCGGGAATATTGTAGAATTTATATACGACAGTACTAACCCTAGACTTCAGGTATTTGAACAGAAGGAGATTTTTTTGGAGCCTATTTCTCATTTTTGGAGACCTCAATGCTAATGCTTGGCAAGGATAGAATATTACATTTTTGTACTGTAGGTAAAATTTTATTCATCATAAAAAACCTTATTGAGTTTTGAAAAAGTTTGTATCAGTCGAGAACATTAGATCTGTAGGTAAAGTCTGTATGTACCTTTGTTTTCAGACGAACCTGGTTTTGTTTTTTTTTTTTCTTTAAGGCTATTACTGGATATTGTTCCCACTTCCAAAGAGTCAGATGGCTGGTTGAGTAGAAGACCTTGAGCAAATTTCTGTACTGTGCATACCAGGTATGTTACACTGTGCTAGTTTATTTTGTTGGTGGTGGTTTTTTAAGTCATCCTGGAAGTAATTATTTTTTTCTTTAGCAAAATAAACATTGAATGTTTAAGCTACGTTACCCTGTTGAATTTTCTTTCAAGTTTTAGTGCATTTGTAAACTGTTAGTGTGTACTAAATACAGTAATGTTAATGTCTCCTTACACATCTTGTAAGATTTTTATGGTCACTCATAAATAAGACTTATTTAAAAAAAATTGAAATGACCATGTCAGCACATTGTCAAATAAAGCTGTGCTTGTGAGGATTGTAATCTCTACTAAGGACATTCAGTCTAATCAAACTTTAGAAATGCTTTCCCTTCAGCTGAAGGTATTGGTTCATTTGCAAATGACATTCAGAAGGTTTTTCCTTCCAATAAATTGTTTTTATACAATAAACTCAGAAAATCTTTTTTCAGTGTAAAGTTTACTTTAAAAGCCTAAACCTGCACCCAGTCGTTACAAAGTTTCTTGCTGTCCTTCTTGTGGTATAAACAAATGAGATTTCTAGTGTTTGGTTATTGGGTTTTTTTAAGCTTTAAGGTTCTGCATTTAGAGACAGTAACATGTTACATTTAAATCATGCTTTCACCACTTTTAATTAAAAGTTGGGAATCTTGTTTGCCTGTCTTAACTGGTTCCTTTTCACAGCTTACCATGCTAATGTACTTCAATACATATTCAGTGCCTCTGAGTTAAGGCGTCTTCATGAAGACAAGTGTGTCGAGATTCTCAAAAATACTCTCGATAATTTACTTTTAAAATCATGCTAACTTAAGAATTCAGATCTTATGAACCCCTACCTAAGTGCAGCTGTTCTCTTTGTCTTGGATGAAGGCTTCAGCCTGTTCCTATAAGAGAAAAGTCATGTACAAATTTTGCATAAGCTTCTTAAAAATGTCTCTTTAGGTTGTAACGAAGCTGTAACTGCAGTAAATCACTGCTAACATGCAAGACAATTCAAATAATATGTATAGATAGTAGACATGTACCACACACCACGGATGTCCTGCAACAAAACACATCTAACGAACAAGGTTGTTAGGTATGTTCTAGAACTTCATTGTGTAGCTGTCTGATGTGAAGTTTGAGAATCAGAAGTTCTTTAGAAATTATGTGGTACCTTGAGAAGAACAGCAGAATGTATTTGAAATCCCAAGTGAATTTTCAATTTAGAGGGTCAAAATCACCAGGTCTTCAGTCTGTTACTATAAAGGCAAGACTAGCCTGATTCACATAAAAGTCTGATAGTAGTCACGGGGCTGAACTTGTCAAACTCAAGACCTGTATTCCTAATGTTAAATCTTTAAAGGTCTGAAGCTGCAACTTTATTTGACCTGCTCTTTGAAAAGAAGAAAAAAAAAAAAAATACAGTGCTCTAACAGGGTCATCGTGACTGACCTGAGCATTTTATGATGAATATGAAATTGAGCACTGTGATCTCAGTCTTAGGTATTTCCTGTACCATGATGCTGTTTGTGCTGAATAGATATTATAATGAAGATAGTTTTAAATGTCCCTTGTTACTGTTGCGAGCTTTTTGGAACAGTATTTTCTTGTAAGAACAACATGTTTTCATCTAGTGAATGGAAGCTTGATCTTTAGGTTCAGTAGACCTCAGTAGGCAAGATGCACACCACTGGGGACTTGAGGAAAGTTTTAGTTCGTGACCACCCCATAGCACACTAATGAGGATTGACAAGGTCAGAAGAATGCTCTCTGAGTCTGAACATTTTCAGCAGAGGAAGCTGTTCCTCTCTGCTGATGTAAAGCCGTATTAAGTATTCTCATAGAATTAATTTGTAGCATTGACAACTTATATGGAAAAACATTGATGTGGTGGTACATATAATCTTTGCTGAAATACTTCATTAATTTATCCTTAGAATCTGATGTCAAGTAAATAGCTTTAAAGCATCTGGCCTCACCTCATGCTGTAAAAGGAGATACGCTTTCCTGATTATTAAAGCTAGAAGCGTCAATCTTTTGGTGAAGGAGTCATGGACCTATGATGCGAGGCATGTTTTATGTGGTGAAGGCCGTACTGTACGTATGAAACCTCATTCTGCAATTTTAAAATAAATATAAGCCACGACTCTAAGCTAACTAAAAGAAAAAATATTAGATCTATGTTTATTTTTAAATTGGGGATGGATTTTTTTCATTACACAACCTACAACAAATACTGTGAGTAGTCTGAGTAAAGATTTTTAGTTTGACGTTTATTAAATAAATTGAATGTTAAATAGGAAATGCAGGTGTTAATCTAAATGAAATTTGTATTTACTAGCTTTATACTTTGTGCATCTTGGCATAAGCCTTCAGCTTTTGTGACATTCTATATTTTGGGAATGAATGTGTCTTGTATATTAAAATTTGAAAACTCAAAATGCAGTGGTATATTTTATAAAGGTGGAAAAGTGATCACTCGTATGATCATATGAATGAAATGTAACACGGTATTAAATCTTGGTGCTGCTTTTGCAAAACTCATTGTTTTAGTTCATCTGTTCACTTCAGAGTAGAGAACTCTTACTGCTACTAAGTGATAATTGCTCTGACAAATATTAGATTCCTTTTTGCAAAATTTTGCTGGGGTAAGAAAAATTCACTCTGGTGGAGTCTTAATAACATTTTCAGTAGAGGAAGCTGTTCCTCAATGGTATTATAAAGCCATATTAAGTATCCTCATTAAAGTTTCCATGAAATTACCGTAACTGGATGCAAACTATAGAATAAAAGAAAATGGGAACCAACTTGAATGCAGAGGATGTATGTTTAGCTGTGCTGTAAATTATTAAAAATAGTTTAGAGCTGTAGGCTGAAAATCTTTCAGTCGTTAACTTTATCTCATGTTTATATAATATTTAATTGTAGTTTCTAAGTGGCTTTTTTTGATTTTGAGTGAAATGGTGCATAAAGGACATAAGATGTAAAGGGCATAACTAAACCTCTTTGCCTAGTTTGTGGCTTGAGCTTTGTGTGACTGATAGATGCCTCTTGGATGATCAAAGTCCAGCCACCATGATGTGTTTCTCCTACGAAGTACCCATCCACCATTTTAGAAGTACTTCAGTCTTGTGCTTCCATTTAATAGCAGCTGTTGGATCACCTTTTAAACGCATGATTTCAACCGCTAAATTTCACGTTCATTTGGATATTCTACATGTTTCTGCCAGTTTACTATAATTTTTATCATTTCATCTTTCTAAAGGGATCTTTTTCCATATTAATCATTTCAAGTAAATTACATCAACAAAGAAATTACAATTCTGTTCATCACAGCTTGCTTTCTTTTTAGACATCTGAGTAACTATCCATTTGAAGAGGAGAATTGAGAAGATTGTAGAAAATTACACACAGTATATATCACTGAATAGATGAATGAATTTTTTCGTATTTGAGGCTATGTTCCAATATAAGTAGATTCTGAGAGATCATGAGGTCTCTTTGCTTGTTAGACCTTATCCATGTTAGGTGGATAACTTTTGTGCCTCATGATAGTGGATGACTTCATGCAGTTGAAATTTACAGTAAAAGGGGAGTTCATGAGCTATTTTAGAGTTTTGGGTCTTATCTTAATCTTACTGCCTCTGCTTGAGGTGATTTTGATTGTTTATTGATGTGGATTGCCAATAAGTGTTTTTAAAGTTGAATTTTCAAATTTGCGACTTGTCCATAGTAGAGATAGATTTGAGATACAGAATAGATGACTTGTTCCATATCAGTGTGTTAAATAATTACACTGAATCTAGCTGATACCACCTCTTAATTATTTTTGTCCGAAGGGCAGATCAGTTAGTTTCAGCATACTTCCACTTGATGCCCAATAGATCTTTTTCAAAAATGTCAAGAAAGATATTTTTTGTTGTTGCTTTGTTTCTCAAGGGATTTGTGTACAGGACTGGGTCTGAATTTCTTGGGTGGTTTGTACAAGTTCTTTGATAATAGGTTGCCTAGGGATACTTCAAATTTTTTATAAAAATGTCTTTTGTACTGTATGCTGTGATCTTCTGGGATTGGATGTTTGGCTTTTTTATTTTACTTTAGTTGGGATAGGGCTTTTGTAATAGTCTTAGGCTATTGCTCTGGTCTTCTAGACCTTTAGGATTATTTTTTTTAATTTTTAATTTTCTTTTAATTCAAATGTTTAATATATCATTTTCCCTACAGATGTGTTCAGGAATTGATTTAACTCACTGTAAGCAAAATTACTGCTCTTGGTTGAAGCACTGGTAAGTTGTTATTCTGAATAACATTTATTTTTTAGCTTTAAAAAAAAAACCTCAACGAACACATGTGGCTATAATGTTTAACTTGCTGAAGTTTTTGAGTGAATACATCTTGAAGTTCCTTACAGAGTGTCTGTGTGCGCATGTGTGTTTCTGGAAGGCTCAGTTAGAAGGACCACAGGAGCGTTCTTGCTGGGCTCTTGGGAAATGAATCTGTGCTTGGATAGTACTTCCAACCTGTCTCGCTGGAGAACAGCTTTCATATCTAATTGTAGTTCTTTGGGCTTCTGCTTCTGTGATTTAACTCCATATTTTGTTGAGAACTACTTGCTTGTTCAGAAGGGTTTGGTACCCAAATGTCTGTCTCTACTGAGTACTACACCCAATTTGGATACGTGGTGTGGAAAGTATCATAGCAGGAAGAACTTGTCTTACAAGCATCTCATGTTGTCCTTTTACGCTTCTGTCAAGATAATTGAGGGTCTTTGAGCAGATAGTTACTGTCTTCTGTTCTGTGTTCTGCTTCTGTTCTTCATTCATACTGTTTTCTGCTAAAGCTGAAACTTCATGTAATGGTGCTACAGTTTCCTTTGTTAAACTGCTGGCTAATAGACTTACTTGAGGAACCATTCCCCATATAGTCAAAATGCCAAATTGGCAGGTTTGAGTAGAAAAATACATTTAGTTCTATACTGGATGAATAAGGGGATAGGATTTTCTCCGGTTTCCTTTACTGAAAGGAATTTGGTCTTGATGACCTTTTGCTGTCTCTGGCACATTCTGTGACTCTCTTGGGAGTTGTTTCTAGAAATACCCAAGTCCTTTTGTCTTCACATCTGCTTAAAATTCAGACTCCTTGATTCTACAGTTTTAATTAGGGCATTTTGAATCAACTTTTTTTTAGTGGGAAGCTCTATTCCTGTGGAATGTATGCTTTTTTTAAAGAGAGACAGTTTCTTCATTATGACATGGTACCTGATTGAGTAATGGCTGCTTTAGACTGCAGACAACTTGAGAAAATGTTCCAAGAAGCAAATATTCTCCGATTTCAGTGGATAGATGATAGTGACTGTTAGCTGTCCAATATATGTCAGCAGTGACCTTCAGCAGCTGTGCTTACCTAGTACAAACTGCCATCTATGTGGAATCCATCTATGCTGGAAAAGCAGCTACTCCCTGTTTGTGCTCCAAAGTCTCCTCCTTTCTTCTCATCTACTCATGTGATGTGGAGACTAGTGTTGCGCTCTTTGGAAAGGAAAAAGGAGTCTGCGGGGGTAAAGTGCAAATCTCACTGGGCCGTGTTATCGTGGCCTTGTGCTGCTTTTAGGTACATTTCATTTTGAACCAGTTTTATCACTGAGTTTTCAATCCTGAAGCAAAACAGTAGAATTCCTGAACTTTGAGGAATTCAGTTCTCATTGTGCATACATGTGCTCAGTTTTGATGATCTTTAGTTAGTGTTTCATCTCTTCTACTACTGTGTTCTGTAAGTTTTATTACTTTGTTATTTCAGAAGTCCTGAACTATTTTTCACACTGCAGGTATGTGTAGAACAGAGTATTTCTTGCTATCTTAGAAGTAAATGTTAAGCCTTCCAACTATTCCTCAAAACTCTTCCTATGGTGCCCACTGTTGCCGTTTTTCCCCAGTCACGTACTATAATCTCTAAACATGTGACTCATGTTCCATTTTTATGTTAATCTTCATCTGTTTCCTGTGTCTTTATCTGTGTTTTTCTGTTTTCTCTCGTTGGATTGTAAAGTAGTTTTTGTCAGATCTGGTTTCTTCTGGGCAGGAATTGGGCTTTTCAGTTACACACTGAGTAATTCTTCCATCTCCTTCTGTTTTATAATCCTTACCCAAAGGAAGGAGTGAATGTGAAATTCTTAATTGACTTAGAAACAGTTGTCTTGGAAAGAAGTTGTTTCAAAATGCATGTGTAAAACCATCCAAATGCATGGCTCTTAAAAGATCCAGTGTTACCTTCTCTGGATAACAGATAATGTTTAGTTGAAGCACTGATTTTTAATTATCTTTTTTCTAGTAGAAGGGGGTAAAATACTTGAAAACACCAGGCACTTTATTGAAGTTGGCATACTTTGCTTAATGCAATAAAATGGATTATTTAAAAATAATATACACAAAAAAGTACATTTGTGAAGTTGCATCTTACCTGAAATTAATCTCTAAATCTGAGAAACCTGGCAAACAGCCTTCCTTAGCTAAAAATACCTGGTCCTATACGGGTTGTACTTTTACTGCTGTGCTGACTGAACATCCAGTAGTACTAAAAGTGAACTTCGGACTGTCCAGAGTACTTAGTTACTTTTAACAATTGGACAGAACATCATTATTGACTTTAGATGTCAATAAAGGGCACATCTGCTTTTTCTTCTAGTATAAAAGTAACCAGAGATGTGTCTTTGAGAATAAAAATCTTGCTTTAATGAACTTTGAAGCGTAGAACTTGAGGTTTGGTTTGCTCAGAACCTCATTCTGTCCATTCAGCTCCCTCTGTTGGAGTGAATTCCCCTTCCCAGCACAGTTAAGTTTTCAGTTCAAACCTCACTGTGAGAGATTTCCCTCTGGAAGACCCTCTGGGTGTTGGTGTCTTACACCCTTGTGGGTGATGCCTGTTATTGGGTGTTCTATGTGCTATTTGCCTTCAGTCTCAGACTTAAGAAACACAAGGTTTCCATAGATGTGAAATTGCTGAGGCCATGGATTTGGCCATAAGAGATGTGTTTTATTGCTGTGGTCTTTTAATAGGTAGAGCAACAAATAAGGAATTACAAAAAAAAAAAAAAACCTGAAGAGAAAAACTTTGTAAACTCGTATGTTTCGAAACTGTTGCCTTAAACCTTTAGGCATGGTTGGGAATGGTATCCGTTATTGATACAGAGTATCAATATGTTACTGGTGATTTGAAGGAAACTTTGCAAGTATTACATGATGATCCATGTGCCTTATTTATCAAGACCAAAATACTGTGTTTGGAAACTAATGCAGTAAATAGTAGATAATAAAACTTGAGAAATGGGATGATGCCTAACTGGTGTTACTGAAGGAATGAAATAATCATGTCATCTAGCAAAAAAAAATTGGGCTACCTTACGTGTAGGATCACTGCATATGTCTTAGTGGAGAAGGAGTATATTTTTGCAACATTATTGAAGCTTCTTAGTAAAATGTGTCTTAATTCATAAATAAACAAATGTTGTGAAATCTCTTAAAGCAAATGTAGATTTCACATGGAAAAGTATACAGATTGCTATTACTATTTTGGCCATTACTGTGGCATCTTTTTGATGTATGAATAACTTTTAGAATAAGGATTGTTGTACCATGGTCTTAATTCTAATATATCACTGGTTCTGCTTACTGCTAATTATTTTACAAGGTCAAGAGAAGAGTTTAAAATTAATATGGCAAGGTTACTTGTAAAGTTTTTGGTACAACCCAATGCAAGTGGACCTAGTAGGGAAACTTGCCTTTAAATTTGCTTTAGGAGATGTCATTAGTGTCTAGGGCAGAAGGCAAACCCAACTGAAAAGGGCCTTACTTGGTTGACTAATGTGTAACTAATTCACCTTTTTGAGAGGTGGGGAAAGCTGATGCCAGTAATTAAATTTCCTTATGTTAAGCTTTTTACAATTACTATAAAAAAAAATTTAATGGTCTTATTTGTGGGGTTTCCACTGTGCTTATGTTAGTACTTCTGAATACTTGATTGTGACAATAATGGACAACTTCGTGGTGATTTGTTTTTCATGTTTTGGTACCTCAGTCTGGGCATTAGCATTAAAAATTATTTACAATTTTAATTTATCTTCAAATGCCTAGATAGATTTGAAATTAGGCTTGTATACCAATAAGAACTAAAAAAAAACCCAAAACCCAAACCAACCCCAAAATGCTGTTTATTCAGTTTAATGTGCGTGAGGGGGAAATAATTAAAAATCTTTAATTCCTTAATTAAAAATATTTAATTCCTTAACTGAGGATGAGTTGAATGGTTGAAACAAAGAATTTCTGCAAACTTTGAATGTTCAATTTCTGGTGAAGCTACTGGGGTTGGATACTATACAGCTACACACGTTGCACAGTGCAAAGCAAAGTGAATTACCAATTCCTGAATTCCATTTCTATGCGCTGTCATTCTTTTCCTTTGTATTTAAAACAAGGAAGTCTATAGAGACTATAAGACAGGACATATGGGCAGCTGTGAAAATCAGACTGAAGCTTATTGCACTGGTTCCATTGCTGTTTGCTTTGCTGTAACTGGTTATTTTGAGATGAGAATGGGGAAACTGGAATGATGAGGCAGAGACCACTAGATGGCTCCACTGAATTTTGCTGTAGTGTGGGTAATTCCTACATCACTTCTTGTAAGAATCTGCCCAGGATAATCAGGGGAACAACATGGTGGTGAAGCTGGCTTTCAGACTGAAATGAGATGAAAGCTGTACACATTCTAAAGAATAAATTGATGTTGGAGTGCAGACACTCAAAATCATGAAGACATTTTAAAACCTTTCTTGGTCTGTCAATCTCTTTTTGCAGTTAGCATTGGTTTTAAAATGCTCTTCTTAACACTAAATAACTGCCTGTACTTGATTTTTGCATGTTAGGAGGAGTCATGGGTTTTATTTTAAGTACATGAGCATATTTTTCTTGGAAGAAAATGTAAAGATGGGGACATTTGGATTGTATTATCCATGTGGAAGTCATTGGATCAGTTTGGTTTGTCACTCACCTGTGGTCTTGGTTGCTGTTGTATGAAGACTAAAGTTGAAATATGGGTCAGGAGCAGTACGGTGGCCTTCCTAAAGGCAACTGGTGTAACTTGTTACCATTTTAATCTGACTTCTGACATGTCCTTTCCCACCAGTAACTGAACCAGTCACTCTGTCTGTCTGTAAGTGTGTGTTTGCTGTTGCACTGTGTGTCTTTCATGAGCTGGAAGACTGGAGTTAAGATGGTGGAATGTCTTCTCTCTAGCCGCCGTCTGTATATAGGAGTCCAGTTTTCATGCCTATTACATTGGTTTTGATGGATCTATGCCTTTGAAGAAAGGAGCATGGACAGTAGTTTTAAAAAATTGGCTTATAATAAATTTGGTTTTCTACTAAGCAGTGTCAGCTTTAGTAGATGGGTCAGTCCAATAAAGGTGGTTGCCAGAGCAAATATCTTGGATTTCCCACTATTGATTTCTCTAGTGTTTTAACACTATGGAGAAATTTAAAATGGAATTTATGGAGCCTGAAAGGGTTTTCAAACTTCTAATCATTCCTCCCCTACTACTTCATGGTTTGGTTAAAGTTTATATTTTTTAGTCTTGAACTGATGATTTGCCATTGTTTGTTCATGATAAAAGTAGATGTTCTGGAATATGTAATAAGGAATGAAGCATCAGTTATATATTTAAACTATCTTTGAGGTACAGTAGTTGAATGTCTTAGTTTAAAGATATGACCTGTATTCCAACAGCATTTTTCTTTTAATTTTCCATAAAGAATCCAATCAGATGAAGAGTGTCAAAAGGAGTCTACGAATGAGACACCAAGATGGCAGTTCCACTGTTGATTGAGAGGTTGAGGAAATGGACTGATGCTTGAGTGCTGTGATATGTCTGTCCAAGAGAAGGATGTTAAAACGTGGACTCTCGTGTTATTAAACCAGAGAAGATCTGGGTTGTGACCATCCTATCGAAATGGACTTTGCACTTGAATTAATGAGGGGACTCTATCAGTGACTGTCCAATGATGGAGCTGTTTGAGAACTGGGTGGCAAAATTTTCCTCTTGGGTTGTGTACTCGTAACAGGCAAATTAACTTGGTAAGAGATCTGTTGCTCCCCCTTTGCAGAAAATGTAATGTTTTTTTTTTTAAGTGACTTAATAAAAGGTTTTGGTTTCTTTCACACTTTGTGTTTGTCCTTTCTGACTGAATATTTTTTTCATTGTGTTGATATTGAAGTGGGTTACATTTTTGGTTGCTACTAAAGTGCAAAATACTTTAGCTGCTAAGCACTAAAGGCAAGGTAAAATTTTGTGCTATATTTGATACAAAATGTGGTTTTCATTTGCAAATTATCTTCACTTTACCATGACTTTCGATGAATTTTTATTCACTGCTTTGTTCATTCAGGTGCTTAATGTTAGGGTTTTTTCAGGACCTGACCTATTGTCAGGGTACTTCTGCTGAATTTTCCAAAGTTATTTTAAGATGAAATTGATATCAATTGAAGGCTGGGCAAATATGACAATAAAGGAGCACTTGGATGGTTTGTGTAACCTTTTTTGGTTTGCTGCTTTGGTTGTGTATGGGTACAGAAACTTCTTAACAGATTTCCTGGACAACAGACTTCCTAAACAGTCTATTGTGTCTTAAAATTATTGTGTATAAGTGTCAAATCTACTTCTCCTCTCTTGAATGTAGACTTCGCTGCGTAATACTGTACCATGTGTTTGAGAAAAAAATTGAATTATTTTTGATATTGATACAGATTACATGTTAACCTTTACAGATGAATTTTTAAAATGGTTCTAATGTTCAAGAAATTAATTTCTTTTTCAAGTTTCTTCTGGATCAAATAGTTAAACTGTAGCCACCTGGCTATGTGTGTTTCACCTGAAATTCAGAGTTGTCTTTGTTTTCTGCTGGAGGGCCAAGATGACAAACCTGGTGCTGAGATAACCTAGGTGTTTTCTTTTATAAACAAACAAAAAATACAAACAAAACCAAAGCCCTATTGTGTGTTTAACCTTTTGGCTTGCTCAGAGTTCTTCGTAAATACCCATTTCTACCATGATGAATTGTTCATACCTGTTTAATCTTGCTGTTTTGATGATGCACAGTTGCTTGGGTTTGGTTTTGCAGTGTGATACATGGTGGAGTTGGCTGCTGGGACCAACCTATAGGGCTCCCCGTTCAGATGAGTGGATTTCCTTAGTGTTCCCAAAATTGCTTGGAATGGTCTGGCACGGTGGTTTTTTTTAGTTCTTGTAGTTTAGGTGCGAGGGGTATTAATAATTGATAAAGTGAAATTCTTTAAAATTTCTGCTGCCTGTGGCAGCAGAGCGTACCTGCTGAAACCTCTTGATGTAGAGAGATGATGGGTTGTTGGAGGATGTGAATGGCAAAGGTGTAGAGGCGTTCATGGGGTCTGTCTTGGTTCTGCTGGTAGAAGCTGATGTTTTCGGGCTGTTGGGATGCTGTGCCATGGATGTCCCCATAGGACCCCAGACTAGCACATTGCCCCTTCCTCCCCCTCAGCGGTCCCCCAGGGTCTCATTTCCCACTCTTGTTGTGGCACACATATGCAAAATGTCCTTGCGCTTCTTAAGAGTCTTTTGCTGGTGGGAAGGCAACTGGTGGTCAGAATCCAAGAGGCTCGGGGATGCTTGGATCGCCTCCATTTCCCGGGGGATACATCCTCTCCATACTAGGATGTTGTATTTGAGATGTTGCTTGATTTCCAGTTGTACAGCTCGGCTATTACATGGCTTTAAAATTCATTTGTTGCGTTAAAATCTGTTAACGAACATTAATGGGTTAAGAGTGGGAATTAGAAATAACCCCTTTAATGGTGTCAGCCTTATTTTACAGTAGTGCCTTGGTGTAGCTGATGAAAATTGTGTGGCTGTTGGATTTTTGTTGTCGGGGAGAACCACTAGGGAGGCGCTATGGAGCTGGAGGGGCTTCCCAGCAATGCGGGGCTCGCGTCCCAGAGCCTGGCACCCTTGTCCCACGCTTCCCGTGCCAGTGTTGGGTGACAAATGGTGGAGCTGTTGTCTGGGGCAACTGCCACTGAATGGGGAAAAAGCTACCCCTTGGGTGGGCTGAGCCCCCAAGGTGGGCTGTTGGTGCCCTCATGGCTGTTAGCTCCACTTCCAGTCTTTCAAAATGGCTTGTAAGAGCACCACTTCCTGTCCAGGGAGGAAGTAATTTTAGCCCAGGCACTGAAATATTTAGCAAATCTTTAAAACAAAAGGCACAAATTCCATTTCTTTCTGGTTTCAAAAGGGTGTCTGAGCCACATGGGGTTAAGGTGCCCCTTGAGCTGGGGTAGTTGGGAGCAGCCAGGGCTGTGGGGGGTAGCAGGCACCCTTTAGGTGGAGGCTATCTCTTTTTTTGGTAGAAATGAAGGGGTGGGTCTATGGTACATCACCTGAGTTGTGGGGTAAATGTAGAGAGTGTCAATCAAAGGCAGAGCTCAGAGCTGGGAAGGAGCTCTAGATGGCGGCTGTGCCTTAGAGAGAGCGCGCTCAGCTCCGTGCCTTCCCCAACACTTTACGCAACTTTCCCTAACTTTCGGGCAGCCTCAGGGGGCCCCCACAGCCCCTCGCCTCTCCTGGGCACTAATCGGGGGCCGAGCCGACCTTTTTCGGGCAGAAAAGCAGCTTTTGAGGGCTCCCTTTTCGTGCCTTGCTGGAAAGAAGAAGCCGTGGAGAGAGCCCAGGTCGTTGTTTTTCCAGCTTAGAAGCCATGGCGTACCTCCATTTTTGTGCGCTCTCCTAATGAGCTTTTTCCCCCGGACATTTTTCTACTAATTATCGCTTCTTTTGCTTTATCGGCAGCATATTTTTTGGGATTAGAATATATATTTTTTTTCATTCTCTGAAATTCGTATTTTATCATTGTAACTCTAAATATTTTGGATCTAATGTTTTTCCACTACCCGAAACTAATATCGACTTGGTCCTGGCGGCGGTGCATGGATCAGGTAGGTGAGCAATTATTATTAATATTTTTTAGATTTCTGCCGTTTTGAGTACTTTGATTTTCGACCGATTTGAGCTGTATTGGGATGACGCAATAAGATACAGAGATTATTTGCATTCAGTGTTACTTTGGGAAAGTTTGCAGGATGCTCCTCTGCTGTGTTTATTCCCGGATTTTTCTTATAAAAACGGTTATTTGTTTTAAATCTCCGTTTTGCCGTGTTGCTCGGTGTTGTGTATTGTTATAACAATATCATTGCAGCGTCAGGACTTTGTTCCTGATAATGAAAGCCAGTGAAACGAACTGGGACCTTACCTTTCTTTCAACTTTTGACAGTAAATACCTGGGCACAGGACTTCAAAGCAAACAGACACCCCTGACCCCCTCTTAATATTTAAGAATAAAAAGATGATGAGAAATAAGGACAAAAGCCAAGGAGAGGAGGGTTCAGTCCACAGCAATGCATCGAGGTATGATCTATCAACTTACTTTTTTTTTTTTTTGTAAAACCTGTGAATACCCTGTTTACTTTGACAGCCTTGGGTTACTGTCAGTGCTTAGTATAAAACATTTTACTGATTTTGTTTCCTTTTTAAGGAATGACCTTGAGATTGTTAGCATGCCACACCCTAATTTTTTTTGGTAGCAATTTCTGAAAGTTGTGTTGTGACTTAAGGGCCCATGTCATAGTCAAAAGGTACTGTACCTTTATTCAGGGGAGCCCTTTTCTCTGTATTCTGTTTTTCCAGCTTTTGAATTTCAATTTTTAGGTTTTTTGTGCTGTGAAAAATGACCTTGTCGGTTTAGCCATTGCTGCATTGCACCATTTTACATACAAGGCAAATTTTTCTTTGAAGAATCTCAGAAGTCTAAACTTTAACTGAGGGCCATACAGAAGCCTGGTGTAGTAGTAAATTATAGTAAATAGACACAAGAAAAAGTTACATGAATGAAAAAAAGCTCATTTTAAAATATAAACTGGAAAGTGCCTGTTTGTCCGATACCCCTTACTTCAAATTTTATTTCAGCTTGTCGAACTTTGATACTGTTTAGCTATTTTAGAACATTTTGATACATTTTAACCAGACTTTCTCCTGCTGGTGATAGCATTTCAGGTTATAAAATATACACTGGGACTGGTAACAAGAGCCTCCAAATGCTTTGCTTATTTGTTTGATACATTTTTTGCTCCGAGTGTTTTTATTTACTTTTGTTGAGTAATGAGATTCTTTACAGATTTTTATAAACTTAACCTTGATGTGGGAAACGTGTGAAATACTGGAAATGTTTGTGTGCTAGGAATGCAGAAGTATAATTACTGAATTGCTCATTTTGTATTTAAGGAGTCGGCTTTTTCAAAAATTGGAAATTAAACTGTGCATTTTTGTTTTCTAGTTTGTAAATACACTGAGTTTTGCATTTTGTTAATTTTAATTGAATTGTGGCCTGTTTCTTTTTCTCTGGTGTTGTCCTCGCTAATTTTTAACCAACATTAATAAAAAAGAATTTTGAAATGTCTGTTGTATCACATGTGCTCTATGTGATGTTTGCAGGTGTTTGAATAGTATTCTTCATGTCCAGTATTTAACCTTCCTTAAACACACAAACTCAAAATACTGTGGGAATATATATTTTCTCAAATTACTGTAACCTTCTAGCATAAACTTGGATGCTATTCTGGGTTTATTAAAATTGCAGTCAAATTTTAAATCCTAAAATGGATCTAGGTAAGTTTTTGTTTAATTTGAAATGATTATTAACTAAATTAGCCTCGGGGACTGTTAAAGCATTACATATAGCACCTATACAGAGCTTTTAAACAATGCAGTTTAAAAACATATCAGACTTTTAAGCCATGCTATCTTTATGTTACTGTAAATACTGCACACAAAATATTGCCTTAAAAAGTTGATTTTTTTTTTAAGTTACATATGGTTATTTAAGTCTTCATGGGTTTTTTGTTGTGGTTTTCTTTTTTTTTTTTTTCCAAATGTGGGTTACGAGCAAGGGCAATAATAATAAGTATTTTTTTTTTCCAGGAAATCTCAATTAAGGTATTTTATTGGTGTTAAAAATATACTAACTCTGAGATGAAATTGGAGACATGTAGTATTAGCTCCACAGAAAGAAAACCTTTGGGTTTTGTGTCCTTAGGGGTATTATATTTGCATAGTCTCTCATGTGTGCTTTTGGTGTTTTCATTGAAAGGTTTTATATGATAATTGATCAATTTGGATGGAACACCTGTTGTGTGAGGTTTCCCTTCTCCCCCTTGATGATTTTTTTTTTTTCTCTCGAAATGAACTTTCTGTGGGTAACATCCCCTCACCTGGAGTGTGGGAACAATTGAGCACAGGATATTTGTAAGTGAGCCCTGTCGAGCTTATTTCTGAGCTGTGAGTCAGCTGAATGTCGTAAAAATGGGCTTTACTTCCTGAGGTTGACTCGAAGTTGTAGGGGAAATGATTTCTAGGAAGTCAAGCCACCGCTTTGCTTTACTGTAGCCCAGAAATGCACTGATGTCTGCGCTTCATGTGCTGATGGCCAGCTTTCTCCCTGGTCGGTTGTGGGACCAGCTCGGCATCCATGGGAATTCCTGAAGTCCTGTTCCCCAGAGCCTGGTGGGAGGCCTTGGGTGGTGGAGATGGGTGGAAAAGGTAGATAAGGGCCGTGACACTCACCTGGGCCTGAGAAGCAAACATTCAGGACTAGAAAAAGGTATTTAAGCAGAAAAAACCACAATTTCTGTACACCACTTCAGTGTCCTGACATGGGAATGCGTTTGGAATTGATTCCTACCTTTCCCATCCTGAGGAAACACAAAGGCATGTGCTGAATAAACAAAAGTACCTGAGAATTGTCCTAAAACAGATGATTCTTCTTGGGGAGGGAAATGGTATTAACTCTTTACAGTTTGGAATTGGAGGGCTGTGCTTGGTGCCTTTCTAGATGAACAGCAACACCTGTCCTTTGTATATGGACAGTAAATGTTTCCAAACTTGAAGCTGGTTGATTTCATGCAACTTTCTCCACCTTGGGATGTTGCAGTTACTGGTGACCACCATCTGCCTCTCTGGAACCAACCACTGGTGCATTTTCTAGCATTTTCCATGCAGCCTTTCTGAAAGGCAAGCTTTGCCAAAGGGTATGTCCACGATGGAACCCTAGTGTGAACCTCAGAGGTGAGGGGCAGGCTGGGGTCCCCCTGACCTCCAGGAGTGAGTTTTGTACAGGACAGCAAGGAACAGGCGGTGGATACGGTGTTCCTCTTGTTTTCCCCGGCCTCCATCTCTTGCAGTTGCTCCTGCACCTCCGAAATACCCCAGGGTGGGAATGGTTTCTGCTGCAGAAGTTGCAGGGCTGGGCAAACCTTTGCGTCTTGCCTTCTCCGGCGCTAAAACATCATTTATTTGGGGAGATAAAAGGGTTGTGGTGGGTTCAGCTTGTTTTCTGTTGGAGGAACTGGCGGCATGAGGTTTGAAATGGCGTTGTTTTTTGCTCGGTGGCCACCTTAGAGAGGCAGAGCATTGTGCAGCGTGTGCTGCAGCCCTCACAGAGCACAGCACCCTGGTTTTACGTGGCAGCCATTTTATGAAGATGTAGTTACATACGAGAGAGGATTTGGTGAGGGGGGGGGAGAGGAGGGAAACGAAGACGTTAAGCAAAAATCGCCCTCCTTGGCTGCGGATGAAAGCAGGGGGCATCCCTTTAGTGTTCCGAGAGCGCTGGGGAAGCCCTGTTTCCCGGTGAGAGGAGAGGGGGAAGGCTGCGGCGCCTGGCATTTTGGTGCGGGTCCAGTTGAGTCACAAAATGGCTGTTCCTTTGTGCCGCAGAGCTGACAGACATACTGCATTGCACTGTGTGCGCTCCGGAGCGGCAGGAAGTCGCTGGTGGGGAGTTCAAAGGCCATGGCGGCCGGCGGGGACGGGGATTGGCTGCGCTCCCCTGCAAGCGGGCGGATGGTGGCGGCAGCCATGGCTGCGCACGCCGCTCCCACGCCAGCCACCGCCTCTGCTGGGTGTACTGGGAGCACTGGGAGCCCTGGAGCGCCCTGCTGCCTTCCCTTCGCTTCCCCCCATCTGGCGTGTGCGGGCTTTTAGTGCTATTATTATTATTTTTTTTAATAGGGCAAGCTATTTTGAGAAGCAAGTGGCTTGAAAAGGAGCAGGGTTATTTTTGGTGCGGATTTTTTTTCTTTTTTTTTTTTTCCTTTCTTTCTTTATAAACTGTGAAAGGAATTGCAGAATATCGTAGTAGTCCTGGAACATCTGGCTTTTTTTTTTTTTAATAGCATTATTTCTTTCAGCATCCTTAAACCACTAACACTCGTTCTTGCTTTCAATGTGTGTTTTGCCACTGATTTTCTTTGAGCTGAGTGGAAACGTTAAACACATTTATTAAAACGCCTCGGACCGTGGGTTTGAGCTTTTCATCCAGGCTGAAGGGTTATTTTTTTAGCTGTTGCCACCATCGTGTATGTACTGAGTCTTTCGGTTTCATTCGAGTCTTTCGGTTTCATTCGCCCTGCTGGATTCTCTAACAAGGATTTTTCTTCCCCCTCCGCCTCTCCTTTTTAAGCTTTAACCCTTTATGAAGCTGTCCGGAGGCTTTTTTGAAAAGGGAAAATTCTTGATCAGTCCAGGACACAAAAGGAATAATGTGCAAGGAATTCATATGAATAATGATGTAATCCGTGCGCAGCACAAAGGAGATTGTTCTTGTTTTGCTTTGTTACTTCTGTTTCACATTACCCTCTCGAAGGAAATGTCTCATCTAATTACGAATGCACAATTCTGAGACTTTCAACTTCTCTGTTTCCTGTTTAGTGATTGCTGCCAGGAGTTGGATACAATACACACAGTGCTATTAAAAAAAGCCTCACCAACTGCAAGAAGCTACATTTAGCTGCAATTTGATCTCTTCTGGATTGTTCTTTTTTCAGTTAAGCATCTTAAGCCTAATTAATGACATTTTGCCTATTCTCTAAATTGCTGAATAAAAATGAGAAAATGGGAATAAACCTCTCACCTGGGTAATTCTGTCACCATGCCAAAGTCTGTGCTCTGTGTGTGTGTGCACGTGGGTGCGTGCATGCTCCCACCCCGCTCCTGCCCGTGCCATGGGTGCCTGCGGCCAAGAGGGAGCTGACGTGGCCGAGATGGTGGATTAGAGCCTGTTCCGCTTTCTGTCGGGTTGATGTTTCACCTGCTGCGCTCCGAGGGCAACGGCTGCCCTTATCTGCACCTTCCCCCATTTCCTATACGAGCCGAAGCCCAGCTCTCCGACGGCTGCTGGAGAAGTGACACTGTGGTGCGGTGCCACAGGGTCGTACCCCCACCGCTCCTGGGGATGGCATTTCTGAGAACACCAGATCTCACTGGTGTGCTTTGGGAGCGGCGTGGCTGCCCGCATTTGGGCTGCAATAACCACGTTTTGCACTAAAACAAACATTTCCACTGTTCTCTTTGTGTTAGGCCTTTAAGAGTGCTCAGAGGGAGGGCCAGGAAGACAGTGACATTCAATTTTAGTCTCTCCAACTTGCTATAGGAAGAAACCAGTTCCCATCTTTGTTTTCATATTTTCATATTAGCGGGTTACGGAGTTGCTAAGCCTGTCTCTGAGGAATTTTTATACTGAGATTTCTCTTTATTCAGTCTTACCACTGCTAGTTTTAGGGACCAGCTGAGGTCCCAGTGGCAGATGCAGTGGGACCGGCCACATGGCCGAGTACCTATCGCTGTGGGCAATCATGTAGGGACTCAACTGAAGCTTCTTATGTCACGGCCTTGCTGCTTCTGAACTCGAGACAGCTAAAGGAAACTTGCTTTGGGTGGGTTTGGCAGTTTAAGCTGAAATTGTGTCTCCTGGAGGAGTGTATCTTGTTTCTCACATTGCAGTTCCTTCTGGAGCTGTTGTCTGTAATGTTAAATTAGGCTGTTAAGTTCTGGGGGTGGAGAAGCACTTCTAAATCTCCCATTGCCCCAAGCTGAAAAATCCAGCTCAGGAAAGTGATGATAATGGATGGGGGAAGATTCTGTTCTGTATTATCTCTCCTCTCCTTGAAGGAAAATAAACACAAACAGAAGAGCACTGGGGGAGGGGATGGCCTGGATTACCATAATTAGATATAAGCAGCCTTCTAGCAAAGGATGTACTGTTCTACTGACATGGTGTCTTACATAAATTTTTTTGGTGTGTTTTTATTAAAAGACGTGCTGAAAAGCTGTTTGAAGATGCTCTTTCAACAGGTGGTGGTGTGCGTGTGAAGTCCACCTTTATATCCTGTGAAGGATGCTGAAACGAAAGCAAAACAGACTAGGTGAAAAACTCACACCTGGTGACTTGCAGTGAAGCTTTTCTAAGTCTGTCACACTGTTCATGCCTCCTTTTCTTGGAACAGGGATTGTCTTTTGGATATAATAAGCAGCAAAATGTTGATGAGTCTTTCCAAATGTTCAGTAGCACTTATGTCACTGCTAAACCATAATTTCCAGTGTACAGCTTGCTTTGTGTTTACCTGTGGGCTGAGCTGACCTGAGCCATGCTGTAAGTGTTTTTCTGGCCTTGACTTCTAAGGTTATAAAAATAAAAAGGTTGAAATGGTGATCTCGGATGCCCTTCTGGTGTTGTGTTGGTAACGCTCGTGTGGATTTTGGTCTTGGCAGGGCTGGTGTGGCATAGGTTTGCCAAGCGCCGGGTGCTTTATGGATGGGACACTGGACACTTCCCTGGTCCTCAGCCTTCACCCCGGCTGTGGACAGGTCTGTTCCACTGTCAAGGATCCACCAGCTCCACAACACCTGGCTCCATAGGAAAAAGTTGTGTTGTAACTATTTACTGTTTTCTGGCAAGTTTTATTGTCGGGTGTAGATGACTTAATAGAATTGCTAATGTATTAATTACAGGAGTCATTTGCATCTCTTTCATGGTGAGGAACTTCTGCTCTTAACTACAGAGTTGGCACCAGTTGAGAGCTTTGAATGCCATGTGCTGTCTGTGAAACGGAGGCCTAATGATGAGCCTTAAATCTCTTGGTTAAAAACAGCTTTTAACAGTCACTTGGGAAGAAAACCCTCGGGCCAGGTCAGGCTCCGCTCTTCTGAACTGCAGCTCATCTGGAACCAGAAAGGAATTTGTGCACCACCTTCTTCTTGTTAATGATTTTGGGTCCTAAGTTTCTGTATTGCTACATGTCTTTAATCTGTTGGGTCTTAAAGGAAGTTTGCAATTGTAAAGGGAGAAAAAACAACCACCCTTTCTGTACTGATTTAAACCAAAATTTTGTGTTCATCCCCTCCCCTCATCTCCATGTCCTTTACAAAAAATCGGCTGCTTCGCCCTCCCCTTTGTGCTGCCATGGAGCCTCAGCCTGGCTGTCCCCTGCTGGGACAAAGCAGAAGCTGTGGCCGGAATGGCAGAGGAGCACAGCGAGTTAACCCCTGCCCGCCTCGGTGGAAGGCGTGGGCTCCTTCCATGGCCTGGGTGGACTGGGACCAGCTTGGGGTCCCCCCCTCCAGCGGGTGGTGGATGTGGAGAGATGGTGGATGAGGAGACGCTCCGCTGCCTTTCTGGGCAGGGAGAGACCTTTTCAAAACCGCTGAGAACTGCAATTGTCCTTCCCTTTCTGTGCAGGGAAGGGGACGGATGCTGCCTTTGGAGGTCCATAATAGGCGCTCCTTAATCAATCAGACAGGTCTTGACTCCTTTTGTCCCTGTGCTGTTTTTTTTTTCTTTTTCTTTTTTTTTTTCTTTTCCCACTAAACATCCCAAGCGTTTTCAGCCTCTGGCTCAAAGATCAGAGGGTGAGAGCGCCAACTCTCTCAATCGTGAATGAACTGCTAGTTTTGCTTGCTTATGCAAGCATAATGTGGTGTCTTTGTAGTGGAGAGGAAAAAAAAAACGAAACACCAACCACCCCACCACTTTTGGAAAATTGTGATTCAGGATAGCCCAATGTGCTCTACAGGGAGCTGCAGGAGAGCGGAGAGGGATATATTTAGCTCACTGTGTGCTCAGGATTGCTTTGCCTTTGGCATTTGGGAGTCCTGTGCTGGGGCAAGGAGCAGTGGCCAGAAAGATTTCTCTCTGCTTCCTCCCCTTCCTCTCCTTTGAGCCAGGCTGGAAACCAGCACAGCCCAATTCAGATGGTTATTTAGATAGGGTACCTGCTGAGTGCTTAATTCCACAGTTGTTACAGTAGCACCAGGGCCCTATTGAATCTAGTGCTGAGTAATTGTAATTAACACCCAACCTCTGTGAACCAGGTTTGTAGTCAGAGGTGGAGAATGTGTATATACTCCTTGGTTACTCTTCTTGCTCACCTATTTAAGAAAAAAAAAAAAATAGTTGCTGGTGGCAAAATGAGGTTGTGGAAGTATTTTTCTGGTTTTTTGAAGGACATGTTAGTTAAAGGGCTTGGGCAGCCCTGTAACCTTGGGAGGGTTTGTTGTGCCCCTTGAAAGCCTGCCCAGAATTGGCCAAATTATATTGTGAATATTAAAAGTGGTTTGAGTTGCTTCTAAACAGTATGAAGAGCCTGGTGCATTTAGTATATTCTAGTTTAAGTTCCTGCTTTGGGACCGATGATTGTCAGAAATACGTACCACAAGTGGGTAGGGATAGTAGAGTAGCAGGAATATTTTTCTTCCCTCTCTCCCTCCGCATTTCCACTTCTGCCTGCAGGAAGTAAGTCAGGAAGAGCTCTTGGATTGACTGACCCTTCTCAACGCTTATCACTCGGGAAATCTTTGCCTTGGGAGACAGGCAACAACCAATCACTCTTTTTAACAGACTCTTAGAATAAAATAAAGGGAACTCAAAAAGGCTAGGAGTGAATTTGCCTTCAGTATCACCAGCTGAGTGTCATTGACTTTCTGTCTTGCAAGCTCCATGTACTCTCTGGCCTTGGCTACACTTAACTATAGTATTTGCTGTGGTTTTTTCCCCAAGACAAGGCATAAATCCCCGTGAAGTTCTTCTGAGTCTTCTGTGGTCCATGTATTTATCCCCTCTTTATCAAATGTTATCGCCTCTTCACCAGGTGATCTATAGCCAGAGTCAGTCTTGTGTTTCCCTCCCTGGCTTGTTTAGCCTAGAGGTGAAATTTGATGTGGTCTGGTGCTTTTTTACAGCTACTGTGTGACTTGGGTGGGTGCATCATCGTTAACTGATGGTGCTGGGTTTTATTTGCAATATATGTAAGGCATTTCATATATGCTTATATATAAGAGGGAGCATCACATTTATAGATCAGATATGCAAAGGAAATGTTTAACAGCATCACGGTATCCTGCTGAGTTGGTGTGTTGGCATCCTCTGTGATTTGTCACTGTCCCTTTGTGGGTACAACAGTTGGCGTGTAAGTCACTTTAGGAAGACACATCAGTGTAAATAGTTCTAAATTGGTGGCCTGCACTGGCTTTGCTGATCTCTGCTTTGGAGTGAACCTAGGGCCGGTGCTACCGGTGAACGGGTGAGACTGGTGAAGCTCGCTGAAGAGCTGTGGGGGCTGAGAAGCCTCCTGTACTGGTAGAGCTGGACCTGACAGATAGGCCTGATCTGGAAAAGACATCCTGCTTGCTTTGAAGAGCCACAACCTGGCTGCCCGTGCTGTGGGTTGGTAGTGCCATATGGCAGCAGGTCCGTTGGGCTAACTGGTTCGGACCCATGGCCATGTTTGAAGGTTGCCATGGAGTTGGAATGTTTGAGCTGTTAGCTTGGCTCTGCCAGAGACAGGCGTTGAGGACCCAGTGGTGGCCAAACTGAGCGGTTGGCTTGCTGCTGCCCCAAAATTGGGGTCTTTTTTCCTCTGTAGCTTGTCTGTACAACCAAACGTGGTGTACTTCCACTCTTCCTGGTTCCTGTAAAGGCTTGGTCCCGATTTACTCGCTAAGCCGGCAGAGACCTGTTTTGCTGTTTCTCTGGGCTTGCCTCTGAAGTGTTAACAAGTTCCAGTGGCTCATGGAGGAGTCCATTCGCCCAGTCAGTGCTGGCATAAGCATGAGGTGAGTACTGGGAACATGGGCTGTAGAGTGAGGATGGGTGGGAGAGGGTGTCTCCCAGCTACCTGCCCTTGGCCTTTTGATGGCAGGGAGCCCAGACATGGATGGACACCTGAGTGTCAGTTATCCACAGGACACGTGAAGCTGTGCCCAACGACACATAAGAGTTAAGTGTATGTTTGTCGAGGGGATCAATAAATTTGGTTTCTGATGTTATCCAGCCCTGGGAATTTGTGCTGAGGACCTTCTCGAGCCTGCATGGGGTGGTTTCACTGGTGCTGAGTATCTGCTGAGCTTGTGAAGCCCAGCAGAACGTTGCTGTTCAAATCTAAACAAGTTTGAATCCGAAAGATTCACAACAATTCTTAAAGCTAAGAGGAGCTTGGCCTGTGGGGGGGGTCTTGGGTAATTAATCCTCCTTTATTCCCCTGGCTAAATTCAAATTCTGTCCAGATTTTAAAGTCTGGGACGTAATGGTCTCTGTTAGAGCCATTCTCTTGTCAGCTCTTGGTTCCAGAAATGTGTATTGGGTCATTTTTTCAGCTTGTCTTGCACCTTCTGGGAACAGAGATGATCTTTGTACTGGTTGAGAGCTTATAAAAAGGTTTTTTTTGCTGTTAGCAAAGATGATCCCCTATAAAATGAAGTCACATGTGAAATATTAAATGCTGAGGCAGGAGGCCTCAGGCACGTGGTAATTGCCGTGTAAACATAGATGCCTGATTGTAAAGGGTCTTATCACTGCTGTTCAGCTACTTATTTCTTGGAAAAAATGTGTCCTTCTTGGTAAGGGATGATTTCGTTTTCTTCCTCCTTAAGTCAGGAGCAGGCTCTTAATTAAAACAGAATTATAGCCTGAAGTATTTCTTAGAAACCAGGGGAGCGTATTTGGCTGAGCCTTAGCAGATCTCGATTTTTATAGGAGTTTCTCACATCGAGGAAGTTACCAAGGGTCCAGCTGCGGCTTTCTTGTGTTCAGGGCTGTTTCTCTGCTGAATGTGGTGGGGGATGGGCTGGTTGAATTGCGATTTTTTTTGTGACAACCGATTATAGCTTATCCCCCGATGATCGTTTAATTGGAAGTAGGTCTTGTTTGGGTTTTAACTTAGGGGCGTTAAAACAGGGTGTATTTTAAAAATAGCTTCTGAAAAGAGGACTTAAATCTCCAGTTCTGTACAGTGTAAGGCCTGACCTGACATACAATGTTGTTAATACTTTATACTCTGTTGGCAGGTAGAAATGCTTCCTGATTGTCTCAGTGATAGAAAGGATTACCTTGTGGAATTAGCCTTTTCAGTTCTTTTTTTTTTAATTTATTTATTTATTCTGTCAATGTAGAAATAAAGACAGGAACGTATCCTTTTGCCTTGAGAAGAGGTTGTTTATTAAAAAAGAATTATTTGCAACAGCCTTCAAAAGGACATAGCACTTCTCATCTGCATTTCTTCCCCTAGTAGGGCAGGCGTGCGCATACCTGTACATGCAGATGTGTGTGTCGTCTGTCACTGGAGGATTCACCCTCTTTTCAGATGACACAGTTCACATCTTGGGGGGGGGAAAAAAAGAATTATAATGTCCAGGTAATGCTGTGGATAAAGGACATTAATTATGGCTATCGATGTGCAGAAAGGCTGTGTCCCTGTGTCCTTGAAATAAAGTTTGGGAGCCTTGAGAAAAAAAAGAGCTTCAGCGTGGGAGGAGGCCAGTAATTACTGTTCTGCCTTTAAACAAATCCTGCCAAAGCCGCCTGGCCTCAGTCTAGCCTGGGTGGTTATAATTTCTTCCAGCATTTGCTAATGAATCTGATATAAGCGTCTCCCTCTTCCGTATGTCCCTGTGGAACACAGGACGCCAGCGGGACTCAACCATAGCCTGGTGTTGTCACTTTGTGCCTTGACAGTAGAGGTTTGGAGGCCTGCAGATCCCATTCATCCGTGGATGTTGAGTCCCTGTCCCTGTAGGAGGCTCTGTGGGATGGTGTCCTGCCGAGCCCTGCCCATGGAAACCGGCTGTCCCCAGAGCTGCTGGAGTGTTGTCTCCTGAAGTGGTGTGGCAGTGTTTCCTAACAAATTCCCTTGGTTTTCTTGGAAAAAGAACTAAACCCTGACACTCTGAAAATTCTCTAATGGAGAAGTTTCATCTTGCTCTAAGTAGGCTGGGTTGCAAAGCGGTGTGGTTGAGCGAGACGTTGGGAGCAGATGTCAGCAGATCATCTCTGTGGACATGGTCAATGAGAAACTCTGCAGAGGGTTGGCAGTGAGACGTGGTGGGGTTTAGGAGGAGAGCACGGTGATGGAGGGCTATGGTGGAGGATGCTGTGGTGGGGTTTAGCAGGAGAGCATGGTGGTGGAGGGCCATGGTGGACAAGAGGAGACTGGAAGGAAGGGACAGGTGGTGGCAGGGTGTAGTGAGACGGTTGTGCGTGGGGCTG
The DNA here is from genome assembly GCA_028565335.1 of Limnodromus scolopaceus. NCBI lineage: Eukaryota > Metazoa > Chordata > Aves > Charadriiformes > Scolopacidae > Limnodromus > Limnodromus scolopaceus. The sequence continues at coordinate 35,961,829 of JAOXNO010000070.1, forward strand.
TGCCTTTGGTTGTCAGGGGTAGGAGTGGGACAGGCAGGAGTTACCTGCCCTGGAAGGGTGGCAGCTCAACTCGATTTTCCAGCCCTGCCGGGAGGGAGCGATGCCGTTAACCCCCTCTCCTTTGAAACCAAGCTGGGGCCGTGAAACTGTCAACCATCGGTGACAGCTCACCCTGAAAAATCCTCCATTTCTCTTACATCAGCCTCAGAAATTCTCGCTCGCCGCTGTTTCTGTTTCCCCTGCGTGTGCTGCGCCTCGCCATTGTGAGGCCTTGCCACAGCCCTGGAGCGAGCGGCGGCTGCAAGATGGAGGAAGGGGGAGGGCTGTAAGATGGCGGCCGGGAGCCTGCCCGTTGGAGGCCTCCCCGGAGCCGGCTCCTGTGGCGCTCGGCTGCCGCCCTCTGCCCGCGCCGGCCCCTGCTGCCGGGGCTGCACCGTACCTTTCACAGAGAGCTTGAGAAATCTATTTAAAAGTAAAAAAAATCTTATTTGCATGGTGTAAATTAGCCCTATGTGCCTGTGGATATACCTATGAATAGCAGCTGACTAGTGATCCCATTTCTATACTGCACTGATTTCTGTAGAATTGTATGTAATTGTACCTCTGCTTTTGCTTTTTTTTTTGTCTCTGTATTATTTCGTTCTTGATTTGTGAAATCCCAGCTGAACCTCCGATGTATTTTGTTCCTTTTTTGTAGTTTTGTACCAAAGGAGAAATATTAAAAATCTGTTTTTTCCCCTGCAAAGTTTTCCTGACTCTTCTTTTCATGATGATATACCTGCAGCATCCCTTAAATATTACAAAAGCATCTGGCTGCAGAGCAGGAGCTACTTGGAAAGAGATGGTCCTTGTTTAGAAAGTTTGCAGTTTTATTATTGCCCCACTGTGTTTTGGTTTGTGACAGAGTGGGATTTGCAAAGGTGCTTTACTAGTGTGTATGTTATATGTTGTAATGAGTTCTCTGTTTTCTTTAATTGGGTTTTAAATGAAAAATTGATGTTGGGAGTGATTGGGCAAAGGCGTTTGAGTATTTTGGCCACCTGAAACAGTTTGACCTCTTATTGTTTTGTTGAGGAGCCTGCAATTAAGTGGAAAATTCTTTATATTGACCCCTTTGAATGTAAAGGGAAGAAAAAAAGAAGAAATACACGTATTTGATGTTCTCCCCCGTTATTGGATACTTGGGAGGTGCAGTCTGCACACATTGGTGTAAGCCTTTGAACAGGAACTCTCGGCCATGGGCCTGTGTGAGCTCCTTTCTCATAATAATAATAATAATAATATATAATATTATGCATACAGTATTTGATGCTGGCCCTTTTCAGAAATTGTGCATTGGATTTTTGGGGGGGGGGGGGTACTGGGGTGCTGTGGGGAGCCAAGCCAGAGCAGCTGCTTATCTTTAATACAGCGGGATGGTCTCTGGACGCTACAGCTCCCAATATACTATGTTCTTGCTCTCTCTGAACAAGCCAGATCCTCCCTGGAGTACCTGTGCCGGTGGTATTAATGCTTCTCTTCATGTTACCACCACTTCTTTTGGTTTGGCTGATGGGCAGGAGATACCGTGCAGTGATTTGGAGCCTGCAGTCTTGCCTGTGCGCTCGATGTCTGTCCTGGGAAGGAATTGCATCTGCTTCAACCTGCCCTTTTGGGACCACATGGTTCACACTTGCATTTAGGCTATTCCAGGCCTGTCGTTGTAGCTTTGGGCATGGCTCAGGTTTGCTCGCTGCGTATTTCCAAGCTGTGACCGTACAGTTAAAATGTAATCTCTTCTTTCTCTACCATCAGTCGCTCAGCATCGGAAGAAGCCTCTGGCTCTGACTCTGCAAGCCAGTCTGAAAGCGAGCAGGGCAGCGAGCAGGGCAGCGAGTCAAACAGCAGCTCCGAGTCCTCTGAGAGTCAGTCTGAATCCGAAAGTGAATCAACGGGTTCAAAATCCCAGCAGACCCCTCCTGAAACCAAAGAAAAACCGGCCTCTAAGAAGGAAAGGATAGCAGATGTTAAAAAGGTATTGCCCCTGCCGCTCCGCAAAGCTGTGTTACCCCTGTTCCCACCACAAAAGGGCAGACGGCAGGACCTTAACGAAGCTGTCTTTGACTTCCCTGCCACTTACACACTGACCACACAGCCCCCGGCCTCTGGTGTCCCCAGGTCACTTGTTGGCTGTCTGGTCTGTGTGCTTGTGCCCTGCTGGTGTCACCCTTGTGAGCAGGAGCTTGTGTGTTTTTGATGGGACAACCTTTTGGACAGTAGTGATGGGGCTGACTGGTGCGAATGAGGGACAAGCGCCAGTCATCAGTACATGACCCTGTCATTTCATCCTCTGTCTTTTCACTTTTCTATAATTCTGTAGTGTTCAAGGCCAGGCTGGACGGGGCTTTGAGCAACCTGGTCTAGTGGCAGGTGTCCCTGCCCATGGCACGGGGGTGGAACTAGATGAGCTTTAAGGTCTCTTCCAACCCAAACCATTCTGTGATTCCTCTCACCTGTCTGTTGTCTCCTTCAGAAGTAGTAAAGCTTCCCTGTGGGATACATAATCAGGAGAATGCTTGTCTAGGATTTGGACCACTTTAGTTTGTTTCCATCACTGTCTTCCCTTTGAAAAAAGTAAAGGAGAAAAAAAAGGAGGAAAAAAGCTATTTAACTTTTATTATTTTTTAATGTCCAGAATAGTGGTTCTTTGTTGTGTGGTTTTTGGTTTGGTTTTTTTTTTTCTGTATCTTCCCAGCTTCCCCTAACAATTCCCCCTCAAATAGCCAGGTTTACCCTCTGCATGTTGCTGCGTGGGAGGCAAAGGGATCGCAGGTGTCCAACGCATGTCGTTGGTGTTGCATCTGCCCAGTGCCTTGGTCACCTGCTTTACCGGAGGGATGGAGGCACCCAAGTAACACAGCGTGGTGTGGGGTGAGAAAGAGGAGCTCAAATACCCATATGGAGACAGGAACTCAGAGGGAGGGAGATCAGGTTGGGGCAGGGATTTGGTTTTATTCATTTGTGGTGGTACATTTGTAACTGTCCTGCTCTTAGCTGTGAGTTTTATGGAGAAAGTCACTATGTGTGTAAAGGCTGAGAAGGACAGTGCTTTCAGCCCATGCTCCAACCTACCTGCGAGGGAGGAGAGAAGGATTTTTTTTACCAGCTTCTCCCTCTCACAAACCTCTGGGCTGTCGGCTCCAGTCACGACTAAATCTCCCGTGTTCAGACTGGCAAGGAAGAATGCATTTATAAGGCAGTTGTGGTAATGCAATATTCAAATTTCTGTTTCATTGCTGATAAGTGGGGACTGAAGGAAGTTTTCTCTTTCTCTGTGGCCTTCTAGGAGGATGTCCCTAACAATAAACATTTAAATTATCCTCTGAGGGAGCGCATCCATACACAGGGTGATAATTAACATGGATGAAACATGAAAAGGTCAGGGCACCCTCTAATAAGAAAGCCTCTCCCTTCCTTAATTTCTCTGTTAATGGGTGTTTTCCTTAGCTAGGTCTAACCTAGGCATGTTGATACCTGTTCCCCTTGAATAACCAATGCAATTAATTATTATATTACTGTTTATTTTGTATTTCTGTCTAGATACACCCATGAAGGTGAGGTTAATTTGCATTAGGTGCTATTCAGATTTGTCATGGGAGCTGATCCCTCCTCCAAAAAGTCTGCCATTTAAAAGATGAAAAGACAAGTTCTTCAAACGGTTTGGGGAGTATTTTGAGTTTTCCTTTCATGTGAATTTATCTCTCTACTTGCATGCCCAGCAGAGATACACCTTCGCAATCTCTCTGTTGCAGGGTTATCCCATTACTCCTTTAACAGTAGCAGAAAAATTGCTGGGCTGCAGCCTTGCATTCATCACGCTCTCAATCCCGAGTTGTCGCTGCATCTGGCAGTGTATTTTGGTTTCTTTTTCCTGCCAGCAACTTGCAGAGATGTTTGAGGGCTGGAGGGAGAGAGGAGCAGGAGGAGAATGAATAGGTTTAGAATGCTGTAAATGGATGAACTCTGCTGAGGGTGAGAGGGATTGTTGGTGTAGGTGTTGGAGAGGCACATTAGTGGTTTGTATTTGCCCTGAAAAGCTTCTGGTGCCCTGTGGCACCAACAGCTCTGCATTGATGTCCCTCAGGGCATCACTTCTTGTCTTCCCCCTCTACTATCCATCCAGCAAGAACAAAATCATGCTGTTGTACTCAGTGTGTTACACCACTTAGGGCCTGGTTACAGCAAATAGAGCACAACCGTTCCCAGAAGTCAGCTCTGCACATCCACATGTCCCGTGCGGCCAAACCGCATTCGCATCAGTGCATTGAGAAGAAGAACCGGTGGTCCTGCCACCTCACCTCCCCAAGGGACAGGGTGCCCCAGTCCATTTGCCACCCAGGCTGGGCCACAGAATTCACTTTTGAAGTTGCTGCTGGTGATGTCTTGTCACCAGGCTCATTGGGCAGCTGGTGGGGTTTTCCCTACAGAAAAGAATTGTGGTGGAAGCTCATAGTGACAGTGGATTGTCCCTTTGTGTTGGTACGTCCATTTGTTCCACGTGCAAGATGTTGCCTCCTTACCTTCAGCTTGCCAAGGACTGGCTGTCTCAATGCCCTGTCCTTCAGCCTGAATAAACTGTAATTTGTACCCTGGTGGAAAGATGGACCTCTATAAAGAAAATGCTGAGATAAAACATGTTGCTTTAGACTGTTACCAAATACCCCAAAATAATCGTAATCCTTTTCAGCCAGTTTTTTAGAGTCCATCTACTGGTTGCTGATTCCATAATGGTTTTATGTTGATTTTGTTAAAAAAGAAAACATATTTCCCATCAAATTTCTCTAAAATGTCAGAAATAATTGGGGTGAAGCAGGCCTTCTGATGGTCTGTTTATTTTGCAGATGTGGGAAGAATATCCTGATGTTTATGGGGTTAGGAGGTCAAACCGAAGCAGACAAGAACCATCGCGATTTAATATAAAAGATGAGGTAAGAAAATAAAAAAAAAATAAATAAAAAAGATGAGGGATTACTGAACATATAAAACCAACCAAACCCAAAGAACAGAAGACAGGTCTCATCTGCGTTGCCTTGTAAATGCTGAGACCTGGCCTGGAGCGTGGATGTTGGAGCTCACGGTTGAGGTCCTGGTCCTGCAGTTGGATCTGCTTGGAGACCTCTGCAGTCAGTGGGACACAGTGTGGGCAGAGATCTGCATGCTCGGGTCTGATTGCTGGAGTGGGGCATAACGCAGGTCATGCTCGGCTGTAGAAACGTCCCAGAGATAATGAGTCCGTGTGGAAAAAAACCACAAAACCAAACCAAAACATAACACACATTCAAGCAGGAATAAAGGAAACTTCCCAGAAACACCTCACAACAACAAAACAGCCATTGTTGCCCATCCCGGAATGGATCGCGCTGATAAATGAGTGTGTGTGTGTGTGTTCAGCTTTATGAACCATTACTTTTCTTTGGTTGAATATTGGGGAGTCTTTTATGTTTCAGCTGGAGGTGACAGTGGTCAGAGCCTGGCAGACAGACCTTCCCATTGTTTCTTTTGTCAGAACACTGTTTTTTTTCTGAAGATGTAGGAATTAGCTGCTGCCTTCGTTTACATCTAATGGGCGTTCTGCATAGAGCTTGTCATCTACAGGTCTTCAGGAGGGTTGAGTGATTTCAGAGGAGAAGAAGGAAAGCCAAGGGAGAGGCTTAGACAGAAAGGAAAGCTGGGGCTTAGAGCTAGGTGCAAAAACATGCAGTTGGGAACCTAAACATAGGAGTAGCCAGATTTTCAGCAGAGCAGGAGCCCAGTGGTGCTCTCTGATGGTCAGGCTGTTTGTGCTTCGCCACAGAAACGTGCATTTGGATGCTGGAGAGGTCCGAGCCGTGTGGCCAGAGCGGGTCTCCAGCTTCCTTGCTCTGGTGCCACCCTCCTCCAGACTCCTGTGCTGGCTGTCCCACCGTAGCAGCAGGTTAGGAAGGGGCTTGGGGGCACATCATTGACTTAGCTTTTGTTTTCCTTTTCAAGTTCGGCAAAGGCCAGGCTCGCTGGCCACCTCTCTGTGCGATGCCCCGGCATGCACTGTGCTGGCGATGTCACACCCGCCACAGACCTCCGCTGCAGACCCCAGTGCCCTCTTAGGGGCTCAGGTAAGTCCCGTCTTTTTTTGTTTTACAATATTACGTGGTTTTGCAAATGTTGTTTTCTTTTTCGATATCTTTATTTCCTACTACTTTAAGGTACGATAAAGTTTAAAAAAAAAAAAAAAAAAATCCGAGATGTAAAAACTTTGCTATACCACAAAATATTGTAAAAAACAAAAAAAAAACCCCACCCAACCACCAGTTCTCTGAATGACCCCACTGCCACCTTTGTGGAGCGGAAAGCTAAAATTAACAAAATTGGACCACCCCTTTCCCCTTCTCCCTCCCCAAAACACCACTGTCTGGTCCCCGTAGGGCAACTCCCATCTGCAGCAGAGTCCGATGGAAGGTGTGACATGTCAGGAGCACAGTGCTGGGGCCTCGCAAAGAGCAGGAGGAGATGGAAAGTCTTGCTTTTGGAAGACCTAAACGCCAAGAGGGAGGAAGTAGCGTAGCTGGAGCCTGCATGGTGCTGAGCCCTCCTTGCTGCTGCTGCAGCTGGCAGAGACCCAAGGCGCTTGACACCTCTTTTTACCTTTACAGGGTTAATCCTGTCACCAGTGACCTGCTCTTGTCGCTTGCTGCTTGGGACTTCCAGCACAGTGTCTAGGAGCTTTTTAATTGCCTTCTTCCCTAATGCTTCTCCGCGGTGTTAGCAAACAGCATCGCCCAGGCGGCGCGACAGGCTTGGAGGGAGAATCAGCCATCGCACCACCCCGTGGGCTTCCCCTGGTCGGGGGAGATGACGCGTAGGTGGAGGTGGTTCAGTTTTTGGGGCACCGTTCCATCACTGGTCTGTTCTCTGAGACCAGCAGTTTGGGCAGGGTTATTTCAGTGTCACTGGTTGCCTCCTAGGGACTGCCTGGGGGCCACCAAGCACATGGTGTAGGTCTCGGAGCTGCAGTCCAAGAGGGTGACAACTCGTGATCAGTGCCGAGGAGTGGGTTGAGAGATCAGGAAATGAAACAGCAGTTTTGCATAGGAGCACAGAGCTGCTCAGAAGACCAGAGCTGTCTCCAGGAATAAGAACACACATGAGTTTTTTAGTAAAAACAGTACTTGCCCGTGCATTTTCTTTGCAGTTCATAAATCAGCTTCAGGTTTCAGTCAGGGGAAGTGAGACATGCAGAGCCAGGTGTCTTTTAGAGTGTTCTGAGGCAGTCGAGAAATTAATGTGCCCAAACTAGACACAATCTTCTTTCTATAATAAGGATGGTTTGAGGTTGGAGTTAGTAATAAATGGCGTGGTGCATCTGTTTGGTGAGAGAGAGGCCGCAAGTCATGGACCAGAGGTGTTCTTAAAATACAGCTGGGTTTATTATTGAAAAAAATATTCTGCTCCTTTGCATTTTTATTAATGCTCTGCCACGTGTCTTTGCAGAAAATTCAAATGCTGCTGGTATCACTGTGAGAGAGAAGTTCAGCAGACATAAGAAAATGAACCTGGCGAGCTGAGGTTCTCCAGCTTTTCTGGAGCACTAGACCTCAGGCTTAAGCCTGAAATGAGCAAATCCTCACTTTGACTTTAGTCTGAAATATTTCTTGCCTCTAAGCAAGTCTTTACCTCTCCTAGTAGGCAGCATGAGCTCAAGAGGCTCTCCTGGACCATGCCAACGGCCTTGAGTCTCCATTTCTCCTGCCCTGGGCTAGCAGTGAGGTTGCTGGTAGGGAATCTAAAGGACCAGAACTTCAAAGCTGCTGCTGCATTGCCCTACTTGGTGCTACGTACAGAGAATCGTTATGTTTTGTACAGTGCTGCTCCTCGGCAAAATATAGCATCATTAACCTAGTAGAAGTGTGCCCATTTGAAGTTCTGGGAGAGAGAAAGAGTAAATTAGATGGGAGGTGTCAGTGAGTCTTGGAGAAGGAAGTCTGATCCCTTCAGCTGGAGGTGGGGAAAGCAAATTTTAAGAGGCCAGTTCAGTCCAGTTAGAAGTAGTGGTGCCAGAATAAATTGGGCATATTTTATAGTGTTTGGTAGGGGAAAAAGGAACTAGGGAAGGCAAATCAACTTCCTCCTTGGCAGCAGTACCCCGGGGGGACAGCTTGAGCCCAGCAGAATTTTGCCAGCTCTGACATGAAACCTCTGTTGGGAGGAGCAAGCACCCGGCATCTCGCGCTGGGCTGACAAAGACCTTGGTGGGGACTGGAGATGGATTTTGTCAGCTTGGGTTGTGTCATTCAGGGAGGTGACGTTATTAACACTCAAGTTGCATGTGATTTCCCAACCAGTCTGCTTCCTGGTGGCGGTGGGTGGCAGGCTGGGGTGCAGACGGGACCTGGGGTGCATGCTCCAGACCTGGCGTGCTCCCAGCTCTCTGGTTATCATCTGTGCTTCCTTCACTGGGGAGTTTACCACCAGCCAGAGCCCGTGGGTTGATACTGATAAGGGGGTGATACAAGCACCAGCTCTGTTTGTGCTGCAGAGTCCAGGGCAGAGGTGCAAATCTCACCCTTGGGCTGATTTGAGCAAGCCAGCGTGGATTTATTTACGTATAAAATGGTAGAAAGCAGGTTTCAGCCAGGAGCTGGAGCCTGGGACCGCAGGAGGAGCTGGTGAGGAGGACACAGGTGGTGGTGGTGGGCGACGGAGCTGGGATGGAGAGGCTGAGTCAGCGGTGGCTGTTCGGGGCTGCTGGCACGGAGCTTCCCGGCGCTGGGGCAGGGAGGATGTGGGAGCACAAGGCAGGCGGATGACTCAGGCTGGGGACTGGCTGTGTCAGAGGAGACAGAGCTGGGCTTGACGCGCATCCAAAAAAGACAATGGTGTCTTTGAAAAAAAAATGTAACAGAAGGCGGCTGAACTGCAGTCACAAGTTAAATTTTTCAAGGCAGAAGGAGGTGAGGTAAAGACGAGTCGTTAAGAGATGAGATGAGCGTTGGCTTTGTAGAGACAGCGACAGAGCAGGGGAAGACTAGTGGTGTTAGGAAAGTGGACACCAGAAACTTGAAAAATGGGATTTTGGCAAAGAAATAGAGTTAGTTTCAAAGAGCCAAAGGTCGTATTTGGTTTTCTCCAAATCTGATCTTCGCTGACGCAGAGCAGGAGACAAATCCACCTCTCTCTACTTGTGGTTTGCCAAAAGACAGCAAAAAGTAAACGTGCGTTGAGGGACAGCTCTTGAAAAACGTGCCAAAACTGGAATGGCAAAGCAGCACGCTTCAGAAAGCGGAGGAGAGATTAAAAGAGAAAAAGAAAAATGAGGACTTTTAAACTTAGCTGTGTTGAAATTGAAATCCGTGGAATGCATGGCTGATGTTGCAAGGGTAGGTAGGGCTCTCCGTGGTGTTTGCCAGTCACTTGCTTCCTGGATGCCTGGTCTATGAGAGAGGGCTTTCGTGTAGGGCTGTGAAACAGGCAGATGAACAGACGTTCGTAGTAAGATCTGGTGCAAAAGGTGTTATTGTGTCACGTGTAAGTCTGACACCAAACCACAGGGAAATTCAGCAAAGCTCTTGGTCTAACATGGCATCCAGTATTTTACTATATTTTAATGGAAATACTGATGCAGGCGAGAAGGTAATTTTTGTTGGTGGAAGGGAAACTGTAGAATGAAAATAAAGGATGCAGAGAGAGAGCAGAGGGGTGGGTCAAGGCTCCCAGAGCCTCAGCTTTTTCATGTTGCAACTCACCCCGTTTCACAAAACTCTTGTGTGAACAGCTCTTGGTTGTAACTTTGCCATCTCTATGCGGGAGGGTGGTGGGTGTACCAGGAGATGCAAACTGAGGTACCCGTGGTGATGGACAGGCATTACCTAGAGCTGAAGCTGAATACTGCGGCAAAAAGCAGTATGAAGTGGAAGATTTCCAGTAAGTGTGTAGAGCAAGCAGTCTCAAAAGCTACTTCTGTCATTTTAGTACTCCTGTGGACATCTCACATTGGTTTCTTCAGTTTTCTCCTGCCCATATGTTTTTTCTGGGGCAAGTGTATAAGGTGAAGTCATCTGTTGGTTGAGGGGGTGTTATTTGTGTGGTAATCTGGTTCTATGGTTGACTAGTTTTTACGAAAATGGAGTTGTGTACAACCAGCCTAAAGGTTGGGTTTTTTTTAGCTATCTCGGTCTGTAGGAGTTAATGACGCCCACTAGTAAAATATTACAGCAAGTAGTTAGAATATCTCTAGATATATTTAGCCAGAGAGAATTCACTGGTGGAGACTGGAGGATTAGGAGGAAGGAAGGCAGCAGGACATGGCTCTGACCCAGTCTGATCCTCAGCAACTTTTCTGTGGAAGAGATACACAAACAGGAAAGCAAGGACACTCTTATGATGAGAATATTGTCTTTTTATAAGAATTTCCTTCCTTATAGGAAGTTTCCCTAATGAAAGCAGAGATCATAATGCATATCTGTCGCTGCAAAAGTTTCTGCAGTTGGAGAAACTAAGCCTGAACGCCCCCAAATATTGCAGGATTCTTGCTGAAAATGACAAGTATAGGCGTACGTTCAGCCGCTGCTTTTTCAGTTAGAAGCCATGTAAAATAGCTGAGCCTTGGCACTGCGGCAGGACCTGAAAATGCTGCCCAGGAAACACCAAGTCAACTGTTTTTGGGTTCTTGACCATCAGACAAAGTGATGCTCACCTTGCAGCAGAGGCAGAGGTGGCAGCAGCCGAGCTCTCTCTAATCTTGCCTCCAGCGCTTGGGCAGTGCAAGGTTTGGTGGGTTAAATTCAGCCCATGGTTCTGTAATCTATGGGGTGTTGCACGCACTGCGGGTCTGGTCACTGCCACCACCGAGACACCATCTGCCAGGTATTGGAGGTGGATGCTGAGGGGTCACAGCCTTGTGCATCCCGAGCTCTCAGGCACTCCAGATGTTGTGGTAGATCTCTCCAGCCTTTCTGAAGAGAGTTACCTTCTTCAAGTGGCGTTAACCCTGCAGCCAAGGTGGTGTGGAGGGAACGGTGCCGAGGAGATGCTCTTTTGCAGCCCCTGTGGCACCGAAGTGTCCTTCAAGGGTCAGAGCCGCCGGGCTGTGCCCAAACTTGGACCGCGTGCATGCCTTTCGTTGCAGCCTTGAGGAGACGGTCCACGGTGAAGTCTACAACCTGATTTTTTTTCTTTTCAATTAAAGGCAAGTAGTGAATCTGAAAATGAGAGTCCAAAAAGAAGAGGCCAGAAGCAAATGAAAAAAACGTAAGTTTCTAGGGAAAAGGGTTTTGAATGGTGGTACTTTGTCTTGTATTATTTTTCAGAATAGTAGTATTGGACTTTTTGGTAGGTGTTATCAACATGGAAAACTTGTAAAATAAATTATTTAATATTTCTAGTAACAGTACTTTGGATGACTGAAACTGAAGTATGAATAGGGATCTACCCTTGGGTACAATTTCTCAACTTCACTTTTGTTTATATTTTCCCACTTTGCCCATGACACAATGTGAACAAATCAGGTTCACTTTCTGTTGTCAGTCTTTCACTTCTCCATCAGGTTACTTCTTCTCCTTCAGAGATACTTAAAATAGTTTAATCCTCCATAGTTTAATCAAATCACCTTTTTGGTTAATAGGCAATAAAATGGCAAATTATTATCCTCTTTATTTTTATAACCCTCTCCTAAAACAAAAGAACTTCCATTAAAAGGATATTTTGGATGTCTGGTCACCATAACTGAGTTCACTTACTGTTGCGGTCATATTTTACTGCCTTTTTCCATCTATTAGGTACCTTTTAGTTTTCCCAAACACTAAAATGAACTGAAGGGAAGTGCAAGCTGCCTGCTGGAGAAAACTTAAACACAGCCACATGATCTTTCTTAAACGCAGTCCTTTCTCCTGTTTCTTGCCTTTTAGTTTTTCATTTAGTTGTACACATCAGCGCAGGAGGGAATGTAATAAAGTGCACTTTAGGACTTTGAGGTAGGACTGTGGTAGTATGGACCTCTCCTGGGCAAGGGGAATAATCCCTGTGGACCCTCCATGTTCCCTTAGAGAGAGGAGGGGCTCCTTCAGAGGGCTTTTTGGAGCTGCAGCTTCACTCTGAATTGCCCACAGAGAACGTGCTTCCTTCCAGTAATGGTACAGTGTGATTTGGCTTCACGCTTGGAAACTTTAATTGCCTGAATGTAGATGGCAGGAGACTTCTTGCTCCATTTTCTGGGCTACAAGGAGATCATGTAACTGTGCATGTTGTGGCTCATACTCCGTAAGTGAAAGTGAGCACTTCTCTTAAGGTTTTCCCAGCTCATTTCAGAAATGGAGAAGTTGAAAATTAAAATAAATAAGTCTAAGCACTTACCTACCCAGTAGTAAGAAGTACAGCTCTGCCACGAGCACCGATGTAGTATGTGTTAAGAGACACTTTCTCTCAAGATACATTGCCCCTGCGTGAGCTAAAACCTGGTGACTGAGGCCTCTTCCTAAAAGCAGAGGATCACACCATAAACCCCTCCATGCATTGCACTAAACCAGGAGCGTGGTTTTGAACTTTTTTATCGTAATTATGCCCTGCTGGTATTAACCTAGATGGCTTGGATGTCTGCTTAGCCAAGTATTTGTATTGAAATATTACCCTTTGTGACCTACATTTCTGACCGTAGAAATAAATGGAAAAGAGAGGTCTCTGGTGAAGAAGAGGATGAAGATGGAGGGGAGCAAGGCACCAGTGGAGAGAGTGAGCCTGAACCGAAGAAAGTTAAAGCAAGAAGACCAGGCCAAAGGAGGTAAGGAGTGGTCGGTTCAGTCTTGTCTCTTTTTCTGCCTGTGTCTTCTCTGCCTGTGTTGGGTGGAGAGGTGATCTCTATTTGTCCCTAAAGAATGTTTGGTTTGGTTTTTTTTCTGCAATATTACCCTTGTTTATCACCTGATAAACCTAGGGCCTAGATACTCTCTCATCTATCCATTTCATGCTCCAGTGAGTGCTGCAGCGGTTTCCATGGTAGTTAAAGCAAACTAAATCCCTAGGAGTCTAATATTTGAAATTCATGTTTCTTAAGGGCATTTCTAAAATGGATGTTTACGTAAAACACGCTGTATTATGGCTTTCTATTAATTCTTATTTTAGAACAGTGGCCAAAACCAGTGTTAAAAAGCCTCACAAACCCCAGCGTGGGAAGAAGAGAAAGAGACCAGACTCATCTGAAGATGATGATGATGACGAAGATGATGAGACCCCCAAGAGACAAACTCGACGAAGAGCAGCCAAAAATGTCAGGTATGAAGTGTGGGATTGTTCGATGGTGACAGCTGACTGGCTGGGAAAGAGGGGACACCAGAGGGCCCTAACTCCCCATGTGATCCTGCAGGGAGACTGCCCTGTAGATATCCATTGCCAAGATTAGGTTCTTTTGACAGGTTTACGCTGCAAATATCTGACTTTTCTTTACCTTGTTTTGCCATCTGTAAGGGAGGGAATATTTACCATTCCTCCTAGAGAAATGTGAGGAGGTTTGCATAAAGCATTCTCAGTTGAGATTAAGAATTACAAATAATAGATTAAAATGAGCTGTGCTGGATCAGACCAATTGAGAGAGGCTGATAGGTAATGCCTTGGGACAGAGCATTAAGACGTGGTGGAGGTAAAGCATTACCCATTCCCCAGTATATCTTCTCACCTTTTGGCAGTCCTAATAAGGAACTTGCAAAGAGCTGCCTGAAGAATATTTTTTCACAGTTAAACATTCATCAAAGATGAGAGTTCTCATCTAGGGCAGTGTAGGCACCTCATGCAGCGTTTTGGTGCTCTGCAACCTCCATTGTTAAACCTAAAATAATCTTTCACTGGATAGGAGACTTTCTCTGTTGATGGCCTTGCTTCTGCTGCAGGGATTGCATCACCTCCTTATGAAGCATCCAGTGTTGACCATGGTCAGAAAAACTATATGGACAAGATAGAGTATTGGTCTGATAAAGTGTGGCTGAGTGTCATGGGGAAAAATGCTGAATGGCTAACTTAAGAAATGCCTGTGCTGACCATGCACTGAACCACAGGACAGATGCTGGAGAAGGCTTGCTCCAGTCCGTGCCATTCTGTGTGTTTCTGGACTGGGAAGGGTCAGGGGCTTTTTATCAGTTTGGTTTTGATCTTCTTCAGTTACAAAGAGGATGATGATTTTGAGACGGACTCTGATGACCTGATAGAGATGACTGGGGAAGGAGCTGATGAACAGCAAGACAACAGTGAAACTATCGAGAAAGTTTTGGACATCAGGCTTGGAAAAAAAGGAGGTGGGTAGTTCTGGAAAAAGCCTTTACTTCTGATGTCAATCGTGCACTCGCAGTTTCTCTTGAGCTGGTGCGATGCCTTTGCAACTTCAAAGTGGGGCCAAGGGTTGTTTCAGCATCTTCACCCTTTCCTCTGTGCCTCTTATTTATATCTTCTAGCAGCTTTTGTAAAATCTAGTATTGAAAAACCTAAAATGTCAAGTTTACGTGCTTGGCAGCTTTCATTCAGTGTGCACACATTTTAAAGATGTGGTCATTGTTCTGCAATTCTTGCTTTTCTTTTCTTTGAAATATAAAATAGAGCTTCCAGTAGAGTCAGTTTTCATAGCTCCGTTGACAAAGCCATAATGAAAATAAAGCTGATGTTTTGTTCTCAGAGCCTTACAAAAGTGGTTTTGTAAAACTGAGTGGTCGTGAACGTTTTCAAGAGACCTTTGAATTATACTTAAAGAAAAGGCATTTATGACAGAGAGATCTGAAAAGATTCTGTTGTATGGAAAACTTTTGTGTGCCTGTCTTACTGGGTCGCAGAATCGGTAGGATGTTTTTGTGCCGTCACAAAAGATGTATTAGAAAAATAACTTTCTGCTCTGATGCAGCTCATGTCCAGTGCTTGATAACAAAGGTACCGACCGCAGCCTGATTTCTTTTGCAGCCACTGGTGCTTCCACCACAGTGTATGCAACTGAAGCCAATGGCAACCCAAGCGCGGACTTTGATCCTGAAAAGGATGAGGGAGAAGTTCAGTACCTGATCAAATGGAAAGGCTGGTCGTACATCCATAGCACATGGGAGAGTGAAGAGTCCCTGCAGCAGCAGAAAGTGAAGGGCCTGAAAAAGCTAGAAAACTTCAAGAAAAAAGAGGAGGAGATCAAGCAATGGTATGCTTTACTTCAACCAGTGATTTGGCCTTGGGCAAATCTTTTTTAGCTAAAAGCTTGCAGAATCAGGACTGACAGCGTTTGATTTCTTCTTGCAAAGCATGTTGCATCCAAAGCAACTGTTTCCAGTGCACAACACTCACATCTCTCTTTGTCTACTGATGAATGTACCCCCTCATAGGGGTGATGCCTGTGGCCGTGGTGTTGGAAGAGAGAGGAAGAGGCATGAAATCCACAATATTGGCACTTCCCTGGCTTAAGAATTGGGGTAGCTGACAAGAAATAAACAGTGCACAGATTCACTTGGCTCAGGGGGTGACATGAGGGCTTGCAGCCTTATTAACCCTTGTTAATTTTGGGCTTGCCTGTATGCAAGTTTTTGCATCGGTATTTATCCGACCTCCCCAGTAACTATAAGGGGATATACAGTGTGTTTCCAGAGTGATACAGCTGGAGTAGCAGCTTCCATCTCTGTTTGATTCTGGTTTTGAGCCTGATTCTTGCAGCAGAATAAGGCGTCATTTAGCAGGGAGACAGTATGAACATCTATGACATTTGCCTCTTAGTAATGATTTATAATTACAGGAAGCTTTACGAAAAATGTCATGTAAGCAGTAGTCTGCTTCAGTGACTTGTCTAAATGACAGAGCCATATAGGAAAGTAGAATTTTTCTATGTGTGGCCTCTGTGAGCATTATGACAGAAGCATTAGAGTGTTTTTTTGTTTTGGATTTTTTTACATCTAGGTTGGGCAAGGTATCACCTGAAGATGTAGAATATTTCAACTGCCAACAAGAGCTAGCTTCAGAGCTGAACAAACAGTATCAAATAGTGGAGAGAGTAATTGGTAAGTGAACCCAACACTTTTGTAAAGATGTGGGAACTTTAATCTCTAGTGACAGCAGAATGAGTGTATGGTGCTCTCTTCTTCCCTGTCCTCCAGTATCTCTGGACGAAAAAAAACTGGTGTAATGTGTATTTCTGTGTGGGAAGTTCAGGGATTTGAGCAGTAGAAATCCAAGTTTACAGATTTGTATTTACAATCACTACAAGTCAATCACTCTCCTTGCCTGGAGTGTGGGATGATACACTAGTTTCCAAGGGAGTTTAAAGTTGCTGCTGCTGAAGTCCTTTGACTTCAGCCCTTTCGATGCAAGGTGTTTGCAGCCAAAGCAGCAGTACAGGCCTGGCTTTTGTGAAGACCACTTTCTGTGACGTGGTTGAAGATGTGGTTAGGCTGCAAGGCAGCTCGGGGGTTAGTTTTTGATGATTATTAAAAATAATGACTTATTAAAAATAAAAACGGGACTTACCGAGCACTTCATTAATAACACAGTCATGTCAGTCAGAGGTGCCAGCATCCAGTTGCTTTGGGAATTGGCTTGGAGAGCTGTTTAACCTATTTACACACAATTCCTATAAAAAGAGTGGGGTGTGTGGCAGTGAGAGCCTGCCCAGCCAGCTCCCTCTGCTGGCTGCCTGCACTCCAAACCCTCCCTTCCCTTCTCTCTCCGAACACAGCTGTGAAAACCAGCAAGTCCGCGACAGGACATTCTGATTTCCCAGGTAAAGGAGCATTTTTTTTGGTCCCTCTGAACTTTTCCTACTCGCCGTGACCTGTCTGTGGTTGTGTGGGTGGTTCTGACTGCCCCTGTGAACCACACTTATGGTTCAGCCACAGAACCACAGTTGCTGAGGTTTGGCCTTTTTTTTTTTTTTTTTTGCATATTTTGCAGCAAACAATCGCAAAACGTCCTCGAATGACCCTGAATACCTGTGTAAGTGGATGGGGCTGCCCTATGCTGAGTGCAGCTGGGAAGATGAGGCTCTGATAAGCAAGAAATTCCAGCACTGCATCGACAGCTTCAACAATCGGAACAACTCCAAAACGATTCCCACCCGGGACTGCAAGGTTTGCTTCCTTCTCTTCTCTCCTGTTTCTTCAGGCTGGGTCATGATGCAAACACTGGGAATGTGAAGTTTTGTTAGGGTAAATTAAATTTCAGAGGACGTTTTCCCATTCTCCCACCAGTGTTTGAATTGTTGTTTGCTGTTCTTGTGTTGTACTGGAGGCAGAGATGTGAACGCCCATTTGGTTTCATTTACCCTGTGCATGGTGAGAACGTTGTGTCCCCCTGGGGAGGGGGAGGCTTAATTAATCCAGCAAAGTGCTTTCTCCTCAGAAGGAGCTGCTGCAGAAATGCAAAGTTCTAATATCGGTTGGATAAAAAAAAGCAGTGCACCTGGGAAAAGAGAAAACCTGCAAGATGCTGATAGAGTGGAGGAGAGGGACAGAGATAATGGGGGAAAAAACATGAGGACAAAAAAGAAAGTGGAACTTGTTCCATCTAATGTGCGTTATGTGCAACTTACTGCACTCCTCTGGGGACTCACAGCTCTGGTCATCAGAAGCAGAGGACAGCAGGCAAAAATCAACGCTGCGGAGTGGTTATCTGAACTGCAGATACAAACCCTGGCTAGGAAAATGTGGACGGACTTTAACCAATGAACACATACCTATTTGTTTCTGAATTTTCAACCCTTCTTTGCCTTTTTCTTCAGTGAGCTTACAGCATCTTCTTTTTCAGGTGTTGAAGCAGAGGCCGAGGTTTGTTGCCTTGAAGAAACAGCCTTCTTACATTGGCGGTGAGAACCTGGAGCTGCGAGATTACCAGCTGGAGGGCCTCAACTGGCTCGCTCACTCCTGGTGCAAGTACGTATTGATGCTGTGTGATTCTCTGGTCAACACTGCGAGCTATTTAAGAAACTGGATGGTATTTAAGAAATGTGCAGATGTGGCACTTCAGGGCATGCTCTAGTGGCTGAGATTGTAGGGGTTTTTTTTTTGTATGTGTATGCTTGGACTTGGTGATCTCAGAGGTCCTTTCCAACCATGAGGAATCCATGAGCCACATTCATTTTATGTCTCCTGATTTTTGTCCCAGTAGGATCTGGCCCTCTTGTTCTTAGTTAAGGTCTTTACCCGACCTGCTTCTGCAGCTTGAAGGATTTTAAATGTTACCATGCCCAGCTGCAGTGCAGACGCCGCAAGCAGGAACTGTCTAGAGGATGAACTTAAGAAACCTTGTGCAAAAACAAAAAGCATTTTCCCTGTCTGGGCCTGTTCACATGCTGGACTTGGCTGTTGTGTGAGCCTGCTACATCTCAGCCCTAATTTTCCATTGCTCTAACTGAAAAAAAAGGGTTTCTGGCTCGGCATGCGTCCACACTCGTTGAAGTGTTTGAGAAATGGCCTTCTAAAATTAGGCCACTGACTCCCCTCTCCTTTTGCCTTTGTCCTTGCTTGCCAGTTTGGAGTGACCATAGTCTGTTCCTTTTTGCAAGTTATTGTGCTGTGTACAGTCTGAACGTCCCTGGGATCCACTTGGAAGTGTTCAGATAAATGTTTCTGCGCTGCCTCCTTTCTGTCCCTGCCATGGATTGCTGGTTGTGCTGGTGGACAGTCAATTAGCAGTGGTGGCAACCCGCATTTAGACAGGATTTATGTTTGTTCTCTTCTTTCTCAGGAACAACAGCGTGATCCTGGCTGATGAAATGGGCCTGGGCAAGACGATCCAGACAATATCATTCCTGTCGTACCTCTTCCACCAGCACCAGCTGTACGGCCCTTTCCTGGTGGTGGTGCCCCTGTCCACTCTCACCTCCTGGCAGAGAGAGTTTGAAGTGTGGGCGCCCGAGATAAACGTGGTGGTTTACATCGGGGACCTCATGAGCCGGAACATGGTGTGTCATCAGAAAGCAAAGGGTGTGGGGTTGGGTAGGAACGCTGGGCGCAAAGCAGCAGCCTCTCTTCTGGAGCAGCTGATG
Source organism: Limnodromus scolopaceus (assembly GCA_028565335.1). NCBI lineage: Eukaryota > Metazoa > Chordata > Aves > Charadriiformes > Scolopacidae > Limnodromus > Limnodromus scolopaceus. Next base: position 35,980,826 of record JAOXNO010000070.1, read on the forward strand.
GACAGCAGTGAGAGTACTGCAGGCAACCAGAGCTGGGGTAGCTAGCTGAGCACTTGGGTGTAATTCACTGCTGCAGGGGCTTTTCTACCTTATTGCCCCTCTTAGAGCGAGCCCAGGAGTTCTGGCTTTCCTCAGAGGGTCTGGAAACCACAACTGCACTGGGCTGAAATATGCTGCAGTAGGGAGTATAGCGGTGTGAAAGTGCTTGCCTCCTCTATTCTGAATTATTCAGATGGCGAAGCATACAAATGTTGTGAGTCTGGCAGTGTCAATAGTGAGATGGTGCATTCATTTGGCAGATGAGGGTAAGGTCACAACAGCAGGTTGTTTGATCTTATTTTGTTACTTGTGCAAGGGCAGTTGAACCATCTGTGCCCTCAAACAAGCTGCTCCTTGGGCATCCTGAGCTCATCGAATAACACCTTGAACAACAGGGTTTTGGACTTGGTTGGAGTCTCTGGCTGTATCTACAGCAAAAGAATGTTTGTTAACTCTCTCCTTTCAATCACATTAGTTGAAGTTAACATTTCTCTCCTCTCACAGATTCGTGAATATGAGTGGATCCACTCTCAGTCTAAAAGGTTGAAATTCAATGCACTTATCACAACATATGAGATCCTCCTCAAGGATAAGGTGAGTAATGGTCCAAGGATGTTTTTATTTAGACTTTCTCTTGCTTGCAAAGGGGGGATCCAGCCCCTGACTGGTGGGTTTGACCTCCTTCCTCTGTAGTGATGGGGAACCTATAGGTACTATCTGCTTTTTCTTGCCAGTAATGCAGAGAGAATGTGAGAGACTGGTTGTATATAATGGCTTCACTCTTGCACTGCACAGTTGTGTTATTCTTTTTACTTGTAAGACACCAGGCAGGGCAGGAGGTGGATTTTGCCTGATCTAATTAGGCTAGTTAAGAGGGTGAAACATGACACTGAACCGCTAGCCACGGTGTTAACAATATCTGGATTTTTACACTAAGGAGAAATCTGTCTGCAGGGCTTATCATCCCTCTCAGTGCATCACTGAGTCCTAGTAGAAAACAAAAAGCTTAATACTAATGCAAAAAAAAAATAATTAAAATCATAACTCTGGGGTTACCTTAACTTTATGGGCTTGTTCACCTGCTCTCCTGCTCCCATGGGGCTGGTGCTACAGCAGGGCCCCAGGGGCATGGAGAAAGGGAGGAGCAAGGGGCTGGGGAAGGACTGTGCTTTCTGGGTAAAGCAAGGGTGGATTTAAAACAGATATACTTACTGAAAGGCTGTTCAGAAATGGCAGGAGTGCTAGATAGCATGGCTAATTTTCACCTATCCTTTCTGGGGAGGCAGAAATGGTCTAGGGCTGGGGCACGACACCCTGGAAAGCACATGCTGCAGTGCTTTCTGGCTGTGGAGCAAGGTGGTGGGGCTTCTCTAACCCAGTGTCTCCTTGGGGCCTGGTGTTTTTTTTTTTTTCCTTCTTTTCCTCCAGGCTGTTTTGGGAAGTATTAACTGGGCCTTTCTAGGCGTGGATGAAGCCCATCGGTTGAAAAACGACGACTCTTTGCTGTACAAAACTTTGATTGATTTCAAGTCCAACCACAGGCTGCTGATCACTGGCACCCCGCTTCAAAATTCACTCAAGGAGCTCTGGTCCCTGCTGCATTTCATCATGCCAGAGAAGTAAGTCTCCTTTTGGTCCTTCTAAAAATATCTCTATGTCCATTCTTGTCCAGTAAATAGGCTCGAGGTAGCGCAGAATGGCAGAAATCCCTGAATTAAATCTCTGAATTAAACTCAGTGGAGATAGAGCAATAAAAGGGGAACAAAGTTTGGTGGGGGAAAATCAGAGGTTAAATGACTAACACAAGGAGTATTTCTGGCAGCAAATTGAATGGGGAAACAATACGTGTCTTTCAAATCTGTCTGCTGTCTTAGAGCCATCTCTAAAAAGCTAAACTTGTTTTAAGCTTGACCATTTCTGAGGTTTCCAGTACATCGTGGTTCAGCCACCCTCACCAACCATTTGATGGCAGTCTCTAGGAGTATTGCTCAAGGACGGTGCTGTCCAGCTGGTTGTTCATGTGTCTGCATTATAACAAACGTTTTATTTTCTTTAAAACAAAATGGGCTAAGACAAGCAAGCCCCCAAACTCACCATAATTATGTTTGATGGCAAAAAGAGCTGTCCCCCAAATTCTTTTTGCTGCATCACAGACAGAGCGAAGGAAAGATTTGAGGTCTCCCAAGTGGAGGAGAAGAGCAGATCTCCGTGTTTCAAAGGAGCAGCTGGGAGGAAGCAGCAATCCAAAAAAACCCTTTAGAGCAGTGTAAAACACAATCAAAGCCCTGCCTAGGGGAGGGCACTGTGGGAGGTTCGGAAACTGCTGCCAGGTAAACCCCAGCAGGAGACAGCAGAGCAAAATACTGGAAAACTTAGGATTTTGGGTCCTGGCAATCAGTGTGGATTTCAAAGATAAGATGTTAGGAAGGCACCTTAGCCCAGAGAGCTTCTAACGTTCCCACAGTTTGTTTAGTTGGCCAGGGCAGAGCAAACCTTTTATCCTCCGCTGTATGTCCATCAAATTGATGATCTCCTGTCTTGTTGTGCAGTGGGAACATATCCAGTAGATGATGTTTGGTGTGATAAGACAAGAGGTATTCTGAATCCTCTCTGCTCCTTGTTTCTGTTGCTAGATTTGAATTCTGGGAGGATTTTGAAGAGGATCACGGAAAAGGTAGAGAAAACGGCTACCAGAGCCTTCACAAAGTCCTGGAGCCATTTCTCCTGCGTAGAGTGAAGAAGGATGTGGAGAAATCTTTGCCAGCCAAAGTGGAGCAGATCCTCCGAGTGGAAATGTCTGCTTTGCAGAAACAGTATTACAAGTGAGTCATTTATGAAGTTACTGGGAGTGCCAGTAGAAATGGGCACATCTTTCTCTGTGCCTTGGGAATGTTTCAGTACAGTGTTCTTCAGAATGTAGTGTGACAACCATCATCTGTAGCAGCAGGGGCTTTGTGGTGGGAATCTGAGGTAGGCTCTGGTGGTGTCTTTTCCTCTGTGATATTCTGGATATGCTCTTTTATTGTGATACAGTTCAGCTGGGCAGTTTTGCGGGACTGGGGCAGTGTGGTTTTTTGAGTAATGTGTAAGTAAAGCACCCCTCAAAATTGTGGCGCTGTTTAATGTTAAACTGTAACAGTATCAAGAGGAAAGTAACATCAGGTTTTCTAGTGAGGAAACAGCAATATTCTGTAGAAGAAATGAAGAGGGAGGGAGGGAAGCAGACTGATGCCTGAACAAGATGTCCCTGAAGTTTTTATCCCTCCCAGGCTCCAGCGTGCCCAGCCTGCACTCTGAAATGGTCTGGACTTTTTGTTTTCCTGTTTGCAGGTGGATTTTGACAAGAAACTACAAAGCTCTTTCAAAGGGAACAAGAGGGAGCACATCTGGTTTCCTGAACATTGTGATGGAGTTGAAAAAGTGCTGCAACCACTGCTACCTTATCAAACCTCCTGAGGAGAACGAGAGAGAAAATGGCCTTGAGACCCTGCAGGTGAGCAGGGGCTTTGGTTACCACCTTTTTCCCTCTACTTTCCTCTTTCTTCTGTCCTCGCATCAAGATGAGATCTGGTGAGGTTTCTCCATGAGAGATAGTCCTCACAGCTAAGCCACTTGAATCTCCAGTCCTCTGCTTCCACTGTAGGCAATGCTTTGTGGCCCCCTAGAGCGGGAGTGCATGCAATATGAGATCTGTCTTGGATGATTCATTTTGTGTGTGGCCTCTGCTCTGTAAATCCAGATGATTTGAGGAGAGACATACAGGAGAAGCACGACCCCTAAAGAACCCGATCTCTGCATGTCTCTGTGTAGTGCTCTTAAGGGTAAGGTTGGAAAGCATCAGCTGGAATGACGGTTACTTCTTCAGTCTCTGATCAGGAGCAGTGGAAAGTTAATTCTCTTGGACAAGCTGCTGACCAGGCTGCGGGAGAGAGGCAACAGAGTGCTGATCTTCTCCCAGATGGTGAGGATGCTGGACATCTTGGCAGAGTACCTGACTATCAAACACTACCCTTTTCAGGTGAGAAACATCAGCATGGAAAATAGTGGGGTTCACTTCAAAATTCAAGAAAATGTAGAAGGAGCCTGGGCAGTGGGAGTCACTGAGTTTCCCTGACATTGGTGGCTGGGATTACAGGTTGCGCTTACTGAAATGCACTGGAGGGAACTGGGAAGTCCCTTTGTCTCAGTGTGGCCCCATCTCTGCAAAACGCTACCTCTGACAGGCTTTGGGCTGTGTGTCCTGTGATAAACCCTGAGGAGAGGACAGCAGACACAGAGACCCTGGCTGCGAGCCTGTAACGGGAGCTGCAGTGTCACCCGCTGGGTGACTGTTGCCTGAGCGTTCCCCCCCCTCCTGCCCTCGCGACACAGCGAGCTAAGGCAGGGCGGTTATTTTTAATTGGCGGCTATTTTTAATGATTAAATGCTCCAGTCAGGGAAAGAGGGGCTTGGATGCAGCGGTTCCTCAGGGCTCCTTTACCTTCTTTCTTTTATCATTATTGTTGATTTTTCCAGCGCTTGGACGGCTCGATCAAGGGGGAGATCCGAAAGCAGGCGCTGGACCACTTCAACGCTGACGGCTCCGAGGTACCGCAGCTGGGGATGTCCTGCCGCAGGAGGGTCCGGGGTGGGGGCTGCCTGAGCAGCGGGCGTTTATGGCCGAGCCGTGGGTTCTGCCTGCCAAGAGTGGATTAGTTGACTTCATTTATTTTTACAGGACCCCAGATACTTTTAAAAGACCCAGATATAGCAGGTTTTGCAACTAGCCATATTGCTTATTTTAAATCTCCCGCATCCAAAGAACGGAGCTGCACTGTGTCGCATCTCCAGAAAGTCCCAAAGAGGCTGGGAATAGCCAGATTTTAGAAATTCTCTCCCCACGGTCATGGGGAATGAGACAGTTGCTAAATGGTTCCTCTGGCATGAAACTGGTTTTGGATATGAAATGGCAGAGGCAAAAGGGGGATTATAGTGTCGGCAGGCGGTGGGGTCTGGTGTTGGAGGTGAAAATCTCCAGTGTAATAGGAGAGGGCACCTCAAGCTGCTCGTCTGGGCTTGCTGACTCACAGTGACTGGTGCAAGGCACTTGTTTTGTGCCACAGTGAGCCCAGCCAGTGAGAAATACCTTTCCTCACTCCAAAAGCTGGGACTGGAGGGGGATTCTTGGCTGACACAGGAGATACAGCAAGGTGCTTCATGGTCCTGGGAAAGCTAACAAATAAAAGTGAGAAGGAGGCAGCAGTGCGGGTGGGAAAGTGGCAAGAATGCCCATAGGAGCTGCCCTTTCCCCTCTCCTGGGGGCCATCCGTGAGGGCTCAGGCATCTTTGCTCTAACGTGGCACCCTGTGCCCTTGGGCAGTGACTCAAGCAGTCTGTTAGTTGCTGATCTCACCCCCAGCAGGCTGCAGGCAACAAAAAGCACGTGTTTGCCTGCTGCCTTTGTAGGAGTCTGGTGGGCAGCATGGGCTGACCTTCAAAAGAGACTCCAAGGTGCCCTTGCCCTGTGTTGTTTGCGTTGCTCTCCCATGGCAATCTGTGCCAGGCTCTTGGAAGAGCACACCTTTCATCCCTGCCAGCACCACTTCATCTTGTGCCTTAGCTTGAAGACCAGTGGCACTTAGCCTGGATGAGCAGGGAGTATGGAAAGGAAATCCTTTTTCTGCTTTAAGAAGCACGAATGCAACAGAGCTCTCCCTTCGTTTCCTTGTATAGCTTTGGGAAATTATTTCTATTTTACATCCACAGTTACAGGCTGGCTAACTCATGGATGCCTTTTTTTTGTCCCCTCACCAGGACTTCTGTTTTCTGTTGTCCACGCGAGCTGGAGGGCTGGGAATTAATTTGGCCTCTGCTGATACTGTTGTTATCTTTGACTCTGACTGGAACCCCCAAAATGATCTTCAGGCTCAGGCTCGGGCTCACCGGATTGGACAGAAGAAGCAGGTGAGAAGAGTTGCCTGTGTGATTTTCTCTGGCTTCAGTGTGTGCATCTAAACAGCCTGCCACCTCACCAGAGCTTCTGAAAACCTGGTCATTTTGCCCCCAATCCTGACTCCAGGAAATGAAAAATCAGCCCAGGCTTGCCAGGTCTTTCTGTTGGCTTTGGGTTCTGGGATGGTTCAAAACCAAGAACTCAACCAGTGGCATCACACTTCTCAGCCTAGTGGACTCCGTTCTTTATTATCATGAAAAACTTAGAAAGTAGAACATCCACCTTTACAGTTTTATTAGATACGTGAAAAGTTTGATGTTAATTTGGATTTAGAGCGATTGTTTCAGAAGATTTGTATTCGGGTGCTTAGACACGCAAGATCTGTGTTAACCAGCCTGATTTCAGTTGCTCCCCCTGAGATATAAAAGAATGGGCCTGTTTTTATTCTAAAAAGACACATCTGTGCATGAAGAAACCGTATCAGCAGACCAGTCTCCTGTAAAACAATGGAGTGATGCAGAGTCTGTGTCGGCAGAGCATGTTCAGGTCCAGGAAATAGCTCTGTTTGTTGGGTTTTTTTGCCCTTCAGGTGAATATTTACCGCCTGGTCACAAAGGGTACGGTAGAGGAGGAGATCATTGAGAGGGCCAAGAAGAAAATGGTGCTGGATCATTTGGTGATCCAGCGTATGGACACCACTGGCCGGACTGTTCTGGACAACAACTCTGGGCGATCCAAGTAAGTGATTGTGTCAAGAGGCAGAAATGTCTGGTGCAACATGTGGTCTAACCAGCTTCACCTGCTGGTATTTCCCAGTATTAATTTGATAGGACACAGGGCAGAAGGCTAATAAATAATGGCAGCTTCCACTGATTTGGCTTATGCAACCATTAATTTAGACACATAGGATAAAGATGGTGAGAAATAAAAAACTAGTTTTAATGCATTACTTGGTTTTCCTTCTGTCTTCCTCCCAGAGATCGTCCTGGTCTGAGGGAACCTACTGGTGGTCATGGAACAGCTGTAATTTGGCAGTGACCTCAGAGTCTCCCCATTTCCCCCCAGCAGATGGAGATTGCTCCGTTTATAGTTGTTGTCTTTGCTAGAGCAGGAAAGAGATGAGGGACGGAATAAAAAAGCTTTTTTTATTGCTGGGTAGAAAACTTACTTCTTGATTTATTAGTTAAAGCTTTGGTATGGTTTTGTGTTGTAGCAGCACTGACTTAACATTTTCTTTCTCATTTGTTCTTGCAGCTCAAATCCTTTCAACAAAGAGGAGCTGACAGCTATTCTGAAGTTTGGAGCTGAAGATCTCTTCAAGGAGCTTGAAGGGGAAGAGTCAGAGCCTCAGGTAGTTTGAAACTCCAGTCACATAGCTGTTTGTAGTCCTCTGCGGGTCTGCATGTGGGATTGTGTTGTGTTTGCTCCCTCTTTGTACTTGCCCTGTGCATGATAGCAGGTCAGTGCACAGGGCACGTGTGAGCCCAGACAAGCTGAAGGAAGAGAGCTCTGGGGTTGAGGAGAGCCGTGTTGTTGGGGACTAAATAGTAATGGTCACCAAGAGAATCCCTTGGCTCCCGAGGATTCATTAGCTAGTTATAGCAGAGCCTGCTGAAAGCTCCTCTCCCTGCCTCCTCTGAGCTCTTCTGCAGAATCCTTTTTTGGTTGTTCTCACGGATAGGCAGGAGTCAGCACAGGGAAGTCAAATAGATCGCTCTCTCCTGCTTCAGCGCAGCTTTGCTTGACAGTTTAGTATCGAGTGCTTTGACCAATTCTCTTAATGGCCCGAGTAGCGGAGCTTCCCCCGAGGGAAACAGTCCACAGTTAATACATCTCACTGTCTGGAAATTTTCCCTGTTGCTTGGCCTTGATGTTCCTTTTCTTCTGTCCTATCACCCTTATTTATACGCTTTTGTACCACTTGAGATAGTTCATCCCTGCCCTCGGTGATGACACCCTGCAGATATTTACACTTTATTTAGCTCGTATCAGCACAGTGCTTGTTTAGCTATTGCACCCCACGAGTCCGGTCTCAAAACCTCTTATTTCCTGCTGTGCTCGGCACCCTCAGCTTTATCACTCTTTTCTTTTTTCCTGACTGGTAGGAGATGGACATCGATGAGATTTTGCGTCTGGCTGAAACGCGAGAAAACGAAGTGTCCACCAGTGCCACCGACGAGCTCCTCTCCCAGTTCAAGGTACGAACCCCCAGGCTCTGTCGTGGCGTGCGGGAATGTGGTTCCCCACATCATGCCACCGTGGTAAGGTCAGTAACAAATGGGACAAGTAGGGCCTGGTGAGAGGTGGCCTGTACAAAGCAGTTTGCTGAGGGGGTTGTCTGCGTTTGGGAGCTGGGGAGATACGTAGGTATTAATTTCAAGTAAGTGGTTTTGAAGGCTGTGAATAAAATACAGAATTTACCAAATTTGGAAACAAAGCTGATAACTTAGAGAGGCTCAGCAGTACTTCTTAAACTGCACGTACTTTCTCAAAAGCTGTTAGCCCAAAGACGTGGCAAGGAACCAGGAATGTAGTGACATAGGGATCAATTATAAAGTAGTTATGGAAATGTTGGCAAAATTCCTACGGGGAAGGAGTTGAGGCTTAGCAGACAGCTCTGGGTTATTCCTGCCAGGAGAGGGAATTTTTAAAAGTGTTCCTTTGCTTATGAAAGGTGGCCAACTTTGCAACCATGGAGGAGGAAGAGACAGAGCTGGACGAGCGGTCCCAGAAGGACTGGGACGATATCATTCCAGAGGAGCAGAGGAAAAAGGTGGAGGAGGAAGAAAGGCAGAAAGAATTGGAGGAAATCTACATGCTGCCTCGAATCCGGAGCTCGACTAAAAAGGTATGGCCTGTCTCAAGGAGCTGGGAGGCGGGAGGGCAGAGCTGGCAAAGGTGACACTCCAGGGAAGTCTTCTTGCCATCTGAGGGCTTCTTTGCCTTCTCCAAAGCTGGTTAGGAGTGTAGCATAGAGGTAGCACGTTGATGTCTTGTTGGCATTGTGCGTTGTGCCTGTGGTTTTTAATGCAGTGTGAGGGCCTGTACTGGATTTGGAATGACTTGTCTTAGCAGACAAAGTAAAGAGAATCTATAGTGAGCACTGGCAAAATATCCAGCTCTAGAATGCAGATTTTACTGCAATTTATGCCATTTTCTGACTATTTGTTTCACTTGGGCTCTCTAGCTCCCTGGGCTGCTCTTGCCAAAACGTGACCCTTGCAGGCAAAAGAGATGACATCTTCTCAAATCCTTTTTTAGGTGATATGATCTACCCCAGTCCAACAGAAAGCATACAAAGTGCAAGGAAACTGCTGAGATATGGCACTTTAAAGGGTTCTTTGGGATATGCTGGGGAAAAACATTAAAGTGAAAACTAGAGGGAAGGATAATTTGTATCAGATAATTCCAGATTAATTTCTGAGATGTCATGGTTTTCTAGACAGCCTAAGGGACTGTGGCACAAAACCACGATAATCAAGGTTTTTTAATATATCTTGTACCTTAGTAAATGAAAATGTGACTGTGAAACTGCTGGCTGGAAGGCTGTAAAGGGAGGATGACCACCAGAGCCTTACCTAGCTGGGAACTGCAAGGGTGTGCAGCCTCTCTAGGTTGGTTACATGGGCTTCTGCATCTTCAGGAAGAGAGATGCCAAGATGTTTTACAGTCTGAATGTGAAATAGCGCTGGGAGGGACAGTAAAAGTTGGCAGATTAGCAGTTGTTAACTGTCCTGCTGTTTTTCTGGTCCATACAGGCTCAGACAAATGACAGTGAATCAGATGCAGAAACCAAGAGAAGACTTCAGAGATCATCTGGCTCAGAAAGTGAAACTGATGATACTGACGATGAGAAGAGACCAAAACGCAGGGGGCGTCCTCGAAGTGTTCGAAAAGATACTGTGGAAGGATTTACTGACGCTGAGATCAGGAGGTCAGTGCTGAGCACAAGAGACAGTTCAGAAAGCAAATACACAAATGCTGTGCAGGTGGAGAAAATCCCAGGGTTAATCCAGGAGGTATCCACCTGTAAGCACATCAGTGGTTTAAGTGCAGCTGCTTTATTTGACCACCTTCTGTGCCTTTGTATAATTCAGTTTGCTCCCAGCTGATGACCTTAATATTCATGTCTGTGTAAAATGGACTGGATTGTCTTTAGTCAGGCAAGAGTGAAGCTGGTACCTTCCTAAAATTAATCCTTGTTGCAACTGCCCTTCCTGGGCCAAGTGGATTGAGCTAATTTAATATCACACATGAGGTCTTAGGTGCCATGCGATACAGAGCTGGAGAAGCCAAGGACTCTGGCCTTCCTGAAGTTTTTCTGGCAGTAGTCCTGCTGATTTAAGCTTGAAGTGAAAGGCAAGCTCTGGCAAAATGACCCCATGAGAAGCGCTGGTCCTGTTGATCCCAGCAGTTGTGTATCCTCATCTGCACCGTGTCCCTGAAGTCAGCTGGGGGCTGAATTTTCTTCTCATATCTTCTAACTCTTCAGCCTTTCACAAAGATCTTTGTTTTATGACTCTGCCCAGATGTTCAGCC
>JAOXNO010000070.1:35993775-36016945 GCA_028565335.1 Limnodromus scolopaceus
TGGAGCTGGTGAGAGAACCATCCCCTTGCTGGACAGGGAGGTGTGTCACATTGCAGCTGAAAAGCAAAAAGCAAGTGAAAAACACACTTAAACCATCCCATCTCTGCCAGGCAGCTCTTGCCAATGGAGGGAAACCCCTGAGTCTTCTGCTCAGACTGGAAAGTGCCATTTGGGTCTGTTGGCTTCTGCTCAACATGAGTTTTCATGGGGAGGGGCTGAAGTCATCAGCTTATTTAATGCTGGGCCACAAGGCAAAGCAGATCATATTTAACTGCTCCTGGGATTGGGAATCAAACTGGTGCTGTGTGCTCCATGGTAAAGCTGGATCTACAACTAGCACTTCTCGGAGCTGGCATCATCAACCGCTCTACAGCTGATCTGTGCTGTTCGTTTGGAGATACAGGGGTCTGGGCTGGATTTCACGCTGGGTCTCTGCCTGTTGCAGCCGAACAAAACTACTGAAGCAACAATTCCAGCGTACTTAGATGTATTTTTAAAAAGTGGTACTGGGAGGTGTTTGGATTGCAGATCTAAGTGAGTTGGTGAAAGACCACTTATATTTTGGGCCTGGCTTAGCAGACAGCTTTATGTTTAAATAAGAGATTGTAGGCAAGGTCTTCATCTCTGCGTGTCTAGACATTTTTAGAGAGGCACTTCTTTCTGTAGAAGTTCTCTAAGTTGCTGTGTTTTATTGCTGAGTAGGGAAAGGACCTGGAAAAAGAAGAGGTCCTACTATCAAGATTTCTGGTGTCCAAGTCAACGTGAAATCCATCATCCAGCATGAAGAGGAGTTTGAAATGCTACATAAATCCATTCCCACGGACCCAGAGGAGAGGAAGAAGTGAGTTTGGCTCAGTAGGCAATACGGAAAGAGGCTCAGGGAATGTGGATTTTGTAGTGGAAAAAGAATAGCCTAGATGTGTGGATTTGCTTTATCCTCTGCAGCATTAAAAGCAGCTCATGTTTGAAATGCTTTCAGGTACCGCCTGACGTGCCGTGTCAAAGCTGCCCATTTTGATGTAGACTGGGGCGTGGAGGAGGATTCTCGCTTGTTAGTGGGAATTTACGAGCATGGTTATGGAAACTGGGAGCTAATTAAAACAGATCCGGAATTGAAGTTATCCGATAAGGTAGGTCGCTTTGCTTGTTGCTTGCCTTGGGTCCATTGCAGTGTTCACAGGCAACATGTTTGATTTACTCCAGAAACAGATGTTTGTGTTTGTAACCACTCCAAAAATAATAATAAATAATAATGAGGCAAACAACGACCTCCATGGAATGTTACGTGCTTGATGGAAAGCAGAGTTGTGTTAGTTGATTGGCAGTAAATTTTCTCTGAGCGGTACCATATGAACCACACTGAAATGATGCAGGAAGAAAATGGTCATGCTGACATGTGTGGTTACGTGCACGGCGTAGACGGTGCATTGCATAATCGTGACTTGATATTTCCTTGAGCATCTCACAAGAAGCTGAGTCTGAATTTCTGTGTGGAAATAATTTTTCACAGATTTGACACTGCTTATGTCAAGGCTGGTCTGTGTTAGCTTTGAGGGTATAGTTACATGCTTGGCTATGGCAGCAAAGCCAGCTGGAAAGCCTCCATCTAGTTCCTCTCTTCCATTCCCATACGAGCTGTTTATGGGGGCCATGTTGAAATGATCCAGGTTAAAAATAAGCCGCCATCCGTTGTGTCAGCACAATGGAAGGAGAGCAGACTGCAACGTAGGGCTGAGGAGCATCAGGGACCTCTACACCAGCTTTGCTGCCAATGCACTGCATTCCCGTGACATCCCCACTAGTGTTTTTAGCAAAGATCAGACTGTGGCTGAGCGCCCTCCCGCATATGAAGTTCAGAAAGGCATTTTACAAAGGAAACAATTGCCTGGGACATGCCACCCAATTTCCAATGGAGTATGAAGGTAACCAGAGTTGGCAAACTGAGATATTTCCTCCACCAAGTGGCACCTTGCAGCCTTGTTTTCCGCTAAAAATTGTGCATTTGTGTCATTGCTGTAGCAATGTCTGAGGTTATGAAAGAGGACACGGCTGTCACAAGCAAAGCTGATGGGTCAGGGGGAATGGACTCAGTTTTGCAACTCAAAAGTCCTACATATAGTTTGCTAAGTTTTTTTTCTTCTCATAGAGAATCTAGAGAGCTGCCTGGGGGTCCTTTCTCTTCTGCAAAAGGCCAAGGGGAAAGATGCTTGCTCCAGGAGCTTTGCTTTTGACTAGACAGGGAGAGTCTATGTGAGAACTGGAAGAAATACTTGAACCTTCTTGTTCCCTGAGAAGGTGCAGCATCTCCAACCCTTTGCTGGATCTGGAGGAATTGCTGCTAGAGTCTATCTCTTTTGCCAATGTTTGATATAGGTGCATGTGGGTGTATTATATTTTTTTTTTTGTTTATCAAAGATCCTACCTGTTGAGACAGACAAGAAACCTCAGGGAAAACAGCTCCAGACTCGAGTTGATTATCTACTGAAACTGCTGAAGAAAGATCTGGACAAGAAAGAGAACATGAAAGATGGGGAAGAGGTGAGATGTGGCTGCTTTATTCTGGGGGCTTCAGGATGAGTGGTTTGCTGATGGTAGGAGACAGTCTGTGTTCCCAGGTCACCAAACATCATCTACATGAAAGAATATTGATTTGTCTGTTGTCTGATTATATTGTGATACTGAAATGATAATTAGTAAGGGACAAGTAATTAATTATTACATTTACTGAGGAACTCAGGCTCATCAGGTTTCCTGCCACTCTGCAGGGCTGGCAGTTGTTTGTGAGATGTTCAGGAGATGGGGTATGTCCTCAGGAAGCAGCTGTAGCTGTTTGCTTGCTCTGACTTGTTCTGTGTTTTTGCCAGGGCAAGCTAAAGAAGAGGAAACCACGAGTAAAGAAAGAGAACAAGGCTCCCAAAGTCAAAGATGAGCATGGGAATGAACTCTCCTCTCCTCGGCACTCAGACAACCAGTCTGAAGAAGGTGAAGTCAAGGTGAGTCAACTCAGTGGATAAGCAGCATTCCCGGGTTTCCTTGAGCTATGTTGTTACTGCAGAAACTCACCTGGAGAAGCACCCCTAGCAAATGTCCTGTGGAGTCAGGGGGCACCACAAATGTGTGTTCCCACAGGAGACTAACAAAGTCACAAAAACACATTCAGCTCTCAGTGTGAAAGGAGGACCTTTCCCACCCACTCTTTTACGTTAGTGCTTTTCAGGGTTTTGATGGATCCTAGAATGGCCACACACATCCATATACTGACTTGGAGGAAAGGTTGTCTCAGGACAAAGTTTGTTGCCCTTATAAAGGAGAGAAAGAGGAATTGTTTCCCTCTCCTTTTCAGTACGTCAGCCGGTGGTGAAGCTGGAGTTTACCAAGGTCATGCTGTTGCTTAGAAAACCTTCTGTCTTTGAGTGGTTTGGCTTGAAGTCTAAGGCTTTTTGTTCGTGTGCTGATCCGTATCTACCTTAGGGGCTGAGCGTTCTCGAGCGCAGCTGGCATAGGAAGGCAGTGCTTATCTACAATGTGCCAGCCACTTACAGACTGGGGCTCATCTGGTTTTTATACCCTTTTTTCAAGGGTTGGGTGGGCTGCAGCTGGTTAAGCAGGGCTTGCTGTCTGGTTAAAGAGGTGTGAGGGCAAATTTGGATGGACCTCCAAAATTGCCTGTGTTTCAAGGATGTCAGTTTTATGGAAGAAAGTGTACATGAGGTGAAGGGACTCCAACTTGGTGCTGTGGCTGATTTTCTAGGAGGATGGCTTGGAAAAGAGCCCCGTGAAAAAGAAACAGAAGAAGAAAGAGAACAAAGAGAACAAGGAAAAACAGACAACCACTAAGAAGGAAAAGGAAAGTGATAAAGAGAAAAAGAAGACAAAAGACAAGAAAGAAAAGGTACGTGGTACTCTCAGGAGAAGTTCAAGAGATAGGAAAGTCTCTGAGCAGAAGGGCAAGCTATGAGATGTATGATTCATTAAAGGCCCTGTGTGAAGAGACACCAATGAAGCACTGTGGGGTGAGAGGGTATCCCATTTTCAGCCCTCCTGAATCCTTTTTTGTGAAGAATTGCAACCAAAAGTGGAAAAGGCAATGTATCCTAAAGCTTGATGGAATGTGAGCAAAAAGGAAGATTTTTTTGGACTGCCTTTAAAGTCTGTCTGTCCCTATGACAGCGATGTGGCCAAATAGCTGATGGTAAGGAGGAGAGGGGGAAGAGCCTGGAGTACTCTGATCAAAGTTCTGTTGAGCTGTCATTTATCATAAGGTTGGCAGCTCCTTGTCAGTATTCCCCTCTAATTTAAATTCACCCCAAATAACTCAACTAGCCACACCATCAGGACTGTAAGTTCTCCTTGTGGCTGTTCAGGACTCACCAGAATGAGGGTTTCAACATCAACGGTATGTTGTGGATTAAAATGTCCCTTGAATTTTGGGTACAACTGCCCTGAGGCTGGGTTCAAATTGGAAGGGGGGGGTAAAAGCTCCTATAATAATGGCCTGAAGTACCTGTCCAAGGAACAGGTATGTACTGCATGCCCAGTGTGTTTTGACACTGAGGTCATAAGTGCAAACCAAGAGGTTTTGTTGCATATGTAGGGGAAAGTTTGCTTTCCTGTGATTTTTCCTGTGATTTTGACTCTAAAGGGCTTTGACTGCAAATAAGTCATATAAGTCAAAATTTACACTAACAGGCCCTGATTTGAGGTTGCTTTCCAGAGGGTCTGAGGACTAGTAACCTCACATGAAGCTGCAAATCCTCATAGACGTGAATCTACTCTGAGCTCCATCCTTTGCAAGGGATATATATTCTTTAACTTAACCTCTCTTCCAAGTCTTCAACGTTGTTTTTCTCTCTATGAGTATGAATATCGTAGTCATGTCCAAAATGTTGACTCTGACTTCTCTCTGCTCCCTCAGGGATGACGTAAAGCTAAATAGAGGCATTATAGCTAAACAATTTGAGATCTTGGGAGGAAAGTTGTAGGGAGCGGTGCCCGAGGCTTAACAACTGCCAGTAACAATAGTGTGGAGGTTGTTAGTTGGATCGCTTGGGATCCTGCAGTCTGGCTCATCGTCTGATGTGTGTAATTTGTCCTTGTTAAAGCCTAAAGGTGGTGAAGCCAAATCTGGAAGTAAAGGGAAGAGATCACAAGGTCCCGTCCACATTACCGCGGGGAGTGAACCGATCCCCATTGGAGAAGACGAGGATGACGATCTGGACCAAGAAACATTCAGCATAGTGAGTATTTTCCTTGGGAGATGGGAGGGCAGTGGCAGAGAGCCCAGCAAGGCAGCCAGGGTTTTGCTTATGTGTTATCCAAGGATGTGTTTTAGGTGTCAGGGTGTGAGCCCCCTTCTAGTGCCCCACGGTGGTTTTCTCTGGCCGGTCGGGGAACATGGCAGGACAACCCTGTACGAGAGTTGTCCACCTGCTGCCTCTGTGCCTACCAGCTGTTAATGGCACTTCAGCTGAAACAAACTTCAAAGCTCTTTCAGCTCCTGATTCTCACCAAGCAATTGCACTCTTAAACGGTTCAGATAACTTCAAAATTCAGCTTTGCATGAACGCACTCATTCATCCCCTGCCTCTGCCAGGGATGCCATCCAGGACAGAAGAGGGCAGTATGTCAACAGAGCATGCAGAAGGGCTCTCTTCAGCTGGTCATTTCCCCCTGCTTATTTGACAGGCCTGGGTTGCAGAAGACCCTGCAGCCTTAGGTGGTCACCTCTCTGCTGTAGAAGCCAAGGAGCTACCAGGGCCCTTCCAGGCAGGGAAATGCAGGAGAGTTTTAAGGGTGACCTTGTTATAGCTGTAGGAGGTACGGAGTTATCTGAGCTGTAAGCACTTCCCTCGCTGTGTAAATGCCTCTTGCAGCAAACATGCCTGCAAAGCTCCTTGTGAAAAATAGCCTTTTAGTAAAAGTTGTCATGACAGAATCTCTCCTTGGCCTGACTTCAGCAGGGAAGTGCTGAAATATCGCTTCTTAACAACAGTTCTCTACATTAAAATCTGTGTATTCCCTGCAGGTCCTGTGGGTTTTTTTGTGGCTGTTTTTTTTCCTTTTACTTTCCCTCTGTGACGCATGAAAGGTCCAGTCAGGCAGCAGAAACCTGTCTGATTTACTGTCTGTGCACAGTGTTGATGAGCACAGCTGAAAAAGACGGTGCTTTCATCTCACGTTTTCCAGTTTGGGTAAAAGCAATAGATTAAAGCGCCCACGGATGGGGATGGACAGGGAGGCTACTGAGTGAGCGCTCCTTCATCTGGGGCTGCTGGCTCAGCATGTCAGCGCTCGGTTATGCATCCCTGCCCGCCGTGGGATCAGGGCAAGGGCAAACCCTGTGTGCAATTACAGTTTCCAAGGCAAATTGTTCCCCTCTAAAAGGGGCAGCAGTGGAAATGGAGAGACTCTCATTTTTTCCTGATTATTTTCTGCAGAATGTGTATCAAATTGCTATTTTCATAGCTGGTTTCTCCTTGCCTAATGGTCAGGTAAAGCTAATATCTCATGCTAATGAACTTCTTCCAGCTCTGTCTGATTAAGAGCCCTGTGCCAAATGAATCACTTTCTGCTCTCTATTGCTTTTTCAAGTGCAAGGAAAGGATGAGACCAGTAAAAAAAGCACTAAAGCAGCTGGATAAGCCTGATAAGGGACTGACAGTTCAAGAACAGCTGGAGCACACGCGCAACTGCCTCCTAAAAATCGGGGACCGCATCTCTGAGTGCCTTAAAGCCTACACTGACCAGGATCATATCAAGCTATGGAGAAGGTGAGGGATCATTTTGTTTTCTTTGGCTGGTCTATGATAGTTAAAAATGGTAGTCAGAGGCTTGCTGGGTTTTATGTGGATAAGCGTGCCATTTGCCTCTTATTTAACCTGTGAAATCTTATGTTCTTTAGCCCACTCAGTCCATGACCGGTCTCAGGTGAAGGGTTTTGTCTGCAAGTTGTGCTGCTTTCACTTAAATTGATTTCAGAGCTAGTTTAGATAAACCAGTACACACCTATTTATTTTACTTTGAAGAGCTTGGTTTCAGCTCTTCTGATCATCCTGTCCTGGGCCGGGTTGAGACTGTTTTCCAGAGAGGGTAGAACTGATTTATTGTTGGCTTGAAAGCAGCTGGCAGTTAAACTGCTGATATAGCAATTAACAGATTATTTTTTTTCCCCTTTGATATAGCAATTAACAGATCCTTTTTCCTTCTAGGAACCTATGGATATTTGTGTCAAAATTCACAGAATTTGATGCCAGAAAACTGCACAAACTCTACAAGATGGCTCATAAGAAAAGATCGCAGGAAGAGGAGGTGAGATCTGAAGTGCCTTCCCAACAAGGTTGTTGTCTTTACACGTTGTCGCACTTGAAGTGTCAGTACTTTCTGCCTCTTATCATGGGCTTGCTTTATTGTTGTTGGCAGTCTGTGATTTTCTTAACATCTAAACAGTCTGGTTGCATTTTCCTCCTCTTTCATGTGGCATTTCTCTCTTCTCTGAACAACACTGGCCACTTTGTCCTGGCTGATCTGACCAAGAAAAGGCATCGCTTGGTGTGAAATATTGTGTTTAGTTGACTTTTAGAGTGAAAAATCTGGGAGTGCTGCCCTGTAGAGACAGGACGTAGAAGCAGAGCTGAGTGGGACAAAACTGTGCCTGTTTTGTACCACATTTGTGGTGTGCCTGTGTACCACGTTCGTACCATTGCCATTCATACCATGCTTGGGCACAGTTGGTTCACCTAGTCCTTAAGTGGCCCACAGCGTGGGGACTCTGCAGAAAAATCCAGAGCCTGACAGACAAGGCTGTTGCTCAAATAGTCTGAATCTTTTGGTGGAAGAGCAGTTGAGCTGTAGCCCTCTCTTCCATCTTGCAGGAGCAGAAGAAGAAGGAGGACATGTCCAGCATGAAGAAGCCCTTCCGCCCAGAGCCATCAGGCTCCAGCCGCGATTCTGTGATGTCCCAGTCTCATGTGCCTCACAATCCTCATTCCCAGAAGATTCACATGCCCCCATCCCATGCCCAGCAGCAGATGCATGGGCACCCGCGTGACAACTACGGCCATCCCAACAAGAGACATTTCAGCAACACAGGTGAGTGCTGGCAAGGCAGCAGAAACCATCCCTTCTAACCTGATGGCTGTTTGTTTGCTCTTGGACACAAATCCTTCTGGGACTTGGGGCTGGTCAGGTTCAAAGGTCATGGGATGCAACATAGATTAACTCTATGCTTATTGCTTGACTGGAAAACATGATGATATAGTGATGAAAAGAGTAAAAGAACAGAACAGAATAAGATTTGCTAGAATAATGATAAAGAAATTCAAAGAATAAAATTGGACCCACATAATTTAGGGAGGAGAAAGTGAAAGGGGCACAGCAATAGTTATAATTTCTTTGAGAATTCAGTAAAGTAATGGGCTTAAACTAAAGCATGGAAGACACTCACTGGTGCTTTCCTCATTGCAGACCGAGGAGAATGGCAGAGGGATCGAAAGTTCAACTACGGTGGCAACAGCAACCAGATGTGGGGTGGGGAGCGGCATCACCAGTATGAGCAGCACTGGTACAAGGACCACCACTATGGGGATCGGCGATCTCGTGGAGAGCCCCACCGAAGTTCTGGGAACTACAGACCAAATAACCTCTCCCGCAAGAGGCCATACGAACAGTACAACAGTGACCGAGACCACAGAGGCCACCGAGATTATTATGACAGGTAATTAATTCCCTTTCATCTCAGAAAGTCTGGGAAGGGTTTGCGGTGACGCACCTAGCCATGGTGGCCAGGTGTTCCTTGGGGAACTGATCTCCATCTGTTTGTTTTCTCTCTGCAGGCACCACCATGATTCCAAGCGTCGACGATCCGATGAGTTCAGGCCTCAGAACTACCACCAGCAGGATTTCCGACGGATGTCTGATCACAGGCCACCCATGGGATACCATGGCCAAGGACCTTCGGACCACTACCGGTCTTTCCACACAGACAAATCGGGAGATTACAAACAGCCTCTCCCACCACCTCACCCTGCAGTGTCGGACCCTCGCTCGCCCCCCTCTCAGAAATCCCCCCACGATTCCAAGTCACCTCTTGATCACAGGTCACCTCTGGATAGGTCGTTAGAACAGAAAAACAATCCAGATTATAACTGGAACATGCGGAAAACATAAAGTGACTGAGAGGGGGGAGAGCGCACGTCTGAAATACTTGGTTTGATGCAACAGTGGCTGGTTTCTCCAAACCAGCAACCAGAAACTCTGAACATGCTGCTATCATCTTGCTGGGTCAAGGAGGATTTTGGGGGAGTAGGTGGAGGAAGATTTTCCCTAACTCTCGGTTTGGATTCCCATGTCTTTTCCCCTTTTTCACCATTGAACTCTGGAACCAGCCTTGCTGCCTCATCCTTTGTTTTGTTTTCGTTTTCCCCATTCCAATGGACCCAAGGGAATTTTCCCCAGCCAGTGTTTCCCCAAACCGAGAAGGTGGATTGATGCTGCTGAGGACTGTGCAGAAGGCTGGGTGCCTACTCTGACTTGATGTTACATGACAGATGCTGCTTTGGGTTGGGGATAAACTGGTTGGGCTGGGCTTTGTGTGTAACCAGCATAGGGCAACGGGAGGACATATTCAAGGAGGGACAGGAGAGTCTCTCAGCAGCCAAGCTTGGTTGAAAGAGGGACTCGATGTCTCCCTGCAGAGTGACTCCAAAGGAGTTGGAGCCATGCTGGTGACAATCCATTGCTTTCCTGGCCACATTATCATTTCCGTGTCTTTATCCATTTCAAGAAACTGGCTCTGCTTTGATTGCTGTTGTGTTCCCTGCAACAGAAGAGGTGTTGGGGGATCTTCCTCCCACCTCCAGGGCTGGAACTGGCAAATTTTGACTCCAGGGGGTCTTTGGGATATGTGAAAAATAGACAGACTTCCTTAGTGAAGGCTTAGTTCTCTTCTAAGCAGTAGGAAAGAAACTGGGGTGAGAGCAGTATTTCCCAGTGGACAGGACTCAGGAATTCATAACAAAACTCCTCTTCTGATGCGGGCAGCTTGGATGGTCTGGAAACTTAAGAGATGCTGGCTGGGAGCTGCAAGGTCAATAGATGGCTCTGGGCGTCTGGGGATCCTGAAGCTCCTAATCTCCCTGCCACTGAAGTGCTCAAGTCTTTGGGCAAGTCTCTTCTCTCTGCCCGTTGCTAAAACAGTGATCACAAACCTTTACTGCAACAAAAGCAGAAGGGATGGTAGAGCAGAGTTAAATAGGGATCCAAGGGACTGATGGATGTCGAGCAAACAGTCACCTTCCAGCCATCAGCAGTGACTCTGAATTGCTAAAAGTAGGTGCGCTGAAAAACCTTCTGTCTGTCTACATTGGAAATGTGCCTGAGGGCTTAGCGCCTAAGTGAGCAGGAGGAGAAGGAGGAATTCAGGATTGGGTCCTTAAAAATCCTTGGAGCAAATGTCTTAGGAGCCCAGCGTGGCAGAGGGAGGAGAGGAGTCTGCAGCCCGGCTTAGTGGACTTAGAGCAAACACCCCTCCAAATATTTGAGCCACAGCGTGTGATGCAGAGCAGTGTCCAGGCTGGAGACTAGTGTGGTGAGAGGGGTTGCTGGCCAGAAGTAGTTTGGGTGATTATTTTTCATGTCCTAGGTCTTTGTCCATAGAGTCACATCCCTGGAGACCACAAAGCTCTCCCCAACAGCCGGGCTGCCTAGAGCCTGGTTGTCTGGAGACGGCTCATCTCCCAGAGCTCAGTATTAAAGACCCAGGCTGTTCCAGACTCCTCTTTTTGGTGGGGAACAGAAGCTGGGCCTCCTGTTAAGATGCCAGTATCTGACCCTAATAAGCTGTGATGTTCTTTCCCTGAAAGCCTGAGGGGAGATGGGTGTTCAGGGCTGGCTTCCTGACTCCAGCCAGTGCCTTGGAAGGCGCACGCAAACCGACACTAATAACCCCCCGTTCCCCGCTCCATGCAGTGCATCCCTTGAAATGCCGTCACTCCCTCCTTTCCGAGCCCGCTGCTTTTAATGGGACACGCAGGAAGTGTTTTGCTCCCCTTTTGTTTCTATTTTGCCAGATTTTCACCAAATGCAGGGCGGTTTTGCTTCCTTAAGGGCACTGTGCTGCCCCGAGAAAGTGTTAACGCTTGTGTTTACCTGTGCGGGAGGAGGTGAAGGCGAGTCTTCCACAGTCCCCCTTGGAGCTGCCGGGTGATGGGAAGGTGCTGAGATATAGCACGTGTCCGCGGCGTTTCTCACTAAGCTGTGATTGCAGGCACGCTTGCTGTGGTATTCAACAAAGAGGTCCTTTCTTTTCAGAGGTATTAGATTTTAATGTGAAAATGGAAGAAACCTCGGAGGGGCAAAGAGAATCGCTCTTTTTGTTCGCCAAGCGGTGGTGCTATCACGATGGAGAGTTCGTGCCATACACTTGTAGCAAAAGGCAGTACTGGCCAGACCAGTGTTACGGTTGGTGCAGGAAAACTTTGAACCCCAGCAAGAGGCATTTTCTGTGTGCAGGCGGGGGGGTTTCTGCTCCTCCCAGGCATGAGGTTGCTTGGGGTTTCCTTCTTGTGCAACAGCAGAAGCTTTACCCGTATCCACCGAAGAGCTGTCCCCACTGTCACGTCACCCTGATACTGAAGTCGCATAGTTTTGTTCACTCATGTGGGTGGGTCTTCACTGGGCTTGGCTTTAACGAAGCTGGAGAACTAGGTTTGGGAGAAAGTCCTCCCTGAGCGTGCACGCACACATACGCATGCATTCTATGTCCCCTCAACGTAGGGACCATAACCAGACACAGTCACTTGGACGTGAGTGGGATCGGAGGGGACAGGTCCACAGCCATAAAACTTCACTGCGGTGTTTGTGTCGACACCTGGTACCGCTCTTCCTTCCCAACCAGCTGCCGGATTCCCTCCAGCCTCTTTGCAGGAAAAAGTAGCATCTTGCTGGGTTTTATTGTTTGTTTTGGTTTTTTTTTTTTTAAAAAAAGAGAGTTTTTCGGCCTGACCCCCTTTGGAAATGGTGTAAAGTTGTGAATTGACATGATGGGAGTCCGAAACCTGCTGTGGGGACAAGCGATGCGGTGCCCAACCGAAGTGGATACTTAACAGCGCTCTGAAGTCATTACATGAACAGTTTAAGTGATCCACACAAAAATATACTATTCTGCTTTCACCCATTTCCTCCTGACCTCCGTCTCCCCTCCGGGGAGAGAAGGACTTTTACTGTAAAAATGTGGACTTTTAAACCTGTTGACTAAAAACAGTAATTAATATTAATTTATATTTGTGAAAAAAATGCCACTGTCCTAGTGATTTCTGATGTAAATATGTTGTTTATATAGTATGTATTAAATTTTCCTACATTGTAAAACTGCTGTACTTTTGATTCTTGTATATTAAAAAGTGTTACTGAGATTTTCAGAACCGCCCCAGCGTGGTGTGTCCGGGGGAGGGTAGGGGGGATGTCCTGCAGCCCCTCGGTACAACACGGCTCCGGTGGAAGCACTGGGCGAGCGCCTGAAACCGGGGGCTGTTACGGGATCACGGGGCCCTTTCCTGCGGGCCACGGGCATGCCGGGATGGGTATTTTTTTTTTCACTGAGCAGGAATAAGCATGTTCTTCTCGGCTGTTTCACATAGTTTCGCAGTCTGCGGTGATAGAGACTTGGAAACCCCTTCGGATGGGAATTTCCACCCGATCAGAAGCCCATTTCCACTGGGATTTTACTGGGATGATACCGATGTTTATGTGTTTATCCAAGCTCCATCTTTTCTGGATCTCTGGGGTGTGTGTGTAAACTACTTTTTGACCCTTTCTAGGGAGAATTCCCCTTTCTCTAGGAGCAGTGCTACATCTCTGGAAGTCTCCACTCCGTCCCCAGCCCCTCCTGGGCAGGATGTGCCTCTCCCCAGGTGGGAAGCGATGGCGTCCTGTGGGCTGCTTTGGGTTTGGTCTTTCCCCTCCACCCGTTCCCACCGAGGCCCGCACGGCAGGACATGGTGCAGGGATTTGAAGCTGTTTCTCCCGAGTTACAAGAGCTCATTGTAAAAAGCACTTTTCCCACCTGTAGCCACTGGGTCCAGCCCTTCCCACCCCCCCTGCCGCTGAGCCAAGTTTCAGCCAAGAGTGAAATGTCACAGTTGAGTTATATGCCCTTGAAAAAAAAACGGTTTTCTTAATGGAAAGAGTGACTGGCTGTGGGGCCGCGGCACGGAGAGGAGGGGGCTTGGCTGTTGGGAGGTGTGGGGGGCTATGGGGAGCTGGGCTGGTTGTCCCTGCCCAGAGCACAAGGAGGGGTGGATCTGCCTGAGGTGGGTGGTGTTTTTAATTCAACATTGACTCGTCTCTTACTCAGGGCTGCCCGCAGGAAAGCTGGAGAAGCAGAGGCCTGAGGAGCCAGGGCAGCGGGCAGGTAAGTTATGGGCACCATGACGCCCAGGGGGACATTGGCATCATCTCCCTGGCATCCCACCTGCCAGCCCGTATTGGCAGCACCACGCTCCAAACACCGCAGTCCTGATGCCTCGTCAAAGCTGATGGGGAAATGACCCCTTGGCGCGATGCAACTTCCCCCATCTCCCTCTCAGGTGGGTGCAATGGGTCCCACAGGAGCGTCTCCTCCGTAAGGCCATGGTCTATGTCATGTGGTGGCCATCACAAGGGCGCTGGACAGGGCCGGCAGCCATGGCTGGGCTGTGTCCACATTGTCCAGGCTGGACAATGGAGGTCCCCTCAGCAGGAGAGGAGACCTCCTCAGGGGAGGTCCCCTTAGCAGGAGGGGGAGTAGGACCCCCACCACCCTGCCTTGCACCCACCTCATGGAGGGGACGGGAAGGCTGAGAAGCCCCCGCTTTTTGCTTTACGCCGTGCCAGAGCAGACCCTCTAGAGGGCAGCCGGTTCCCAGCAAAAAGCCATTTTTTGGTGAACAATATTCCAGTGCTGTGGCTGTTCCCAGCTGGGTGGTGGGAGGAGCAGCCGGGAGGGGGCTGCCGTGTCCCCGCTCGCCCGGAGCCTTGGGATGCAAAGCTGGGAGCAGCCAAGGCTCTGGCCCGAGGCCAGGAGATGGGCAGGAACAGCCAAGATGGGGCTTGAAGCCATACCTGTGGCACTTGAGCATTCATCACACGGCAGGATGATGTGCTTCAGGCAGAGGGGTAGGACGGGACGGGACAGGACCCTGAGGTCCCAGGGGCTGCCCATAGAGGCTGCACCCTCACCCACTGTGGAGCATGACCTGGAGAACAACTTGAACCTCTCAGAGATGCCATCGGGTCATTGCTGCCACCACTGCCCCAGTGTCCCCGCAAGGCCTGTGCCTTCATCACTTACCAGTTCCATGCCACATGTGACTAACGAGGGACAGGAACACCCCAGTCACCCAGGGGGCACCTCAGCACTTTGTCCCACCAGGAGATGCAGGTGTGCTCTTGCTGCGCAAGGCTGGAGAGCAGGGGACCACGGGTGATGTCTTGGTGGGGCAGTGAGCGAGGGAGACCCCCGTCCCCCCACGCGCTGGACATTTTTTATATGACTTTGCAGATTCAACTAAAGCCGAGCTCCTGGGAGCTGGTACAAGTGGTGGCAGAGGGCATGGGTTTGGCTCTGAACGCTGCCATTTCTTCTGGGCTCTGGAGGAGGGGGCAGGTCGGGCCTCAGATCTCTGGTACTGGGTGTCTTTGCATGGATTTGCCCAAATAACCTGTGGTTTTCAGCTGGTGCTGGTGTCCCACCCAGCCTCAGCATCCCTCCGGCCCCAGCTACAGGGGCAAGGAGTCCTTCTAGCTTTTCAAAAAAAGGGGAAGGAACAAAAAAAAAATTGCAGTTTTGGTTTCTCTCGTTAGAGGGCGGTAAGAGACCCGACTGGGGCCAGGAGCGATGCCCAAGAGAGGGGACACCTTCGGATCACATCCCAGCTGCTGGGGCGAGCAGGGGAAGGGCGATGGTACCTGCTTGGACTCCATGGCTGCGTGTCTCCTTCCCCAGCAAGGCTCAGCTCCAGTAGCTTATTATCTATATTTCCTCTCCCCACCCCCTTTTTATTTTTATTTGGCTGCAGATAAATAAAACCCCGGAGTGAGATTCTCGGGAGCGTTTAGGACAGCTCTGAAAGGGTCCCCGGGTTCCAGAGGGAAGGAAGCTGCTCCGTGAACGCAGGAATGGGGAAGCATCCAGAGCAGGGAACAGCACCATCCAACACACCGGGAACAAACCGAGACCCACTCATTTATTGTCAAAAAACCTCAAACTTTACTTGTGTTTCTCTCAATAAATAATTTACAGTATATACACGCGGTGACACTCCCGTGGGTCTCAACTCAGGGAGGAGGTGGAGAGGGGGGGCCTTCTCATAACGGCCACCCCCTCCTTTGCTTATGTATTTCTTTTATTTCCAAGTATCGGGTCTTTCTTGGCCACACTTCACCTTTAACCAGAACTGGGTCAAACACAACCAAAATAAAGTGCTTCACTGTTTGCTTCTAAAATAGGGATACCCCAACCGCCGGGTGACAGAGGGCCACCACTGGAGTGCTCACCTGGACACGCCAAAATCAAATAGACTTTTTTTCCTGGGCTGGAAATTACCCCTAAACCACAGCTCATTGTGCTGTAGGGCGATTCCCGCACAGGAAAGGGAGGTCTTAAGGGAAGCATTGACTTGTTGGCACGCTGTGGCTTGGCCAGCTAAGACTGCTTTCTAGAAGCTCCGTGCCTTCAGAGGGATGCTTTGCAGCCGCTGTTAATTTTGGGGGGAACAGAGGAAGGGAAAAAAGTTTCCTCTTACCCAGTGACGAATTTTAACTTTCAAAACTTGCAGTTTTAATTTCTAGGGAAGACTACAACTTAGTTCTTTCTTTAACAAAAAGTCCAATCCAGCCTGGCTGAGCAATTAGTGCATTGGGAAACTAAGAACTGTCCCGTGCCGCGGTCCAGTGGCTGCTCTCCTCGGCGCCTCCCAACTGTGATATCCTTATTTCAAAATCTCCCTAAACAGATACCTGGGGCACCAGCAAACAAAGCAAGGAGCAAAGTAGTAAACACATCTTTTTGTTTCTTGTCTTTCCTTAAACATTTAAAAACCAATTACATCTCTTCATCTGTACAGTCACACGAGATCAATGCCAGGGCTCTATATATTAAAGAGACAATATAAATTACATCCATTGACACAATTTTGCATTTCTCTGCTGCTTTACAAATGGAGCTCTAGAGCTGTTAGGACACAATGAATAGTCACGTTGAGTATTTACACCAGGCTGCCTCTTGGCACCAGTTCAGACTGCCCAACGTAGCCTGTTCCCACCTCTTTTGGTGCTAGCTTGTCTCATCATGTCCAGAGACCTCCCCTGAGAGCAGGAGGTACCCCCAAGAGTGACACGTGTTTTGGGGCTGATTTCTGGGAACGTCCCCCCAAGGAAAAGAGGGGAAACTCATCGAGAGGTCTCCAAGATGCAGACCAGAGGTGGTCTTGCTGTTTGTTCAGTGGACGATGAGGTGAACCACAGAGGAACATGGAGAGGAGGAGACGGGCAGCACTACGTGGTGGGGGAAGGAGATTGTTGATGGTTTCAAGGCAGGGAACAGACATTTTGGGGCAGTCGGGGGGGGGGGGGTCCTCTGCCGCATCCTGTCTTCTGTCTGGATTTCTGACATTTCCCCATTTCCGATACAAGCCCAGAAGGGCTTAAGGTGCAACTGGTCTGCAATGGGGTTGCAAGTCGTGACCCCAGGACGAGGAGCAGAGCAGAGACCTAGCAGCAAACAAACAGAACGTGATGCTCCTGCTCCATCCCAGGGCCCAGCCGAGCCGCGGGCAGGCGAGGGGGTGCAGGGCCGGAGGGAGGTGTGGATGGGGTCTCCCACTGAGCAGCCTCCCCGCTGCCAGCTTTAGGGGACTGGGCAGCAAACGGCACAAGGAACTCATCCAACGCTGGGCAGAAGTTACAGAAACCACTTGAATACTGGCCAGGTTTCTCCCGTTGCCATCAAGAGTCCTCGGTGGGTCCAGGCAGGGACAAGGGAGCCAGGAATAAAACTACCGAGTGAATCAGACGAATGAACTGGCTAAAATAGGAGATGCCCTTTGAACCACAGCAAATGCAAGCCGAAGCTTGAGGATCATGTTCCTCTTCCACCCAGAAGACACCTGGTACTGGAGGGTGGGCAAGTGTGGGACCCTTCCCCACCATTCTGGCCCCTTGCACCACTTTCTGCAACAACGGGGCTGCGGGGAGAGTGGGATGTTCCCAAAAAGCAGAGCCCAGCCCCGTTGTGCTGGCCAGGCTCGGCCCGGTCTCGCTGCTCTGAGCCCTCCTCGCAGGCTCTGCTCTCCAAAGACAAAGCCACGGTCACACAGGCCAATGTCACAGTCACTACGTGCATTTTCCGGACCTGGGGGAGCGCTACGAGGAGGCGGGGGCTCCTCAACACCCACGCTACTGGGAGGAGGAGGAGGAGAGAGGGAGGTGAGGAAGGTCCAGAACAACACACAGTCCAGCAAAAACTCCTGATCGGTCCCATTGGCAGTACATTCCTCCCAGGCAAGAGCTGGAAAGGTGGAGGACCTGGTGCTGAAGAGAGGGGTTGAGATTTGAGGACAACCCGTGGGGTTCCGATAGCCAGCCTCCTGTTGTCCAGCACTGCCATCCCCTCCTGCTCCTCTTTCCCTGCTCTCCGCAGTGGGAAGGAGCAAACCTCTATAACAAGCCCAACCAACACTGACTCAAACACAGCAGTGCTACCCAGAGGGCCGAGGAGGTCCCCAAGGGAGCCGTGTTGCCCGGGGCCAGGTCCCGTGTCCTTTCATAGAGGTGCAGCTTGTCTTTGTTGGAGTGAAGCATCTTCACGTCCTCAAAGGCGTAGTAAGCAGCCAGCATGAAGTTGACATCCCCCGTGGTGAGGAGGTCAAAGACGCAGGACTGGAAGTAGAGGTCCTCCACGGGCAGCTTTTCCCTGCACTTGGCCGTGGCTGTTTCGTATGTGAAGGCCTGGGGGGGTGCTGACAGGCTGGGCCCCTTCCTACGAGCACGGCCCTCTGTGGCCTGAGCCGAGCGGATGGTCTGGAAGTCAATCTGTTGGTTGAGCGGACAACCGCGGAGGCACAGGTAGAGGCCCTGACTGTCCCGGTCCTCCACGGCGTTGACCACCTCCTCCGGCATCCGCACAGCAAAGGTGAGGTACCGGCCCACTTGCCTCACCACAATGGTGGTGCCAATGTACTTTGCCTGGATCTCGATGTGTTGGCCTGACACCTTCTCGGTGATCTTCAGGCTGTTGGCTCCATGCTTGTCCCCACCATTCTTGGAGCCATCGGCAAAGGCAGCGGGGAGCTCGTCCATCTCTGCCTGGTACACTTTCTGGTCCACACACTCCTGGAAGCTCTTGAAGATGATGGTGAGCTGCAGGGGAGGAAAAAAAGGAACAGGATTACAACCAGCAATGACCACCTGAGAGGATACAGCCACCACCAGGAGCAGTGTGGGAGGTGGAGGAGCCATCTCTTCAGCCCAGCCAGGAGCATGGCCTTCAGCTCGTGGGAAGGTGGTTCCTTCTAAGAAGTTGCCCCAACTTTTAGGCACCCAGACATGGACATCCTGCTTCAGCACAGGGATGAGGATACCATGTATGGAGTGAAGACCCAGATGCTTGACTGAACATACCACCTGGACCTGCGCTGTTATCTCCAGGCCCAACACAGGAGCTCCCATGTAGCTGGAGCTGGCTGGAATATCATTACTCACAGGCTTGTGGTGGCATGCCTGCGCATGCAGCACTGTCTTGCCTCCAGGGCCTGGCAGGTGGCAAAGAGGGATGAGTCCTGACTCTCCTACAGAAGGTGGAGCTTCTCCTATGGCTCCCATGGCATTTACATCCCAAAGGCTGGACTTCTTCCTTTCCCTGGCCACTCGCAGACCAATAGAATATTCTCCACTCTTCTAGGAGTAATATGGCAGTAGACTGTGCCCAACACAGCTCCCCACCCTTGGCTGGGCTCAAACACAGGTCCCTTGCTGGAGGAAGGACCTCACAGTGCTTGTTCTTCCCTTGCTGACCTGGCTTTGCAGGGAAGGCTTGATGAGGAGGAAGAGTAGAGTTTGCATGGGGGGAAGAGCAACTTGCTCTTCTTCCCATGCAAACTATGCTTCCTCTTTCACCTCTTGCAGACTTGCTCTTCGTCTTGCACCTCCTTCCATGAAAGGGCAGACCCAGACCTGACCAGAGCAGGGCAGGGGTGGAGAAGAGACGGCTCCAGCAGCTCCAGGGCAGGTAAGCCTGAGGGCTGAGTATGAATGGAAAAACTAAGGCTCTCCAAGGAGCGGGCTGAGCACAGTGGTGGCTTCCAACACCTCTGTTCCCAGTGGTGTTGGTGAGGAGTCCAGAGCTGCCCAGAGCCCTGGCCATGTCCCTCTCTCCCACTCATTCCTCCACTGAGTGCCCAGGTGCTCCCAGCCTCATGGCAGCCTTGCTATCCCCTCCTCAGTCACGTCATGAGGCACCACCATGCCCTGGGTTTCAGGCTGCACTGCCCCTTAAATAGACCTCCTGCTACCTCCTCTGGGTCCAGCCCCGCCTCTGGCTGGAAGAAGAAGGGTAGACCAGAAAAATGCAAAAACACAAAGAAAGAGCCCCGTGGACCAAGAGGTTCTCATCCTTTCCAACAGCACATGGTCCTTTAGCAATGACCCCGTAATGCTTTCACAGCTCATGCAGCAGATCTCATGACTAATCCCTCCTCACCACAAGCCTGTGAGGCAGATAACGGGTGAAAAGGCTCAATTAAGATGGTGATCCTGGGATCCAACCAAGTAATTCCAGGTCCCTGGGGTCCTTAAGAACAATTTTTTTCGAGCCAGGCTTCCCTACAGGAAAGTTTTGACTTCCCTTCAGCAGGTTTTGATGTCTTTTGGTAGGTAAGGAGTTGAGAGCATCATTAAGTATCTTTAAGAAGGTTTAGTAGGGACAAGTCAAAACCAAAATGCCAGCTCCAGCTCAGCTAGAAAGTTCACATCCAAAGCTGAGAAACAGTCCCTGTCCTACATGTGCTTCTCTCCTCACACACAGGGAGAAGCAGATCTCCCAGACATGGCGGGACAGGGTATCTTCCAAAAGCAAGAGGCTGCCTCCAGCTGAGCCTCCCCTTTTTTGGCACAAAAAGTGGCCTGTTAGCTTTAGAGCTTGTGCACCGTAGACCGACATGACAGTTCATCAGCTCCAGGTCTCTCCTGAAGCTGAGGCCATGTCACACAAGTCCTGCTGTATCACAGCAGCACATTTTCACTTGGCTTTTCTCAGTGTTTGCCCTGTACCTTTAGGCTGCCAAAGCACCACCACAAAAAGACTGTGCCCCACAAAATGCCTTGACTCGGCTGCAAACCACAGAGGCAATTACGAGCCTGGGCAGAGGGGAAAGCAGTGTGAGGACCTCAGCTCCCCCCAGGCTGTTCCCTGCAAGTGGGAGCCTCCCTGGAGGGCAGTCCTGGGTCTGCTTGGACCTTAGGTGTCTCCCAAAAGGGGCCACCATCATGCCTGGTCTGGCTGTTCACAGAAACCTGGAGTCCCCCAGGTGGGAGTCCTCTTAATTTGTCATCCTCAAGTTTGGCCATGATAGCCCTCTGATCTGCAGCATCTCAGTCTCCTAACCATGATGGGGCTGGATGTGCTCAGGAAGAAACCACAGGCCATGTAAGTGACAGTGGGGACAGAGGAAGGATGGGTGTCTGATATTCAGGGCCAAATGCTCAAATTCAAAGGAGCTCCCACCCAGTCTTACTCTCCCCAAGGAGATGTGCAAATGGTGGAGGAGAGAGGTGGTGGGAAGAAAGGCTGTCCAGGAGCACCTCTGCCCTTGCCCACCTCTGCCCATGGAAACATGCCCAAGGCTCACCTTGCTTGTGGCGGTGGCCGTGGAGCCAGGCAGCACCGGCGTGTTGGTGACCTGGACATTCAGGTAGTTATTGTCTATGAGCGGCCAAGCCCCTTGCACCTTGCAGGTTTGGAAAGTGTCTGTGAAAGTCCTGAGGTGGGGGTCCCCGAAGAGCCCGCAGTGGGTATAGTTGGGGGTAGCCGAGTGTTTGTGAAAGCTCTTCTCGTAGTGGCAGATTTCGGGGCTGTCGGAGCGCTCCTGGCTGTCCCCGGGGGGCAATGTCCGGAGGCGGGGCTGGGACGTGGGGCCATCCTTGGAGCAGTTGTGTTGCTCCATGAGATCGTCTATGCCATGCACGGCAGAGTGGTAGGCCAGGTCCCCCCTGCAGGTGCGGGCGGTGCGGCGGGTGCAGTGCGCGTAGGCGCGCAGTGCCGTGCAGAATTCGGGCGCTTCCTCCGTCCCCAGGTGGTGGGAGCCCGACGTGGCCGCCCAGAACTCAGAGTTGCACTTGAGGATCTTGCATGGAGACGTCACTGTGGGAGGGGAGGAAAACACGAGGTGGTCAATGCTTGCACGCCTGCGTGAGGGACATCCAACTCTACCCCCAGCAAGAGGTTGGTGTCCTCCTCCCACAGCCCAAACTCATGACATTGGCTCTACCGCGTGACCGGGCCTTGCTCACCAGACGTGACCCTCTCACATGACCCAAACTCTCATGCATCAAAGCCAAAGAAACCAACAGGATCTGCCCCAATTTAAGCCAAGAAGGGAAAGAGCATCCAGCCTTTAGAGTAATGCTCCTGGGGGAAAACCAGGGTGTGGAAGAATGGGACATATTCATCAGCAGGGATGAGGGAGGATCATTAATGTCGGGGGGATAATGTGGGTGTTTTAATGCCTTTTTAGGGTTTGACATTCAAAGGTCTGTGCTGCATGAATTACTGTGCGTTGTGTCCACACGGAGCTCTATCAGTGCAAAAATCTCCCTGCCTTCCTTCTCCTCCTTCATGGACATGGGGAAACCCAGCCCCTGCATGACCGGGGCCAGACTCATGCCCCAGACACGTTAGAGATTAGAGCAGGAACCATGCGGTGACCAACCCTGCAGCAGATCCGTTGGCCACCCCACCATCCCCACGGCTGCAGCCGTGCACAGAACAACGCTTGCCAGTGTCCCCGTGTCCCCGGAAAGAAGCAGGAGCCAAAAAACCTCTTTCTTGCCTTGCCGTGTGCCTCTGCCCAGCCCTGGGAGCCCGTTCCCAGCCAAGGGAACGCTGAGAGAGAAGAAGAGGTGGAGGAGAAAAACCGGCACGGCCGGGTGCGGGGATGCCAGCCGAGCCCCCACCTCCCGTGCGTTGCCCATGCGGAGGCGAAGCCGAAGGCAGCAGGGCCTTCGTCGGGCTCAGCTGGCAAGGAAAATTCAGATACTGGGTTTTTTTTCCTTCCCCCCAGGTTCTGCTTCCCTGGAGCAGACGTGAAAGCAGCCGTGCGAAAAGCACACGGCCATGGCTGGACGTGGCACAGACGCTGCTCTGCCAGTGCCAGCTTGGATTCGCGCTGGGTGAGCCCGGGCTCACGCCACCTAAAAATTCATGGGGTCTTCCTTCCTCTCCTCTTAATCGACCCCCTCGGAGGGCTTGGAGACAGGATGGACTCAAGTACAAAGGGACGAGAAGAAAAGCCCCACCGTTTCCAGATGCTTGCGTGGTGCCTCTCGCAGGCGCACACGTATATTCCTGTCTCGGGGTTTGTTTAGAAGGAGGCTGGCAAGGCATCTCTGCCAAAACCATTTCAGATTTGTTTAAAACGAAAGTTACAAAACCCAGTATTGTTTCAGGGAAAACAGTATGTTTTAGTTTTAAACATTGCAGTGCTGGAAACCTAAACATAGCCAGTGCTGGAAAATCAGAAAGGGAGACCAAGGCTATAAAACACTAAGCAGCCCAGCTTTAAGAAACAAGCCTGTCTCCTCTCCCTTTCCAAGAAGAGTGAAGTGCAAACAGGAAACGGTGACAGGTTCCTCACAGTTTTAAAATTCATGTTTAATAAACTCAGATGCTAGCAACAGCAGCGAGAACCCAGGAGCTATTTTGTCTTGGCAGCATCCCATTCAACCCTGCGAGAACTGTGGAAAGCCCTTAACTCATCGCTGACCAGAGGTGACTCGAGAACAAGCTTTTGACCTGGGACGTGGGTTCATGCTTCTGTTAAGCCTTCAAATTTAAAAACATTTCCTAGAATCATAGAATTGTTAGAGTTGGAAGGGACCTTAAAGATCATCGAGTTCCAACCCCCCTGCCATGGGCAGGGAC
>JAOXNO010000070.1:36017045-36027062 GCA_028565335.1 Limnodromus scolopaceus
ATCCACGACTTCCCTGGGCAACCTGTTCCAGTGCCTCACCACCCTCACTGTAAAGAATTTCTTTCTGGTATCTAATCGAAATCTCCCCTCTTCCAATTTAAAACCATTAATTATTTCATGTCCCTTTCTTTTCTACCCCAGCTGTGTGGTTTTCCACCACAGACACTTTGCTTATCAGTGGGCTTCCCATCACAGCCACTGTTCTGCCTGGCGTTTCTCCTGGATGAGGAACTTGATGTAAATGCTGCCTTGCTCCCAGCACGCAGAAAAGCCCAGCTCCCCAGCGGGAAGCCGTACGCTCAAACACGGCTGTCGCACTACGCTACAGCCAGCGCGGTGCCCCAACTCGGAGGGCAGGAGTAAGGGATGGCATTTAACGCAGGGGATGGCACACGGCAGCACAGTCAGAGCGACAGGAGCAAGCGAGTTCGCTGGCACAGGGAAAGCAAGCAGGCTTGTTTTGGGGTGAGATGCTCACGGTGTGGGTTTATCAGGGTGGAAAATAAGGAAAAAAGCACCTCACTCCCTCTGATGAGAGGTTTTGCAGACCCCCAGGATGCTCCCAGTGGAAGGCAGGAGTCAGAAAACCATGCAGGAGTGTGACCAGCGCCTCCGTTGTCAGTTATCCCACACAATTGTGGCACCAGGCAATTAAAATCATTGCTCTCCTAGTAGTTATGCTAATGTACAGCTTGAGGATGCCTTGAGGTCGCATGTGGCCTGTCACTGCAGACAGACTTGCCAGCACAGCCCCAGGAGGAGCTGGAGGACACGTCCCTGGACGTGTGGGACCCACGCACCCCACTGCACCCGATGGCTTCACCGGGATGCAGGGTGCAGAGCATCCCGTCCAGCGAGCAGCCTGCAGAGCCCAGGCTGCTCCAGCCTTCAACTGCTTTGTAGATGGTTCTTTCTTTTTAGTAGGAATGAAGCCGAAGCCTGTTGCTCTTTAAGGACGTGCTTCATTTGATGAGGAGACGCAGGCGTGAGCCATCAGAGCCTACGGACGGGGTGGGCTGCGGCAAAACAGCCCCCCCCACACTCAGTGCTAAACACATCCCCGTGTGAGCATCCCTGGCCGCTGCACCCTCCCAGGGTCACGCATGACTTTATAAGGTACTGAGTTAAAAAACAACCGAAAAAAACCCCAACAACAAACCCCACAACAAAAGCATGGGCAGGGAAGCCCATCTCCTTCCTCCCTGGGCCTGAAGGGGGAGCGTTCTTCTTTAAGATGTTATCGCTCGGGTTTTGGCACCCCTCCCTTTTTCGCTGTTTCGCTCAGGGCCCCATATAAGGCCAGATATTTCCAAAGCCAGGTGCCGAGCGGCAGAGGCGGTGGCCGCTCACGCCTGGGCTGTCCCAGAGATGCTTCTCCAACCACACCGGTGGTCACCGGATCTGGCAAAGCCCTCGCGCTGCTGGGGAGGGACCACGGCCGATAAAGGCCAGAAGGGACAAGAGCAGGCGTGACCTTCTCCCCCTCCAACAAGCAGGCCTTGCCTTGTCCCCTCTGGCAGCAGCTTTGGCACAGCGGTGCAGGCTCATTTGTACCCAGGCCAAGAAACGATGTTTATTCAATTTCGTATAATCTATTTTCCATCGACTCACAATGGATCTGTTTTTCAACCACAGATGACTTAGCACGGAAACAAACCCCTCTCAGGCAGGAACCTGGCTCTCCTGGGATCTGGGAGACACCCCCGGGGGGTCTGGGTGATGCCACCACCCTTCCCCATGGCAAAAGGTCCACGCATCCCCAGGATGGGTGACTTCAATCCCTGGCACCCCAGCCACCTCCCAACTTCCTCACCGTCTTCTCTTTTCAAGGGCTTGGTGCCACTCAAACGAGGCAAAAAATCTTGAAACCAACAGTTTCGTAAAGTTTAAAGCCAGAAGAAATCATGAAATCACCTGGACCAAGCCAGCCCCCCCGTGCGCAGCCCGGTGCCCCACATTTGTTCAGGTATCCCTCCCATGAGGACTTCTGCAGTCTGCGCAGCCCGAAAAGCCACCCCTCTCCTCCGCGGGCTGTTTCAGGAGTTTATCACCTTTACAAAACCCGGGTCTTGGTTCTAAGTGGATTTTATCTGACTTCATTGTAAGGACATAAAAAGAACCAGCGAGGTTTTCTCCAAAGCAGTAAAAGGTCCGTTAGTAACCAGTATGTTTCCCAACAAAGATATTTACACACTGCAATCAAGTCACTTGTCAATCCTGGAGATAAGCTAAACGGTTTGCACTTTTAAGTTCTCCCTGGAAGGTGTTTGCCCAGCCCTACCATCAGGCCTCCCTCCGGCAGGCTTGTTTCCTGCAAAAACCTGCCACCCTAATAGGCGATAGGATGCGGGACGCGCGCTCCCCGCTCTCCCAAGGTCACCCCTTTCCTCGGGGCGTCGCACCGTGGCTGGCACCAAGATGTGTGCTTTGGCCATGACCTTTTCCAGAGCTCCCAGTTTGCAAAGCACCGGTCCTCCATCCTGCGAGCATCCCGTGGTTTACCTGCCTCAGCGAGCCCCGGCATGGTCGGGAGCCTGGGGGTATCGCACGACCCGGGTCCCACCGCTCTGCCCCCGTCATTGGTACATTATATTACACGCCGCTAAATCAAGTGTTCAAACGTATTATTACATGCATGCATCTCACTTCAACAGCCTTTTAATTATCAGTGCCCCCTATTTTCCCTTCAGCTGGTGTCTGGTTACCTGGACCTCATTTACCCAAAATCATGTTTTTTTCAGAAAACCAGCACAAAATTGACAATTCACTTGTTCTCCTGGAATTCCTCTAGCAAAGACAATGACTGGAAATTAATTTCAGAAAGCAAAAGCACCAAGACTCTTGGGTGCCCGTTAACCAGACCTGCTAATTTTAAAGCGCTCACTGCTAAGAGATGTTGTTTAATATCCTCTCGGTTACTAACGGGCTGGAAAGTATTTCATCACCCACATGTGATGCAAATACATCACCCCGCGTCTTTCCAAATATATGGATTGAAGTGTAGATGTGCAAGCCTCACACATGCAGTAAAAGGCTTTTTTGGAGAACACAGTAAAACGTAATTACCTTTGGCCTCAGATCTGAGCACCTTGACTTAGGCTCCTAAACACATATTTATTTAAGTAATCTAAATAAACATATTTATGCTGACACCTCAATAGGAAAGGCACGATTCTTGGAGGTGCTAAATACCAGTAACATCTACCAGCCTCAAGGAGATGTGGGCTGCTCAGCTCCTGGGTGGACAGCGGTCACCGCCAGCACCAGAATGACCCCAAGAGAGTTAAAAAACCCACATTGCTCCTCAAAAACCTCGTTGTCAGGATCCCTTTCCAGCAAGATTTCCAGAGTCCAAAGCAAAACCAGAGGGGATGAAAGACATCAGCCCTTTGCATCCAGCCCCTCGCACTGTCCACGTTCCTGTGGGGAAGTCTACACGAGCCACCCCACCTGCTGATCATGCTGGACCTGGGTCCATCTTGGGCCTGGGGTCCTTGGCATGGGCTGAGGCCAACACACATCAACCGGTGCCTTGTCATTCCAGGGAGAGAAATGAGCCCATCGGTGCCGTCCACAGCCCTGATGGATGGGGTGTCGTGGGCAGGGGCAGCTCTCCCGAGCCCCAAAGGGCACCGTGGGGAGAAGAAGACCCAAGGGCCAACTGACCCAAGCTTGTGAAAGGATTTGTGCGGGATGGCAGCACCGGGCTCTTCCAGCGACCTCCTTTGAACTGTTAATCAAGCACAATCTTGCAGAATAATAGCCTGGTTATTATTGCCTTGTTTGCATAACAAAGAGGCCCAATAAAACTGATTTGACTGTGCTCAGAGGGGGTGTGAAAGATCAGCCCTGAGAAAAGAGCTGCAGGAATGCAGCAAACTGCTCCAAAGCCTCAACCCAGGAAGAAAGACAATGCAATTTGCCATCAAGAAAAGCCCAATAGACCAATAAATTACCCATGTGCAAAGGGATTAGCTCAGGTTTCAGTTGCACTGAAGTGGGGGGAGGAGGACCAGGAGGAGGGAACTGAAGGAGAAAAATAAACCTGACTCTCTTAAAGCGCTGGAGCTCCTATTTTGCAAGGGCGTGCAGGGGGAGGTTGGCTCGGAGGGGCCACCTTCCATGCTGGGACCTGGGTTTTGTGCTCTCTTCCACTGGCAAAAGCAGCAGATGCATTAAATCCACGCAAAGGACCGTGCTGATAAGAGTGACTCTAGATGTATCGGAGAGCACGCCTCAATCCATGCAGCTTCTTTTAACCCAGTCTTTGTCTTGCTCAAGAGGATGCTGGGGAAAGGCTTCTTCCAGGTTCTTTAAGTCAAACGAGGGACACAGAAGGAGTTTTCTCCTTTCAACCTGTGTCAATCACCAAAGCATCTGGAGGACCTGCCAGGGCCAACTCCCTTTTGTCCTCAGCACCGAGTTCATGGCCCCCCATCTCTCCTCTCCTGGCCTTGAGGAGACACAGGGCAAGCACAGGCAGGAAAAAAGCAGAGTCAGTGTCTTCACCGGCAGGAACCGTTGGATGCTGCCGAAGGAGCCCTTGATCGTTCCTGTCACTTAGTCAGCTCTTTTGGCCCTGAGAGTCAGCTTACCACTGACCCGGCATGCTTAGCAGGGGCGAATGGTCTCTCCCCAGCCCCCACAGACAGCATCGTTCCTCCACGCTCACCTCGGCATCCCCATGCAGGGAGAAGGGCGAGCAGAGACCATCGGAGAGGGCATCAACCATGGAGGTCATAGCCAGGGCCATGAGTGGCTGATGATGCTGATCTGATAATTACCGGCAAATCTTGGGAAGTGCAGGAGGCACGACGGGTTGAAAGGAGGAACCAGCATTGACAGCCAAAGCAGTAACAGAATTGCAGGCTTTGCTCTTCTAACTTCATCCTGAGATTCAAGCTTCAGCGTTGCCTTTGCCACAACCGTTGAGGTCCCACCAGCTCGGAGGAAGCGGCGCTGGTGGATGGTTTGGAGGATGCGGGTTTTGCTCCACGGACGCGTATCGCGAGCTGGTGGATGGAGAACAAGGAGGGTGGGAGGGAAGCGATCTCCTCTTGATTCTCCATCTGCAGAAGGGTGCTAATGAAGCTGGATCCCTGCCATGGTGTGCCGCAGGCTGGAAAGTGGTGCTGGAGCTGCACACCTGGGCTTTCCCAGCTGGGGAGTGCCCTGCCGCTTTCACCTAGAGTTCTCAAGAGCTGGTAAATCTCCTTGAAGGGAGTGGTCCATTTTACAGATGAGGACACAGAGGAAGTGAAGGGTTTCACCCAAGTCAAGCCCAGTGGCAGGAGAGAGATGGATTCACTCCCTCATCCCCTACATGAAGCATCACCCTCGGCTTCCTCCCCCCGGCCAACACCACCCATGTCCCCATCCCTCTGAAGCGGCAGTACCCAGACAAGGCCACCTCTGCCAACCACCCCCATCACCGAGCGTTTCAGGTTTCCAGCAGACATCACCCTTCCCCACGCCGAAGCTGTTTTCCCAGGGTGCCTTTGAAGGCACGGCTGCCACCCACCAGCGCCCGGGGGCCCCCCAGGTGTGGCAGCGGGTCCCTCGCCCTCCTCCCCCTCGCCCGGGCAGCGGCGGGGCTGGCAGGGAAACGCTTTCTGCTCACAGGTGTGGATTCCCTCTAGGAATAATCATCCCCACCGTGCTCTTGTGAAATTTCAACCCTTCAAACGCAGAGGGTAAATGAGACACGGAACGAGGAGATGGAGAAAAGCCCGGAGCACATAAATCTGGATGAGGCAAATTTATACAATTAAACGCCTGCCAAAAAAATTGCGGCATCTCAAATCAGAGGCGTTGGTTCGGGTGCAGGGCGTGGGGTGGCAGCTGCCCGGCTGGCAGGCATCACAGCACCACGAGCCCCCCGAAAACCCACACGGGCACCCAACTAATGCTGGGACCACACAAGGATCTAGTGGATCCCCTCCTGCGAGCTGGGCTCCCACCCGGCACCAGACTCACTCCCCACCGCTCACGTCCCATGGAAGCCACAATAGCTCTTCCTCCTTCACAGCCGCAGACCTTCAGAGGTTTATTTATTTTTAAATGCGCCTGATTGCTCCCCCCGCCCTGAGCTCAAGGTTTTAAGAGAAAAAGCAACTTGCTAACTGGACCTGACCCCCCCAGTCCTGCTGCTCTGCGCCCTCCCATCCCCAGCACAGTGATGCTCTCAGAAACAGGCCCTGGGTGATCTCACATCACTGTGGGCTGGCAAAGTCCAGAGCCAAGATCTGTCCCTAAAACGTCCTGCCACATGTCCTTGTCATCTCAGCAAGGGCCGCCTGGAGTGTGTCACACGGCAAGAAAAAAAAAAGGTAGCTTGTCCAAAACCCAAAATGCCATAGATCATTATTAGGGCTTTGGGGACCAGCGTCAACAGCTGTCCAGGAAGGAGAGGAAACCGAGGGAGGAGAAAATACTTTGGACTCAAGTGAAGCTTGCTCTCTGCCTGACCCATAAAACCCCCCTACGTGCAAGGATGGCTCTGCTTCCCGGGAATTAAATGGCCAAACTCCCCAGGATGCTCAGGCAGCAGAAAGTGGGACTCGACACCCTTCTGGTGCTCCACACCCTTGAAGGACTTACTGTTCTCCCATCTGCAGGGACGCCAGCCTCCGGCTGCCCCGCACACCACGGCCGGGCCGTTAGACAGAGCGGCTCAGTCTGCGCCTACGAGGGCTGCGTGTGTGTAGGAGCCAGCTTGTTCTCCGCAGCAAGAGCCCGATGACTTCATCCAGGGGATGGCATCTGGTTTTGCAGTTGGCCATAATTCAATTCTCCCCCTTGCTGCAGGAATTTCAGCTGGTGAAGCAGTGATTTACTCAGCCGGGGCTGCACTTGAGTGCAAAGCAATCTTGAGGCTACAATCGAACGCCCTGTTATTTTGAGAGCTCATGGACAAGGGAATAAATATCCTCTTCTTTTCATCCCAGTAGTTGCCAAGTGCAGGGTACAAAGCTTTTGAAAGGCATTTAGGGGCTCTCCTCTTACAAGTGCGTTCCGGGCGCTGTGCATGGACCCTGCCTGCACAAATCGCTCCTCATCTGCAGCATCAAGACAGGATTTGCCAGGACAGCCAGAAAAAGGCCAAGGCATCCCCTCATCTGCCCCACCACAGCTGCTTCTCTGAGCATCCCTCATCCTCCCCCGGAACCCCTTCCCCATCACCCCAGCACACATCACTCCTGCCTCGCAGCAGCCCCAGGTTCACCCCAGCCCCCTTCAAACCTCCTGGGACCCTAATGCTTTTTTTTTTTTAAGTCCTGAGTTCTCACACTCCTCCTTATTCCAAGCTTGGTGTCTTCTCCAATGGGCAAAGCAAATCAAACCCGATCAAACCCACCCAGATGGACCAAACCCCCTCGTCTTTGACCTTCTTTGCCATCCTGCTAACACTCATCCCCTTGGGAGCTGTAGGACTTGGCCAGGGTGGGGGTCTCCCAAAGGATTGATGGGCTGAGGACGGGCTCGCTCGGGCCACACACTGCCCTGCCAGAGCCTTCGGTTGCTTTATGGGATGTGCCCACCAGGGAGCCAGAAGAGAGACCACAAAACTCATTGTGACCGGGCCCTGATCCAGCGCCGCAGCCCGGTGTTCGGGGGACAGCAGGTTGGTGCAGAGACGGAGCAGAGCCCCCAGGATAGGAAGTTTTCCTGGGCACAATCTGGCTCGGCACAGCCGTTTGGGCCACAAAGGCGGCAACCTCAGCTGCTGCCACGATAAACCCCAAGCCCCTCTTAGTATCCCCCCTCCCCGTTCCCAGTAACCAAGGGCTGGGAATTTCAGGATTTTTTGTGGAAGAAAGCAACACATCCACCCCCTCCGCATTAAAAACAAGGCGCCTCCTTCCAGCCCCACAACGAGCCTTGCTGGCAATCGCAG
Source organism: Limnodromus scolopaceus (assembly GCA_028565335.1). Taxonomy (NCBI): domain Eukaryota; kingdom Metazoa; phylum Chordata; class Aves; order Charadriiformes; family Scolopacidae; genus Limnodromus; species Limnodromus scolopaceus. The sequence goes on from JAOXNO010000070.1 coordinate 36,024,943, forward strand.
AGAACTCCCCGTTCCAAGTAGGAGACCGGCTCCGAGCGAGCAACAAAACAGGGAAGCCAAAATATTTCCAGGTTTACGTTTGAATCCCTCCCTTCTTCTCTGCCCCAACAACATCCCGCACAGGCACGCTGCTCCCCTTGTCCCCCACTTTCCCGGAACCCCCGGCTCAGCTCCCCGTTCACAGCGCTGGGGAGGTGTTGCTTTAACAGCCCCTAAGCCCCCCTTCTCAATTTCGGCTTAATGCTGCCGTCAGGTCCCTCCCTGCCGCTGAGACAAAAGCCATTTATCAACCCACCCAACACACCTCCAGTAGGGACGGATCCTTATCTGGAATCAACTGCATCGCTCAGATTGACCAAGGGCAGGAAAATCCCATTTTTGGGTTTTTTTTGGGGGAGGCAGGAGCGTATTACAGCCGAAATGGGAAAGCTGAAGACAAACTGGGAAAGCCAAAGCAAACCGGAGTATGAGGGAGAGAGCAAAAGCCTGACATCTGGGGGAAAACACCCAGGGCCACATTTGGAAAGTCCAAGAGGATACAAGATTTCCAAGAAAACTCGGCGCAGCTTGTATGGGAGGCACAGGCGGGGGTCAGCTAAGCACCCCGGGGAAATCGGGGTCCCAGCTGGGAAGGGAGAGCACCCACGAGCATCTGACACTGGGACAAAGAGGACTTTCTGCCAGGGAAAGTGTCAGCACTGGCCAGCTCTGCCCAAACCTCCTTCCCCAGCTGCCCCACGCTCAGAGGTCACCCTGACCCATGGCTGGGGGGGGGGGGCGACCCACACTGGTGCTCCCCAGCCCAAGGGTGCTCGATGGCGGGGGCCGCCCAGGAGGTAGCGGGGTGAAGCCATCGGGGTGAGAGCAGCCTAAGCGGGAATCCAGCCCGGGGTGTGCGAGTAGGGTTGGGGGGGGGTGGGGGGGGTGTTAAGCAAATAAATAAATAGGGGCAGGACTCGGCGAGGCACTGATCTGACACGCTGAGCACCCGCTTGGGCAGCTCCCAGGAGGGGGGTGTGAAGCTTCCTCGGGGCTGGGAACCCACAAAATCCCAGGAAGCAGAGATGGGGGGAAAAAAGGGGCAAGGATCTTCCAGGGAATAAATTCCACCTCCCTCCCCTTTTTTTCCTCCTACCTTCCCACCCCAAAAAGCTTTCAACGCGAGCCCCCGGCGCGCTCCCAGCCCTGCGCAATGGGGAGCCCCGTCTCCGCCTGCGCCCCGCTCCCGCGGGCTCCGGATCGCCTCGTTCTGCCAGTTCTTTGCACCTTATTTGACTGCTGAAGGGAGAATCAAACAAAAGCAACCAGCCAGATCTCCTATCAAGTTCTTTCTTGCACCGTAAATCTCGCCCGCCTTCCAACGCTTTGCAACTCAAAACGCTCCCGAAAAAGGACGTTAGGCAACGCGCGTTGGGAACAGCTCCAGTTTCCCCCAAAAAAAAAAAAGAAAAGAAAAGAAAAAAAAAAAAGGATGAAAAGATTTAAAAAAAAAAAAAAGGGGGTTAAGCTTCCAGCCTGCTGGGAAGTCCCCTGGGAGAAGTGGGGTGCAGAGGGACACCTCAGTGCTAAGGGCAGCGCGGAGAAGGCTCGCTTTCCTGCCATAGGGCTAAAAGGGCAAAGGAGGGGGGAGGAAGGGCGTAAAGCAAGTTATTTATTTATTTACTGCATGTGTGTGCAAGACTGCTTCACCTACGGTTATGCAAAAGAAAAGGCAGAGGCGATTTAAAAATTAATAAAGTAAAAAAAAAAAAAAAAGAAATAAAAGGAAAGTTTTACTAAACTAAAAAGATAAACGGGGAGATTTAAGAGTTAGGGTTTTTCTTTTCCCTCTTCTGCTTTCTCTCCTTTTCCCCCCACCCCCTTGCAAATGAAAAAAAAAAAAAAAAAGAAAAAAAGGAGGTAAAGAAATTGGAGAGTTTTGGAAGGAACAAATCCGCCTCTGTGGACTGGGTTTCCCCTCCCCCAACAAAAACAAGCACTCAGGGCTTGAAGGAATTTGCAGGCAGAGATCTGCCAAAAACATTGTGAAAAACTATGGGGGATTCATTGGAAACAGATGGCGTTTTCAGCTGTAATTCTGAAATTCTCTCCTTTTCTGACACAATACAAACAAACCGGGG
>JAOXNO010000070.1:36045884-36055892 GCA_028565335.1 Limnodromus scolopaceus
GTCTTCTCTCCCCTTGTCATGAGTATTGCTGGTTCCAGCTCCACCATGCTGACAGTTTTAAAGGTCTGGTTGCCCACTGGATACCTGATAGGCATCCCTGAGCTTGGATATCAGGCAGACCCTTCTGCAGCACTTCTTGTAACAGGGATGCACTTCTTATGTCTTTTATGCTCTTCATGCCCATGGAGCCCCAGCTGCACTGCGGGGTCAAAATTAACTGGGGTGGGCAGTTCTTGGGGAGACGTGACCTGGAAATGGGGGCAACCCAGCAAACTGCACGGGGCTTTAGGGGATGAAATAAAGAAGCTGGTGCTATTGTGGGGATGGAGTACAGTCACCCCAAAACTGTGCAGGCAGATGGGGTAATGAAGGGAAACTACTCACACCAGCGTTTGCCAGGCCAATGTGATTAGCAGCCATGGCTCTGCTTGTGGGAGATTTCCATTTACAAAGTTAATAATGCACCGGCAGGAGGGAGCGGGGAACCAAAAGCTGAATTTTTCAATTGTTACTTATCAAGGTCACATCTCATTTATGTTGGGTGTTCCTGCCGTTGTGCTTTAATTTCGTTACAGATGTGTTTGTTAGGATATAGCTGGTATGAGCACAGATGAGCACTGAGAGAATTCTCCCTGCAGAACGCAATCTTTCTCCGAACAGGCAGTTCATGCATTGCTTGTTCGTAGCAGCATATTTCTGGAAGACAAGGAATTTTCTTCCCTTTAAAAGGACTTGGGGGAAAAAGGACCATCATTTCCAGGCAGAAATTTTTTTCTGAGGAGGATATTTTTGTGCCTGGCTAAGGAGAGACACGAAAAGGTCAAAGAAAATTAAAATCACATGCTCAGAACATTTCAGGGCAGGTGTTTTTCCTAAGCCAGAATTCAGTCTTTGGAGGGTGTATCCCAGGATTTATGCTCCTCCTAACATTTCACCTGTTGCATTAGTACTGGAGGGTGAACGATTTCATAACCAGCCTGGTTTCCCTGGACCCAACTCAATAACTTGGCTTTAAACGCGTTGCAATTTTTGCAGCTAGAATGAAGCCTCAGACAAGTGCTCCGGTCTGGCTGCTCATCGCTGCATTTCACTTGGCATGTAGGCTACGGATGAGGAATGCACAGAATTTCCTTTTCCACCCCGTCAGATCCTCTGTCTTGAGCCTGGCCCAGCCCCAAGAGCACAACGGATGCAGCTGGAGAAGGGCAGGTCCAATCTTGCTGCTAAGCTCCAGTGACACTTAACCTCCTCTGCTGTGTGATCAGCCAGCAGCTGGAGGTGGACGCTAATAAGTGGCCGAGCATCAGCTGTTGCCTGTTGAAATGGGTCCTTTGTGAAGGAAGAGGAGTTTATTTCCCAGGCTGGAGGAGGTGGTGATGGGGCTTAGGGCTCTTGTGGGAGAAGAAGGAGGTGGCCTTGAATCTTGAATGAAGGTGGTTTTCCTGCTTCTGCACTGTGATTTCTCCGTTGGTGTTGGTCTACTTGAGCAGGTAATGGGACTGTAGGCTTCACCTCTGCCTCCCAAAAATTGCTGCGAAGAGTCTTGTCCTAGTGTGAAAACTGACTGCAATTAATTGTAATTTCTTAGTGTCAGCAGTAGGTGGGAATCAATAGGAAGCTCTGAGCTATCAAATAATGAGACCAGTTAATCCCTTGTGTTGCTCCAGGAAAGGCGTTAGGGAGGAATGTTAGCCCTTTAGGGCAAACTGTCTTCTCAGTGACACCTATGCTCTGTGAGACAATGAGGCTTTCCCACAGGTCTGTTAGCTTGGCCTTGGTTGCAATGGGAGCTGTAAACATAAGATCAAATTCTGCCTTATCTCATCCCAAAAAATTATTTTTCTTGGCCTGGAGTAGAACACTAACTGGCTTCTTTCCTAAAGCAGCTGCACAGCAAAGATGGGATTGAACGAACCTTTTTCCCTTGAGCTTAGGAACAACTCAAGATGGGTAGAAAACTGCTATTGCATCACTGATACAGAAATAACTATAATTCACACCATGTACAAAGATACCAGAGTCTGATTACTAACAGCGATGGCTCTACTGGTCAAAACTATCTTTACTGCATCAGGAAAACAAGTTTTATGCCAGAGACTTTGCTAAGAAATGAACAGAAGGGTTTGGGTTTTGGTTTTGTTTTTCTTTTTTTTTTTTTTTTTTCAGTGGAATCATCCCAGCAAACAGTGCATAAATTGCTGGAAGAAAATCAGACTTCAAAAGGCATTAGAAAATATTCCTCTTCCTCCCCGGATTATAGATTTCCTTTATTGGAAGAACAGTGCCTTGAAAACAGACTGTAATGAAATTTGCTGTTTAATTAGTCTTCATTTTATTTATGTATTTAATTTTGCTGGAATGGTTAAAGTCTACTCAGGTTGAGGGAATTTCTTTTTTTTCTTCTGTGTATTTCCTTATCTTAAAATTTTTAGGACTATCAAACATTCTCTTCTGATTTTGCTAGGAGGTCTTCCTTGGCTGCGCAGAGGCAGGTTTGCCTAATAATGTTTATTAACATAATCAAAATATTAACAAAGACCTCTTTTAAACAAAGTGCTGGCTAGGCACTGGAATGAAATAACTGTTAACAAAACCTATGAGTTTAAACTAGAAAGGAACTTTCCCCAATCATTCAGCTTTGTGTTACTAATGGTGTCATTATTTTGCTATTCAGTGACTATATAGGGCTCAATTCTCACTTGAATTTTTCACATCAAAAATCAAAGAGAAATCAAAAGAAATTTCTGGAGTGAAGCTTTTCAGGCTTCTCTATCCAACAAAAAGGAATCTTATCTTAATTATCCTACATATTGCTGTTTCTGGACTTTTGGCTGACTAGGTTGGGTTGGATTTAGTTTAACCCAAAGCAATCATCAGGTCATGGTGACTCTGGAAACAATTTTTATTTTTATTTTAAACTGAACTATTTTGTTCTTGTCTCTTCCCCCCAGTTGCTATAAAGCAAAAGGCTTCAGTTGTCTTTTCTCCAGAGAGATCAGCAGCAGTGTGCAGAACAAGCACTATGCTAATGAAATCCTGCCTTGGTTTAATCTAAGTGGGGATTTTGGTTAAACTCTGTTTGTTCAGTGACCCCACCAGTACAGAGCTGCCCTGGGGATAGCTCAGGCTGTGGGACAGTCCTGGAGAGATTGAGTCTGGGGGCTGAAACCAAGCAGTGGTACCCCAGCACCGGTGTTATCCCCAGCTCCTGATGCTTTGCTGACTATGAAAAGGGGAAAACATATTTCTGGTCTCCTCTGTATCACCGGGAATAGCTTTGTAAAGTGAACAGCCACCGCAGCGATGCCTTGTCGCCCTTCTCTCTGTGCTGGGGATGCTGACCTGGTGATGGGGAGGCAGAAGGGGGCTGTTCTGCTTGAGCTGCCATCCTGCTGCCTGGCAGAGCGTCCCAGGACCCCAAGCAGGTCACGCAGGCTGTGTGTGCCGTACCATCTCCTCTGCAGCAGGCAGGTAGGAGCACGGCCCCACCTCACCAGTGCACGGTGCGGAAAATTCCCTCCCAGACTCCGAAGCATATTACAACGCTGCAGGATGTACAAAATGGACAGCATGTGAAGTGTTTCCTTATAGGATAATCAGAGGAAGTCATTGTATTAAATATCCATTTGTGTCATTAGCCTTTTATTTGGTGCTTTGTCCAGACATCCTGTTTGCTTCCCCTTTTGAAGTAATGAATATGTTTCCTGTGTGCCGGGTCCGATCCAAAGCTCTCATGTAAAAGCAAGGCACTGAGCTGAGATCAGTCGTGTGCTCAGTGGGGAAAGACATCTCCAGACTCACCTTGTGTGAGGAATTTGGAGATAAATCTAGGGCAGTGTTTATTGGCTGCCCTTAAAACCATGCTCCTTGAGCTATCCCATCCAGAGGTTGTAGCTACCTGCTCCCTGTGGTGCAGGGAAGAAGTTTGTGGCATTTGAGACCTCACACTACTGTGGTGGGGCAGTGCAGCAACATCGCTATGTTGCCCTGAGTGCTTCAGAGAACTGGTCCAGCTCCCAGGGTGCACAGAGCAAATGCTGCATCATAATTCTGTGTATTAGGAGGTACTGCTCATGAAGAATCAGGACGTCTCCATCTTTAAAAGTGGGAGGTGGCGAAGCTGCTCCACATCCCTTGCCCTTCCTCCTTCCAGTTCTCACTGCGAAAGCTCCTACTGACTTTCATGCAGGAAGGATCAGTGTCCACCTGCCTGTTTGCAGTAATTCCTTCATACCTGCTACCTTTGCCATCTGAATTTGTGGGCTGAATCTGGGACCGCCCCAGCTGGCAGAAAGAGCCACTATGGTTTTAAATCTGTGTCTGAGAAAGGAGATGGAGACTTTGTGTATGGGCCTGGAGGCAGAGGCATGACATATGCTAATGAGTAGATTATAGCCACATCCAAGATACACATTGAATACCACGAGGAATGTTGTGCCAGCATGTGAGATCTTGCCCCAAGAAACAGCTGGAGGAGCTGCATAACCCCTTCAAATGCCTCTTCACCCTTGACTGCAACGGGGAGGGCAAGAGGGAAGGCAACCAACTATTTGTGTCTACCAAACAAGTGCCAGTCTCTTTTGCTGCCAGGCTGGGAAGGGTTAATCAAGGAAGCACAGCCCCTAAGGACCAGGACTGTTGTTCCATGCAGATTGGCTTGTTCTTGTTTCTTCTATTGATCGCAATCACTCAGAGCTGTGCCTGTAACAAACTGCCTTAAATCATTGCAATCATAATAAGCACACCTTGGTAAATAATGCATGAGATGTCCGTAAGCCTATATTCATTAGAAGGAAGGTGCATATAGAGTGTGGTAATCATTGGGGCTTGAGTAGGGGCTTGGCTGGTTGGATTGAGATGTAGTAGCTGCTAGGGATCAGCCCTGAACTGAGTTGGGTTTCAGGCAGGCTCCCCAGCCCCTCAAGATGTTGGAAATATAGACAGGCTCCTTTTCACGTTCATGAATTTTGCACGAGATGTTTAAAATGCCTCCGAGCTTCACAGCATAATACAGGTTGGGCGGAAGTGGGCTTGTGGCAAGTCTCCAAATAGCATAATAGCAAGGCATCACAATTAATAGTATTTAATATATCTTAATGACAACAGAACACATAGAGGGTAACAAGTTTTGCTGTGAAAGCCTCATAGCCAAGTTAATGGTCTGGATATTAGAAGCCTTCATTTTAAAATGCAAATTAAAAATGCTTAGTTTTCCATTTGTCTTGAGGAGCAGAGCGGTGTTAAAATGTGGAGCTTCTTTAAGGCAATCTTGTCTTCTCAGGCTGGGGGTTGGTGTAGTCCTTGGCCAGACCTCACAGCAGGACAGGCTCAGGTGCTGTAACCTTCATTTGAAGGTTCCAAGGGCAAATTGCAGGGAAAAAAAGTAGTGAGGCAGTAATTTCCACCTCCCTTTAATCCTAGGGAGACGATGATTATTTTATATTTTTTTTTGTTTGTTGGTTAAATGACAGCGATAAGGACAGTTTGGCTTTTGTACACATAGAAGGGATGGAAGCGGAGGCAGAAACATTCCTGGTTATATCAGACAGCTGCGGATGGTGATGGGTCATTTCACTCCATTATGGTTTCTGGCAAGTGAGTATTAAAGGGTGTGTGAGGGCATCGTTTCTCAGCGATGACTTCATTTGGCTGTCTAAACAAACGGCCGTTCCTCACCAGGTGCAAAGGGCCTTGTATTTGTTTTTTTGCCTCCATGAAGGGAAAAGAAATACCTAAAGTGAAAATAGTAGCAGTGGATTGTATCTGTTTGACAGCCGTGGTGGTCTCTATCTCCTGCAAAACAGCTGTGATGTGAGCGCTGGCAGAGAAAGCTCACTGGTCCATGCTTGGCCCTGATGGGGTGCCTCCACGGCCAGATGAGTGGGTTCAAAAGCCTGGACTCCCAAACTCACAGACCTTCTGTTCACACTGGTCGGCTCTAGGTTGTCTGTATCCATCATGCAGGTCTGCTGGGTAGTACCCACAGTGGGTTGTGTAAGGTCTGAGCTTGCACAGGGCATGGGGGGCTTGTAGAAGCAGTTGCTAACCCCCTGGATGTATGTGCTGGAGAGAGGGCTAAGCCTCTGGTGGGCTTGATCTGTCTGAGACTGACTCCTAAAACACAAGTGTGGGAATTGATCTTGTGGATGGTGTCTGAGTCTGGCCTGCAGTGAAGAGACAAACCTGGCTGGTAGCTCAATTATGCAGCCAGTTTCTAGCTGTCCTCCTGCACACCATCCTTTGCTGGTGCAACTACATGCATCTGAAAGCTTATCCTCACCGTGCATCAAACCTCAGGGATCTTGAAGTCGTCTTGACTTCTTGACGTCAGGAAATTGAAAACTTGGAACTGTTGGGGAGTCTCTAGTCCCTGGAAGGAGAGGTCCTCTTTGAGAGTGTCAGGGGATCAGCTGGTTTAAGGAGATCATCTCAGCTTCGCTTCTTTCTGAACCAAACCAGAGTATTTTATACATGCAAACAATTTAAACTTACTTTAGTCTCCTAAGTAGGCCACATCTTAGATAAATTAAAAAAACCCCAGCTCTCCTGTTGGCAGCCACATCTTAAACTTTCATTAAACTGCTCTACCTTCATCTCTAAAGCTGTATTTTTGTCCTTGATACTCTTGCTGGAAGGCTGTTGCAGAAACTCACAGCTGGTAGTTACGGTTAATACAAGGAGGAGAAGTAAAACTTTTCCTCTCTAAAAATACATTTCTGAGTGTCAAGCTCAGTCTTATCTCCAGGAACAGTCTGAAGAGCTTGAGATGATTTTTGGGTCCTGGGTTTTTTCCAGAATCAATTCTTTTTGCTTCTTCCTAGTGTAATTAAAGAAATAAATCCCCCAGCAGCTCAGCTCCACATAGATCAGAGCTCCACTCCCACCCCCCAAAGAGAAGTGATGATCCTAGCTATTTTATAGTTAAACTATATATTTATTTTTTTTCCTGTACTTTTAACTGCATCATTTGTCACAGAAGCAGAACGACAAAGAGAGAAAAGGTCAGTACATTTTAAGCTGGTCCAGTTAGACTGGAGAAGAAGGATCAACTACCCGAGGGAAAGCAGATAAATGGGGAAATGTTACCCTGCCTTCACCTTCCCACCGCGCTTCCTCGGATGCTGCTTGCCACTGCGATGCTCACAAGAGATGTGGCAATCTGTAGCCATGAAGCTAGCAGTCCTGGCAGGGTCCCCTGGAAGCGGTGCCCCCAGTATGGGCACCCTGTGGAGGGGTATGGGGGGGCGAATGTGGTGGGTAACACATCTCTGCTGGCCCGGCTGCTCGGGGGAGGCAGCTTCACCCTCCAGATGGTGGTTAGAGCCCATCAGACTCACTTTCTTCAGTAACCTGAGCCAGGATTCCAGGCAAGGGCTCCAAAGGTGAAAGGCTAATACCTTGGCCTCCCTCCCTGCCACTGAGCCCCCTTCGCTTTGTTAAGGTGATGCACTAACTTTGGGAAATGTGGCTCCTGCAACCTATAAATGATGAATGAAATGAAAAAGCCCTGCCCGGTGCGTGGGGATAATGCGCTGGCCGCCAGGCTGTTTGCTCTGTGATACTCAGCAAACAGGCTGCAAGGAAAGCTCAGCAAGATCCCGGACAAAAGGAGAGGACAATCAACTGGAAAACTCACTGGGTTCAATTATGGGCTGGAATTTAATCCCAGTAGGTTTGGTAGGGCTTCCCCTCCCACAACCATTTGCCCCCCAGGCAAAAATCCATCTTGCAAGTAGGTTTCTCTGAGGTGTGAGGACACCATGCAGAGGTATTAGGCTCATAAAGGGTTTCTTATTCGCAGAAAGCCCTGAAGATACCACAGAAGCTTGTACAGATTACTTCTGCGTAGGCCGTAATGCTGGAAGTGAAAGGAGCTGGGATGCTCTTGTGGCTGGGAAATCCAGGCTGCAAAGAAGAGAGGGTTGGTTAAAGCCCATAAATAGTTCTCAGCTAATGAAATTACTGGGTGGGGAAAAGGGGAAAATAGCTCCTTTTTAAAGCAGATGAGGCAAACATGCCTCCCAACATATTTTCTGCTCATAAAACTCAGTCTGGGTTTCTAGGTAACTAGTGGTGAAACCCCAGGGAGAAGTTTCTAAGGGTTTCCCACACTAGCTAGATTTGAATAACTGAATGGAAGTGCTGAATATCAACCTTATCTCCCACAGAGCACGGCTTACAGAATCACACCTCTTCCAAGGCTCACTCATGTATGAAGCAAACCTGAAAGCCAGTGGGTTCTTCACTTTTGGAGACCCACTGCTGTGATCCAACATTCACCAAGTGCAAGATGAAGAGGGGCCATTATCACACAGTCTAGTCCAATCTCTGGGCTATCTCTGGTTAAATCCTAGTTTTGCTCTTTATTTCTGATTGTAATTCTGGATTCCTGAGCTGCCCATCTTCTTGCAGGACCATCTGCCTTGGATGGCTTGTTCAGCTGCTGAATGAGCCTGATGGGCATTCATAAGGTACTGATCCTGCTCTGGATCTTACTGTTTCTTTATTCTGTTTTATTTCTAAGCAGCGTTACTTTCTGGAGCTCAAGTTCTCTGCTGGTCTCAGGCTCACCTTGAGCTCTGCTTGTGGCCTTGCTGTGCTTTGTAATAAGGTAGTGAGTCAAATTAGTTATCAAAGGCACGGAGAAGTTCAGATAATGGGATGGATTTTTTTCCTTGCTGGCCATGCTTTGCTCACAGCACCAGGCTGGAGTGAGCAGTGGTCCTATTAAAAATAATTTTTAATATTTCTTCCTGACTCTTTAAGATAGTTTGGTTTACCCTAATTATTATTGCACTGGAAATAAGCATTTGGATCCTGTCTAAGCCTTGATGTGAGCAGAGGCATTACAATGAAATCAGATTTGATGAACATTTGGTTTAGATAAGACGGGCCAGTATCAAAAAAGCCCTTACTGGGATGCAGACCAGTTAATCCAGTGAGAGTATAATAACCTGGTACTTTGCTGCAGTCCAAAATAGGTTCTTGCCAGTTGTAAACTGAATGTCGAGTCCAGGGAAGCCTTGACTGGCCAAGCGGGGGATCCGGGTGGGTTAAATGCACTAGTGCTGTTTTATGCACAAGGACAACTTAAGTCTAGGGAACAAACTTGACGTGTTAGTCACTGCTGTTAAAAAGCTATAGAGGAAGTTATCAGCCAGCTGATCATCCCTGCAACATAATTGGGCCTCAGGATGGGGAAGGTGGAGATTCTTTCCCTGTTTGCAACCGGTGCTACGGGGAGCAGACAGGGATGCTGAAGAGACAACAGCGCAGAGATCATTTACTGTTGTGATTGAATTTAGTATCACTCATGTGCCCACACAGCCTGGTGGCCACGCACGTGAAAGGTGCAGGGCAGTGCCTGTATCCTTCCCCTCATGCGGAGGCAGGCGAGCTGCTGCTGCGTGTAGAAAGGACAAGCTCAGAGGAAGGAAACAGCACGTGCCTGCGATGAAATCTGGTGATAAGTACATTAAAAGAGGGTGTCGTTCTGCAGATGTAGGGGTCAGGTGTGACTGTCTGCAAAGGCCAAGAAAACTCTCAACATCTCGGGATTAATTAACACAGGCTGCCAATCTCTGCAAACACAAGCTGCTCTTGTGTTTGCAGAGTAGAAGGAGCTGTAAATGAAACACAACAAACTGCGCAGCTGACAAGTGAAGAGAAGAGGTTGTCTTATTAATCAAAGTCTGGAAAAAGATTGTCTGGTGAACCAGTTTCAGACCAATCTTGCCAGGCCTGGGACTAGCCAATTCCTGTTTCTGGCAGAGATGCTGGGCAATCCCACCAGTTGCTCTTGCCTATGCAATGTCCCACTTGCTGTAGCTGTTCTCCTGGGTTCTTGCTCCCAGACACTTTGGTCTAATAGATGGTTTCTGCTTCCCTTGTCTCCTCTCTGAGACAACTTGCTCTACCGTGCCAGGCTGGCCTTTGTTGCACAGGGTTACCCCAAAAAAGCCAGGAGTTTGCAGGGCGATCCAGTGTGACTGAGGTTTTCTCTGACCT
>JAOXNO010000070.1:36055992-36084735 GCA_028565335.1 Limnodromus scolopaceus
CTTTGTTGCACAGGGTTACCCCAAAAAAGCCAGGAGTTTGCAGGGCGATCCAGTGTGACTGAGGTTTTCTCTGACCTTGCTCTTGCTGTGGTACCCCTGTCTTGTCTGTGGTCTCTCAACCCTTGGCATCCCTGAGCATCCCTCTAGCCCAGGCTTATGGTTTAGTACAATCCCAGATTTCTCCGTTTCCTAATACCTGCTCCAAAACCAGTTCTAGTTGGGCTCTAACCACTTAGGCTAACTGTATCCTTTCCAATCTTAACTGATAGTTTGGAGCCTGTGTGTGCTGCTAATGCCTGTTCAGGTATTTAGCAGAGGCTGACTTGTGTTGCGAGGAGAGGACTGTATGTTCTGTACATCCCCTCCTGCCCTGAAGCCATTGTTTTATCTTCAGATCTATTTTATTCCCCCCTGCTAAACACTCTCTGGGAGGACACATATAAATTAAAAGCAAATTATGCAACCTGATACCATCAGTCAACAGACACCTATCTCTGCCCACATACCCTGAATAAATGAAACCACCCTCATATCTGACTACAGACTATGGAAGAGCTGGGGGGGTTTGAAGGTCAAAACACTCAGACACTGTATCCATCATGCGTTTGGGTAGATTTTAAATAGTGCTGCATCAAGCAACTGCCTTTCCCTTCACGGTTGCGCTTGGGAATGCTGACAGTTTCAGGTGACAGCTATTGGATCAAAAAGCAGAAGCGATAGCGTGGAATTCCCTTTGGAGGAAAGATGGATGATGCGAGTTTCTGTTCACTGTACCTGATGCAGTCTGGGATCTGCTTCCCGTTACAGGGAATATTCTCTCCTGTAGCCTCTGCTGCAGGTGCACAAACCTCTGGAGAGTGCTGACACCAGGTGAGGAGATCTGGATGATGGTGTGCAGGATGTTCTTTCCTCCCTTATTGTGGAGAGGGGGTGCATGATGACACTTTTTTTTTGGCATTGACACCAGGTATGTAACCCTCCAGCTCAACTCCACCCGTGCTGGAAATCAGAGTTGGCTGCATCTCATTTCCAGCCCCCTTTTGACCAGCGAGAGATCTGGTGTCTCTGGATCCATCCAACACTGCATACTCCATCCATCCGTCTGGCCACCCCCTCCTCCCAGCTGCGGTTCATCATCACCTGTGTAAATGCTGCTCCCCGCTAAGTCCGTGCTTGCGAAGCTTTAAAAGGCTCCAGACACTGAAACCCGACTGCTCAGGGCTGTGCTGCAACCAGCTGGGTGCTGTTTATTGCCCCAAAAGGCTGTCTTTAATTGCAGGAGCCTAGCGAGGCAGCGCCGACCAAAGGGCTCAGCGCAGGCTCCTGTTTCATCGGGGGCGGCTGAGCGCAGCAGTAATTCTCTCCTGCTTTCTTCCACATGAGGATTTTGTGTCTCGGGATGAGATACAGGTCTGGCCATTCAGTGTGAGCTCTCGAAGCTTGCCCGAGAGCCAACATCCCCCTATCCTCTCTGCCTGCCCTTTCCTTTCAGGCGGCACGGGGCTAACCCCATCCTGACACAAGGGACGGTCCAGCTCTTGTCCCTAAATGAGTTCCCACATCTTGTGCTTCTGTCCCGTTCTCTACAGAGCTGAAGAGTTGACTTGTCCTCTGAAAACCCACTGTCCCCCTGGAGAAGGGTGAGGCCGGGCCTGTCCTGAAGCTGAACGCTCTCCTGTGGTGGAAGGTGAGGCATAAAATTAGGCAACTGGGGGAGCTAATGGAAAATGAGAGTGAGTTCAGGGGTTCAGCTTGAGGTTCCCATGGAGCAGAGCACTCAAAACAGGTTTCCTTGCAGCTATGGACAGCCTTCTGCATGGTCTGATCTCCATCAGTACCTGCTAAGTTTCTCTATTCCACATTTAGTTGGTTATGGACTGAGAAGCCATCTTTGTAGCATGTCACCATCTCTGGGGACAATGTTCCCTTCCTCATGTTTGCTTCTATGGCCATGCTGTAGGAGCAGGAAGGTGTTTCTTCTGCTTGGTTCCAAGCTACTGTCTTGTTTATATGTCTGAAGAGTGCTGATGGATGCAGCGGGTGGGGAAATGCCCAGATTTTCTGTAAATCACCAAATTCTCTGCTCTCGGTGACATCCAGATAGCACTGCAGTGACTGTCTGTGCAACTTTGAGGCACCCTCTGTCCAGAGCTCAGACACGGCTGTTGCATTTCAGGTTGCCTGGATAACTTTTCCAATGACAAGCTCAGCCCACGGGTAAGGCTTGAAGGATGTTGCTACATTTCCCAAGAGCACCCAGCTTTTGAAATGCCATTTCCCCTGGTATTTGGAGTTCTGGAAGCTGAAACCAGCCAGAAGATCAGTATCTTTAACTGTACCGTGAGGACTTCTTTCTGGGAAAAGGCATCTGTGTAATGAATTGTCATAGGTGCATGAATGAAAGTGTTGAAAACCAGCTGAGGGGCGAAGCGTATGGGGGAGGGTGTGTCTCTGGGTGTGCTGAAAGGAAATGTTATCTCCAAATTGCTCATTAAGAACTTCATTTTAATCTCCTGATTCAGCTCCTGTTTATTCCGGTGCAATCGGGAGCAGCTCCCCCAAAGTAAAGCCCGTGCCCGGCGATACGGCGGTACCAGCCAGTGGGGTTGGGGCAGGAGGAACTTAAGATGCAGGGCTTGGCTCTGCTCTTGAACTCATCATTTTGGACCACACAGTGGTTGTGACTTGACCCCGAGAAAAGCCCTATTTGAGGGAATTTCTCTGTCAATATTGAGTATAAACCCCTCCCCCCTCCCCCACCGTGTTGATACTTTGGTCTACCTGGCTTCCTGGCTTGGACCATCAGTCAGCCCTGGGTCTGCTGTTCTTAACATCCAGTCAAGGTGTCGTCTTGGCATCCGAAAGCTGCTTTGGCAGATTTTTGAGGCAGCCCCTGAGTAGTCATTCAAACGCTGTTCGCAACCTTCAGCTAATAAGCAAGTAGCAAAGCGGCTTCCCGAGCTGTGCTCTATTCCAGCAGCTCCCTTTGCCAGCAAGAAATTACACTATTTTCCAATTTCATTATTACCTCTGTTTTTTATTATAGCATCATTAGAGTGAGAAAACTGGAAAGGAAGTGGGGATTGTATAATGCAGGAAATAGTGAATTAATACCTCTACCCTATGATGGAACGGTGCAGAGCTGTGACAGCGTCAGGAAAATATAGAGCAAATGAAGATTATGCTGGCTGGATGAGGATGAGACTTCTCCGCTCGCTCTGAGGAGTATTAACTTGCAAAAAGAATTATTTCTCAGAAATGCAGGGTCTGCATTTTCTTTTTGCATGCACGTGTGCTTGCTGGTGAATAAGGTCATCACAGGAATATGGAATATGGAGGGAAAAAAAAAAAGGCAGCTTTTATGGTACATAGATGGGCTTTGGCATGTCGGCAAAAGAAAGCTGATTTATTGCCTGAGAAATTGTATCAGGGCATTTTAAGGAAGGGGCTACGTACGATGATAACAAAGAATTGTCTATTCCTTACCACGTGGTTCTCCAGTGCTAAATCCTGAAAAGTGTTTATTAGCTCTTGAGCATGTATAACTACCAGCTTCAGTGGGCTGGGGTCTGAATAGGAAAGTGCAGCTCACGACAGCCAGGAATGCGGAGGGGTTTGTCTTTTTATTCTGAAAGAGTAGGCAGCACTAAATAGTGAAAAACACCCTGGTTTTTTTTTCTTTTTATTTCTTTTTCCCTGCCACTTTTCAAATGACATCTATATTTTCAGGCTTGCTGACCTTACACTGACGTACACAAATCAGACAAATAGCCCGTTATTTACTGCGCGCCCTAAAATTCCTGCCGGAGCATGGAAATTCAGTTGTTACAATACATGGAAACGGCATTGCCTGCAGTTTCTGCGGATGCTCAGATAAAGGCAGGCATTTGTAAAATGTAGCCCTTAAAACCGCATTTTGTTTGTAGTAACACCAGAAAGTAATTAAATGCTGGTATGTATCATTTTTATTTTGACACTGTCTTTTGAGAAGTTAAGTGATTAGTTGGGGTAAACAGCTCGGCAGCAGAAACTGTGTGTGTTCGCTGTGCAGTTGTCAGAGCTCAACAAATGTGCTTTTAATAACAGCTTGTTATTCAGTTCGCTGGGTTGCAAATAGAGGCAGGTTTTTAGAAACAACTTCTTATTTATATATCTTCTGATCATCCTGAACGCCTGACAGCCCTGCAATAAAGATGCCTCTTAGCTGAGTAATGTCTTCAAAGGAGCTTCAGGCAAACCGATAATGCGGGGGAAAACAAGCAAATATCGGCTGGAAAGCACCAAGGGGCAGGGAACTATGAATTTTCAAAGTATGAAAATCCGGATTATAGGTTTCTAGAGCCTCTTGAAGGTCTTTGCAGCCTGTTGAGAGCAGAACGATCTCTGACTTCCTGCGGGGAGGCCAGCGCCGGGGTGGAGAGATGCGGCTGGGAAAGGCCAGGAAGGATGCGGAGAAGCTTTTTCGCATCACCTGAAAAATGCAAGGAGGAGGTGGAAAGGAGCCGGTGGCAGTGACCTGACCTGCCACGAGTCCCTGGAAAGGCAACGGCTCTCGGGCACGTTCCTGCTGTGGCTGCAGAGATGAGTGCGGCAGGCTGGGGCCACCCCCAGCAACGCTTTGAAGGTCCAAGAGCTATATAGGAAAATTATGGGATGTGAAATAAAATACTAGGCGATCGATGAAAAACATACATTTATTGAGATGTAACAGTCAATTGCATGGCTGTTAAACAGCTATAACCATGTATTAAATAATCAGTTCAGCTGGTATTTATTTAATATAATCGCAGCCTATTAAACCTGAATTAAGTACAGAGTTAAGTGTCTCTGGGACACACAGCTGAAAATGGTGCCAGGAACATTTTATGTTGCCTGAAACCCTTTGTGGAAAACTCCCACAAACACAGGCTTTGCAAAATTATCCTTAATTTTGACAGGGGAAACACAATCTGAGATCTTTAATTTTGACCTGAACTGCGGCAGAGTTATCGCAACTTTTACCTAGAGCGAGACTTAACGTAGGTGCATGATTTCAGTAGATCAAAAATACTCGACCGGCTTTTTGGAACCGTTCCTTTACAGATTTTGTGTGGTTTATTTTGCTTTACTTGCACATCTTTGCTCCCCTGATTGCCTGATACTTATGCAGTTATTCACACCAGCACAAAGTGAGTCCAAAGTAAATGTAAAACGCTGCTAAATCAACACGGGATTTGCTCTGACCTGGCCGGGCTCACAAACGGGAGATGTGAATAAGGAGCAACTCTCACCCTTGGAAACGCGAGGTCAGAGGACCCAAGGGGACGTATAATCCTCAACTCCCAACAACTTCTCATTTTCTTTCCACCAGCTTTTGGAGGTTTGTGCCCTGGCTCAGGGGTTCGCTCGCCGCGTGTTCAAGTGCTGCTCTAAAGGATACTGGTGCCAAACACCTCGGAGCGAGCACACGCTCCTTAGTACCTGGGATGAAGCTCCTATTTGTTACTTGGTGAAACTGCTGCCATTGATGTTCTGGGTTTGGGTCAAGGCGTTTATATTTTTGCTTACTTTATTCCTCTTCTTTCTCCCTTTTAGTGACAAGTGAAACCAAGCAAAGACTCTTGTCTTTCAAAATAAATATCCAGACCGAGTGCCGCATAAGCTGCATATGGTGTGCATTATAGATTTATTTTCATGTGAGCTTGCAAAGGAAAGCTGCTGAAGTCAGGGCAGACCCTCACTCATTAGCCCTCCACGCCAGGGCTGTCTGCGGTATTTTACATGCAGATTATTTGCGTTTCTTTTACTGGGCTTTGTGCCTTTCCCTGGCTTCCTGAGCCGGAATGTCATTCCACCGTTCCCGGGGTGTGGGAGAGCTGATGGCAATTTGTTCTTCCCATCGGAGATGACTCCCCGGATAGTGGCAAATACAAGTGGAGAGGAGGCGAGTGAACCCACGCGGGGTGTGATCCTGCCTCCCAAAATCTCTCCGGCCTTGCAGCGGGAGCAGAAACGAGCCGGGATTGCGCTAACGGGGCAGATCCCGGTTCCTGTGGAACCTGAATGCCTCTGTGTAATGAATGCTGCCGCCGCAATCCCGGATCCCCTCCCTTTGGCTAATTAGCCTGTGTTTAACACCCAGACAAAACCCTGCTGCACCTGCACTGCTTTGGGAAGCACAATGCTGGGGCAGCCAACAAAGCGGCATGGCAGGGACCCCAACGCACTGAAAGCCCCGCATCCCTTGCAAGCACTACTTTGAAAAAGGATGATAGAAAAGGGAGGGGAAGGGAAAAAAAAAAAAAAAGAGGAGGAGGAGATTCACTCACTTGGACTTTTTCACTGTTGGAGAGAATGGGTGAAAGCCCCACAAAAGCGGCTTAATAAAGAGGAGAGGGAGAACAAGGCGAGAGGGGAAGCGCAGGGCAGGCTGAAAGGAAGGAGGGCTTTCCAGGTTGTATTGTCCCCTTCGCCCTCCAGAGATCCTTAGTCAACGCCTCAAAAGCCGTCGATGACATCAAGTTGATTGGTTTTGCCGCAGCCGGCTGGAGAATCGATGTGGCCATCTTCCACGCAGGACCCACTTGTTAGGAGGACAAAACGAGCCTCATTCATGGGCACTACAAAGAGGCCAGCTCTGCTTTGATGTGGTGATGGATGGCCCCTTCACCTGTTTCTTCCCTTGGGAGGAACTGTGTGCTGCATTTTCATCCAGTTCCCTGGCCAAGTTCTTCCTAGATATAGCTGCAGTTCAGCAATAGGTGAAACTATTTCTTTTTGAAAAAATACTGAAATGTCTTTAATGAGAAGAATAGAAATAATTTTCTGTCTCCCATCCAAGAAGGGTAGACATATTCCTCTCTGCCCAATACACGTGTGGAAGGAGACCTTATCTAGAATTTGTGTTATTTTATGGCCATATTGGATGACAATTTGGTTCGCTTTTAGGACATGAGTTTTAGAAGATGCTGCTGCTTTGCCATAAATGGAGGTTAAGTCTCAGATGTGCCACTGGAGGGGGATTCAGGCTCCCATGCTGACTGCTCTGCAGTGGATGTAGGAGAGAGCAAAGTGGGGTGCATCGCTCACAGTCACCTGCAAGTCAACCTGAATTGCTATGATTTTTTGTGTGATAGGTAGGAGGGAAACCAGAGATGGGACAGTTAAATGACTTTCCTGACATTGCTGAAACAATAAATATTGAGGATGGCTATAGATCTCAGGAGATTCTTATTTCCAGGCCAATGTGGTCATATCTTTAGTCATCTTTTCTTATTATTATTTGTACAGGATGGAAAAAGTGGAGCCCAGGAAGCCCAGTTGGGGTCACAGGTCTGTTGTGTGAGGTGCTGTATTTCTCCTTGCCTGAGTTAGCACTCCCTGATCCAGAGCTTGGTGCAAAATTCCTGAGAGAGATTTTGTTGGAGAGAGTCTGTCTGCTATGAATGAGCTCCCTGACTTAATGACCCACCTTTGCTTGTGCTTAGGAGGTCTGGGACACCCCAAGCACATCCACATCACCTTCACAGCATCCCCAGAAACACCAAGACATCAGGGACACGGGTGGGTTGTCTGTGACTGATGAGTCGCAGGATGACGCAGGGATGTCTGGCATCTGGGACTGCAGGACAAATGGTTAATTAGGATATTGCTCATAAAAGCAGTAGTAACAGTCATTACAAGCTTCAGGCATAACACGGTAGACACCGAAACATGAGCAGAATACATTCAGGCTTAAATAAGAGAGTGATCAGAAGGTCAGTCTGAACAAGAATCCCGATGAGTCTAATATGCTGGACATAAATTAGTATCATCGGTTCAAACACCTTGAAAATTGGAAGTAAATTACTTCAGACATCTAAGACAGATGGTATCGATGCATCAGGCAGAGCCCCATCTCTCAGGGCAACGCCGGTTCCTCCCTCTCCCCTGAGCTGGACCGTGGAAGTGAGATGGTGGGACTATTGCTTGATGCTGATGTGAAATCCCTGAACCTCCTGGAACAACAGATGAGAGCAGAGGAAAAAAAAAAAAGGATTTCTGCCTGGGAACAGATGATTTTTCTGGAAGTATCGCTTCAGTTTCATCCAGAAGACAAGCAGCAGAGAGAAAAACTAGTTCACTAACCCAGTCTCCTGCTGCGTCCTCCTACAGTGATATAAATATGGCTGGAAAATGTCTGTACTGTTTATTACTTTGAAGTCAAATGTGCGCCGGTTATTTTCAGAAACATGGGAGAAGAAATGCTTTCTGGCTGGCTCTGAGTTGCTAGGTCATCTGACAAATTTCCCTTTCCCTGTCCCCCTGCTTTTATATACATATGGAAATACAGACATGGATGTTTTAATGTATATATTAAAACTAGACCAAACCTTGGTGTGCTGTTTGGAGATGTGTGGCATAGAAATAAATCACTGAGGAGAGCAAGGAAGGAACTCGTCCTGCTCCCTGGCAGCTTTGATGTGCTCAGGGCTGTACAACCGAGCAAGACGCAGCTCCTGAAGGAAAGGGCAGGCAGGTGGATGCAGATCAAACCCTACGGTCAGAGAGACCATCCTAAAGTGTGTTTGGGGAGAAGCTGGAGGGGGCTCAGCTCAACGCTGACAGCTTCAAGTGGGGAGATGGCTCATGGCAAGGAGAGGAGAGAGGAGGGACAGTTTCTCCATTCCCCGGGACTATGTGGTTGAACAGGAGCTGCAGCCTTGGGGGACCCTGCAGAGGGGGCTGCTATGGAAGTGGTGGAGGAGAGGACACAGGGGACAACTGGGTCAGCTCCCTGCCTTATCCAGCTGCACGAAAGTTTCCCAGGACATCAGCTGCAAACAGTCAACCAAGGTGAATCAAGACTTTAAAGAAACCACAAGGTTAAAGAAGATTATCAGGCTCTTATGTTTCCTGCATGTCAAGTTGCTGTTATTTGCTTTCTGACCCTTATGATTAGATAAAATAAATAAATAAAAAAAGACCTTGAAAAGGTGACTTAGGTCTACCCAGGCCCATGAAAAGTGGAGGTGCTGTTCTCACAATGAGGTAGCAGACCTAGTACATAGCAGAAAACACCAGGGACTGATCCTCCACCTGATGCCACCAAGAGCAGGCTAGTTCTGTGTGGGAGCACCCCATGCTTTCCAAATTTCTGCCTTTCCCTCAGAAAGCTGGGATTGTCCCGTCTGTGACATGGGGACAAGGTTAATTGCATATCTCAAATGCTAGAACGGCTATGCGCAAAGCTCCCTGAGAACACGGCCTGCTCATTACACTCATTATCATTGTCCGTGCCTTTCCAGACACGCGATGGATGGACAACCACATGGCCTCAAGAGGATTTTGTGCACAGACCTGTGCCCTGATAGAAAGGAGGGCTGTAATGGGGGGGAAGGGCAGGGCCTGGGGTTGTCTTAATTGAGTGTTAATGGGTCCCAACTGGGAGACAGGCTCAGCTGGGTGCCAATTACCCTAATTGATAAGAAGCTCTGATTGGATCCTTGGAGGAAGTGAGTTCCTCACTCAACTTACTAAAGAGAGGCTGGAAAAGGAAATAGCTGTTGCTTAGAAGGGGTAAGGTTTTGGTTATTGATTTTATTTTATTTTTTTTTTTAAATTTTTTTGAGGCAGGGAGGGGCTGTCATAGAATCATAGAATGGTTGGGTTGGAAGGGACCTTAGAGATCATCGAGTTCCAACCCCCCTGCCATGGGCAGGGACACCTCCCACTAGAGCAGGTTGCTCAAAGCCTCATGTTGTCATTATGATTTGGAAATTTGTTGTGAAGCAAGTGGAAGGACTGAAAAACAAAACCAAAAGAGCTGTGTGGGGGAGAAATGAGGATGCGGTGGAGCAAGCAAAAATGCTTGGAAGACTGTTTCCCGGAGCATGTAGGAGAAGGGAGCCTTGCCAAGGGCTTCCTGATGGGTTTCTGCTTGTTCAACTACTTGTAAAGAAAAACTAAAGCTGCTTCTGCTGTGGTGCATCCCCAGCGAAGGAGTGGGGCTGGGAGAGCGATGGGTGGAAGCCCCAGGCTCTGGGGAAGGGGGAGTTGTGGCTCTGGCTCCCTCCTTGCTTGCTTGCAGCTGCAAGATGCAGAGCTGTCTGGTTGGCTTGCAGGGGCTGGTGTGTGCTGGAAGGTGGGGTCCCCAGAGGCCTGCAGTAAGATATGGCTCATCCATGTGTTAGGATGATGCCTGTTTGAGCTTGGGATAGCTCTATACTCACTGCTGTGTGAAGTATCAGGCTCTGTGTCAGTGTTGCATGAAGAAATGGGGTCAGAGAAAGCAGGGTTGGGTTTTTTTTTTCTGTGTGTCTCTGTGCTGGCAGTACTGATGTGAATGACAGGTTTTGACTTAAAACAAGACGATTTCGTTCCTCCTGGGACTTAGGCATTACAGCTCTTGCACAGTTGGACTAGATGAGTCTGAAGGGCATAGGAACTTTTGGTTGTCCTTCAGTCTGTCAGAGTTAACCCTGTGCAAATAAGAAAGAAACTGAGGCACGAGGGGTCATGCACCAAATGCACTTCAACAAGTCTAAATTAGCTCCATTCTGCCAGATAAATCAACACTAACCACAAAAGCACATCTGCTGGTGGAGGCTCTTTGCTGTTTATTTTGCTGAAAATCCTAGAAATTCTTCCTTTGCTTGCCAAATTAATCCGTGGCCCTGACTCCCTGTTGAGAGATGGTACCTTTGGTGTGTCAGTCAGAGCCCTTATATCCTTCCCCCAAAGGGTTTTCCTTTCCTGTAGGAGGAAGGAGTGCAGCAGGCATTGTAGAGCCTTGCTGCAGTGCCAGGCACTGGTAATAACCTCATTAGAGGATCTCCTCTTCCTCTCCCTTTTTCTCTCTAGGACCATAAAGCACTTGCAGATGTGAAGGCAGCTTCCAAGCATGGCTCACCTGCTCTTTGCAGTGCTTGGTCTTGATGCAGCTCCAGGGAGCTCTTTAGAAAGCCCTTGTAAAAGTATCAAAGGGATGACTGGATGTTTTTGTTAGGGTGGATATATTGCCTCTGATTTGGTTTTCTGGCCTGGGCTTTGTTGCACTGTTAAAGCTTTATTCTTCTATGAGTAGCTAAGGTACCTGGGCAGACCAAAGGTCTAGTTTGCCCAGGACCCTGCCTCTGAGGCTGTACTTTCCTACTCGTTAGTACTGGTTTTATGTGTTGGACCAGTCAGTGATACATCTGATCTGGATCATCTGTTGGCACATATAGAACCTGCGCTTCTATGCTGGGGAAGTAGCCATGTAGGGAGTTGGATGCTATTTAATGCAACACAGAATGCAACGCAGGCACCTGATCTGTCAGAATTAATCTGCCAGTACTCTTGGAGCTGGAAAAATTATTTTTTTAATTGGTATGATACTCTACACCTTTTTTTATCATGTCTTTGAGCTGTAACTGGGTAACAAATGTGGGATTTAATGTATTTTTTTGAATCGCAGCCTTAGATGGTCAATATTAGATGCCTTTGGAAAGAGGATCAGAAGGGGGCAAGCAGAGTGATTCACCTCATACTAATCTCTCAGCTGATGTTAACAAAACAAGACTGGCCATAACCATATGAATTTTATCTGCCTCTGCCGGTGAAAAAGGAAAAGTACAACAGAGACATCAAGGAAACCAGCACAGTCTCAGCCCTGAGTGAGCACTGCTGACTTATCGGCTTTTAAATTGCTGACAAATGACAAGCTCCTGTAATGATCCAGTTCAGAGGGTACCTTCTTGGAGAAACACAGGGATGCTCCTGGCAGGGTCATTACTGGAAGTCGTTAATCACTGATTTGATATTCAAAGCTGATGGCGAAGTCAAAGCAGGTCAGCATGCTAATGGTCATCAGTGGTGGCAACGACCAATTTCCACAGAATTATTGTCAGTGCAGGCAGCAATAAGCAGCTCAGAAAAAGCAATCTTTTATTTTTAAATGGGAGCCAGTATGGGGTGGGCTGGAGGGGCAGAATGAACCGCTGCCTGACAGGAGGCAGATTTGCTTCTAATTGGGAGAGGTGAGCAGTCAGGAGAGATGCAGCTGTAACTCCAGGGGCAAGCAACATTTCCCAGCTGAGACCATCTGCTGTCATTTTCATCTGAGAAATTAAACGAGGTAATGCTTCTGGTCAGTGCGAGGGAGCTGGTGTGCATCACGGGTGAGCATCGGTTGGAG
Organism: Limnodromus scolopaceus; assembly: GCA_028565335.1. Lineage (NCBI taxonomy): Eukaryota > Metazoa > Chordata > Aves > Charadriiformes > Scolopacidae > Limnodromus > Limnodromus scolopaceus. The sequence continues at coordinate 36,068,129 of JAOXNO010000070.1, forward strand.
GGTGGTTTGTCCTAGAGACTGGAGAGCTGTCCTTCCTCAACTGCCTGCTCCAGCCTGGGAGCTGTGTGCTCCCAGTTTGAAGGTGGAAAACATACTAAGAGCTCTTAAAGGCATTGCCCGGCCCTTGTCTGAGAGCACGCTATCCAGGAAGACTGCAAAATGCTCTTTTGTATCCAGCACTGCTGTTTTCTGACAGCCCTAAAGACACCCCGGGAACAACTGAGGCAGGTTCATGGTGTGTTTTCCCCCAGTCCCACGTGGTGATATGGAGGTACCATCTGGAGCACAATTGGTGCTAACTGTTGGTTTGCCAACATGGACAATTTTTCTGTGGCCCCTCTTGTTTGTACCTGTTGGTTTCCTTCTCTGTTAAAGCAGCTGAGTCAGTTTTCCATGAATGTGAGTTTAAAGGTATTTTGGTATTTTGTTTTATTTTTAAACACCTTGATGAGTGGCTTTCCATGAAACATTTTCATTTCCTTTCTTTAAAAGAGAAGTGAGAGCACTGATTCTCACCAGGAGCCAGAAGTGGTGATGCCCAGTTATGGCTCAACGCAGCGAAGGGCTCTCCAGTCTGCAGTTATTCCTGCACTCATGGCTGAGGAGCTGCTGTGTCAAATCAGAACAAAAAGATTGTCCCTGCCCTGTAAATCTCCCCATCCAACTCCATCCTGTTATCTCAAACGTTTTATTTTGGGAAAGAAAGATTCCAGCATCATGTTAGGGATTCCTCGTTACTCAGAATTATTGACTCAGGGTACGTGAATCTGAGCCATCTTGAAATTATTTCTCGACAAAAGCATATGTGGTGTGAGAACAATACCTCTGGAAATGGAGAGAGCAGGACAACAAGCGCTGTTTGATCACAGTGACCTTTGCTGAAGGCAGCTTTCCATCTGGGGATGAGGCAGGAGCTTCGTCACCCTTCACTTCTCTACCCCTGTGCTCAAGTGGCCTTTAGCTGGTGCAAGTTTTACTGAAATGGACACACATGTACTAGGAATTGGACTTGAGACCAGCAATTAATTTCACATAATACCTTTGTTGTCCCTGACTTGGACCAGATTTGAACTGGTGACCTGGAGATGAAAGTCACCATAGTCCCTTAATAGTCCCCCGAGGCGGGCAGGCAGCCTTCTTGCTGGCTGTGCTAAAAAACCATGGCCAGGCTATTTCCCTGCCTCCCCTCAAGTTTAACCCTCTCCCGCCCCCCTTCCTTCTCCCCACCTCCTCCAGCTCTCCTTTGCCTGCTGGGCATGACCAGGATAAAAGGAAGAGCAATGAGAGCCATATGCGAAGCCTTTTAACCCCTCTGCCATGGCCTGTGGTGAGCTTGGTTGAGGGGTGAGTTGTCCTGGGGTCCTCTGGGTTGCTTGAGCCTCCAGATGTGGCTTTGAGGAGTCTGCCTAAAGTGGAAATGTATTTGCTGGAAAAGAAATGGGAGCGTTTGGGGTAGAAGACCTGTAACTGGCGTCCAGTTGTAGAGCACAAGGCTCTCCCTGGTTCCTTTCATTCTTCTGCTGGTGCTTGTACAGTCTTTATTCTGCTCTGGTCCCCTGCTTCTCCCCAGGTGGTGGCAATGGCTGGTGGGATGAACTAGAAAGCAGATTCTCAGCACCTGTGATGTTGCAAGTCTGAGTGCAAACACGAGGAATTACCCTTTCCCATAATGCAATCCTGTCCCTAATGTGGACTAGGAAAACCCCTCTGGCCTTGCATCTTTCAGACAAGATGCAGGATCATCCATTTTCCTGTTCTCCATGTTGCTGAGCCATAAAACTGGAACTCTAGAAGCCAGTGTAATACTGACATGCCCTCCGGTGGGGAGGCAAATCGTGTGGGGCTGGGTTTCACTCTTTCCTTAGCCAAGAGGTTTACAGCTGAAGCTATCTTGCCTCGGGGACCTTCAGAAATAGTGCTTGAAATGTATTTCTAAAAAGGGGATTAGCCAAGCCTGAATGTGTTCCTGAATGGAGCAGGCAGGGAATGCCTGTTTGCATGTCCCTTACCTTGACTTGTCTTTGGCCAGTCTCCTTGCCTCCTCTTGGTGCCCCAGAGCTCCTTGTCTGACCCTCACTTTGCAGGGGAAAGGTGGGAGGGTGATGCCTTAACTGAAACCCAGGGTGGGTACGGACCAAACGGAGACTATTCCCATCTGATGGCCATGCAATTATTCTTGTGGAGTATCCATAGCTGTCATCTTGTTCCCAGCGATGTCCAGGCCTCCTCTGGGATGAGAAATAGCCCCTCAGCACTGGTGGAGTGGTCGTGCTTCCATTTGAGGTAAAGGTGCTGTGTTTCGGGCTGCACCCTCACCAGCAGGAGCTGGGTCTGCCCGGTGCCAAGCCTTGTGGCTGTGGTTGCGTGGTGGGGAGGTGGAGTTCTCTGAGGTGTGTTTTATGCAACCTAAAATCCATGTGAGAGGAAGGAAAAGTGAACTATATCCTATGAAAATATCACATTTTGGTGCTTCCCGGGAAGTGTCTTGCTGTGGTCTGGCGAACACCAAGAAGTGACGGGCGTGCTTTGGCAGCAGAAGGCAGCAGTGAGGTTTGTGCTGCAGAAAACTCCCACCCTGGAATGCAAAAGGATTTTATTGGCACTAATAAATTAAACCTCATGTGTTGACTCTAAAAACGCAGTGGTAATGAACCAGCCTGGATTTACAGATAAGGGGAGCAGAGCACAGAGTTTTGTGCTCGTTTCTCTGAGGCCACAGGACCATCCAGCAGTATGGATGGGGTGATACCTAGGAGCCCATCTCTCCTGCACCAGGATCTCCTTCAGGATTTTGCTCCTCACCACAGCATACCCAAATATTCTCTTCCGAAGGTCCATTCCAACCTAGGTGATTCTGTGAAATCCTCCCTCTGATTTTCATCTAGCAAAGCATGGTGTACTTGTTAATTGTCTTTGATAGGTTCCTCAGAAAACCAGAATTATTGTCATTGGCCTGGCATTCTCTATCCAGAAGAATGCCTCTCTGCTGGGGAAAAAAAAAATATGTTCTGGAAATTAAAAAAAATGCAGAAAACTCCACATGTCCCACTCTGTCTTTTTCTCCAGAGCTGTGGTTGCTCAGCAATCCCCCCTTCGAGGGCTGGCTGCCAGATTGGTGACATAAGTTTGTTAGGAGGGGGAACACGCTTCTGCAGGTCCCATGCTGAGGAGTGTGCAGGCAGGCGGGAGCTCTGCAAGGCCTTCCATGTCTCCCCACCAGCTGATGAGGAAACAGGAGAGGCACCCTTTCCCCAGCTAACATTTTTCTTTTCCCTCGGTCCTCCCTCTCCCTCTTTCACAGATGTCTTAAAGGACCTTACAAAGGCTCTTGCATGTGGGCTCTTGGCCCTGCTGAAGCAGGAGCTGCCTGCAGGCAGAATAACCTCCTCTTGGACAGCTGGATGAAGACATCACTCGTCAAGCATCAGCCCTCTCCAGGTAACAAATCTCCTGTTCCTGCTTTGCAGGAATGTCTGCAGTCACACGCTCACACCTGAGGCTGTCAGCCTTCAAAGCCCCCTCTGCCCCACAGCCCCTGCTCTCCTGGGCTGACCCCCTCCAGCTCCCCAGGGAGGAGGAGAGGTGCACACACATCCAGGTTTGGGGTTTCGCCCTGTGTAGCCTGAACAGGCTCTAGTCCCAGCCCAGCACCTCCTGGCTGTTGGGGTGGTGAGGAAATCTCACTGCAGGGCAAAAGGGAAGGGAACAAACTTTTTCCATGATGGAAGGGGTTGTGAGGATCTGGCGCTGCCCTCCTCACTGAGCTACAAGCCCCTTCTTCCTGCCTCATCCCATCCACCCAACCTGGCTGCTCCACCTAGCACCCATTGCTACCTGTGCCTTCTAATCTCCCCTACTATATAATAATGCTGTTAATAATAATGGTCACTTTACACTAATCTTTTTTTTTTTTTTCCCTGGGGTCACGAAGTGAAATGGGAGAGCACGAGAAAGGATTTACGTGAATGTGAAGGACACTAGTTCAGGAGGTTGGTCCCAGTCAGTGAATTAGTGTCCCTTGGTGTCTTGCCACAGGGAGGTGATGAGATGACAACTCGGTCATCCTGCTGTCACGCAGGAGAAAAATGAAAGGGTATTGAGCAGCAGGAGTGAGGGCTGGCAGTCCTGAGAGGGACCATGCCTGCTGCATGTTGCATGACAACAGGAGATGGGACTGGCTATGATGACTATGTGGTTGTTTAGAAACAGGTTTGGGGTTTAGGTCCATGTCCAGGGAATTTTGGCAAGATCCTATCCGGGGATCAGGCAAGAAGATCGTATTCCCCTTGTGTAACAACATGAAGTGCAGTAACAAGGAGTATGTTTTTGCCTTAGAAATTGTGTTGCAGTAGATCAGATGATTGACTTGTTAAGCTTTCTGGCTTTCAGTAGGGTTTTCACTTTGCATGCTGTCAAAAGCCAATTTTTTTTTGAGTACTGTATCTGCCTTGTGTGTTGTGCTGTACATGGGGAATGGGGTCTTTGAAGCACCATTACATTTTTTGCTGGAGAAGCATCTCCTTCGATCAACAGGAAATATTTCTGCAGCCCTTGCCATGTGTCCCAAAGCATGAATCGCCTCTAGCACATGGGAAAGGTGCTGAAAATAGCAGCACGCAGTCCCTGGGGAGAAAAAAAAAAATTGAAAAAAGTAAATGGACACATGGTAGGCACCAGGAGAGAGGCAGTGATGGAGCCCTTCCAGCGAAAACAACCCTCCGTTATGGGTCATGGAGTAAACACAGATGTCTTGAATTGCAAGTAGCTGGAGGAAGCAGAGCAGAGCCATCGCGTGGTTTGCCTTGTGGGCAGGACTGCTGGGATATTGACCACCGTGGGAGACAGCAGAGCCCGACTTGGAAATTAGCTCTGGGGATGGCACAGAAGCCCTGCATGGGACTCGCCAATCGTTCTGGCTCTTCAGCTGCCCAGGAGCAGGTCCCAGGTTGGCTTTCATCCTGTCCTACAGTCTGGGACCTCTCTGCCTCCACCTTTGCCTCTGCGCTCACTGGACAGAGAGGACTTTTGATTTTTGACTTGAACTTTGGTAGGGGTGAGGAATTTATGGCACAGAAAAAAACCCCAAGCAACTTGGCCAAAGTCGTGCCTCATGAATGGTTTTATCAGGGTGAAGATTCAAAGCCTGATCTCCTATATGTCACTGGGAAATCCCACCTTTGCTCACAGCTTTAAGCCTTGAGAAAGAGGACCCTTAAAATAAATCCAGCTCATGGTGAGTGAGAATTGGGAATGTGCCCTGAAAGGGGAAGACAAGAACTGTCCTTTCCAGACAAACCTCTGGGCTAACCTCTGCTGCAGGAACAATTGTTTATATTTCAATTACTTAGACATGAAAAATAAAAGGAAAGGAAAAGTCAATGATGATTTAAAAAATAATGATGAAGCAGCGACAAATAGCTGATCCACTTCTTGGTTTCTGGGTGAGCAGTCGGGGAGGAGCACCATGATGGGGTGTGTAAGTGCATCGCCTCCCTCCTGCGCTCTTGTGAGCTCCCAGCTCTGAGGGCTTGGTCAGCTGAAGAGTGTCCAGCACTTTCCACCAGTTCTCAGTTCATATTGCTCCCATCCTTTGCAGTGACTGAAAAAGAAGGGAAAAATGCAGCTTGAAAAAAATCAAGGTGAGAGATATGACAAGGGTATCATCCTTTTGTTAAGCCTGCGCTTGGACATCCCTTGGCAAGGTTTCCTTTTGAAGCTGAATTTGACTGTGTATTCCTCGTGGAAGGGAAACAAGAGCTGCAGCTGCAGAAGTGCTGTGCAATGAGACACGGAGCAGCTCAGCTCACTGCAGGGAAAAGGGACCTGGATTCTGACCTCACCCGGGCTGCAAGCAGTTGCAGGAGGAATAAAAAGTACATCTGGGCTTATTGCCATGAATAATATGATGTCTTTACATCCTGACCTAATTGTATTAATTCTTCATGGCAAATATCATATGGAAGTGGCTGATTAGTACCTAGCAATGAGAGTGGTAGTGGCCATCTGGTGCGCTGGGAAGAAAAAAAAAATAATCAAGATGAAACAAAACTGGAAAACATAAGTCTTTCAAATAATGAATTAGCCAGATTCATTAAATTTCAGTTCAGATTTGTCTCTGCTGACACTTGCGTGTGGGCAGCGGCTGCACGGCTGTATCTGGGAGGAAAGTGGCTGACTGTGCGGTGAATTGGGGTTCTTTTGCAGGCAAGGCTCTGTAAGAAACCATGGTGTCGGCTCCGTTTCACCTGACTGACTTACCATCAGGTTTTCCCTTGCTCTGGGCAACCCTGTGTTAAGTTTCTATGAGTCCTTACCCAGGGAGTTCAGCTTGTTTACAGGCAAAATTAATTAAAGTCAACTTCTTCTTCCTTCCATGAGTTAAAGCAGACAGGGAAACGGATCTTTTTCTTATGTCTTCCCTAAGCTTGGAAAAGGCATCTGAGCCTGGTCTGGCAAGGCAGTCCTATACATCCTTTCCTTTAAACTCTGCTCACATCTGGCTGCACAATGACAGGCAGCTCAGAGACAAAAGACCTGTCTGTGCTTTTGCTCTTGTTGATTTCTCTTTTTTTTTCTTTTCTCTTCCCTGCAGTTCTGAGAGAAGGTGGTACGAGGGAATAGCACTCAGCATCGACCTGAGGAACACTGCAGCTTCTCTTGGGGTTTGGCAGCAAAGATGTCCCATGAGATCTAGCAAGGCCGAGGGTCCTCTTCTGGAGCATGTGCACTCACTGAGGTTTGGCTTCAGATGCTACAATATTGGGAATCTTTCTGAAGAATTTTTTTTTTTTTTGTTGGAAATAGCCAGGAGGAGCCCAGATTGGTTTGGAAAACAGGGTGGGAAGCTCAAAATGAGTACTGGAGGGCTCCAGGGGGATGACAAAGTGGCTGGGTTCCTTGGATGGGTGGGGAAGAGTGGTCAGGGAACCTGGGCTTGAGTCAGTGATTTCCATCTGTGTAAGGGTTGGCCAGAGGTGAGCTTGAGCTTGCTCATCAGCCAAATGTCCTTGCTGGACTGGCCACTCATGAAAGACCTGGGTGTGCCAAAAGTTTGCTGTGCTCTGCAGCCCTTCCTCCTGGAAGGTTTTGGGGAGAAAGGTTTCATTTATTTTTGCTCGCAGGGACTTTCCTGCACAGCACCTGTGTGGGCTGAAAACAAGTGAGTTTGGATGGTAGGGCACTGGAATGGGTGATGGGAAGGGGATGAGACCTCTTGGCTGGTAGAGACCGTGTCTGTGTGCTTGCACCCCAGAGCTTGGCTAAATCTCTGGAGTAAAGGAGGTATTGAGGGCAACTTCAAGGATGGTAAAAAGTGGTGGATAAATTTCTCAAGCAATTGAAATATTTGAGGAGAGCTCATAGAGCTTCACTTCAACAGCATACGCTGCTATAGACTAGGTTTAAGTTCAAATGTACGGACTGTTACTCCTGTGGTTCTGACTGTTGGCCAGATGGCACATCCCCTGCGTTGGGGTGCTGCAACACTCGTGCAGTGGTCTGAAAGTTCAGTGCTGCTGTCGTGATGCTGCTAAGAAAGGAATGGGCCAAAGCAGACACACCGTGAGGGCTGGTTCTCACCTCTTGGAGGGGGTCGTGTGTGGGTGTTCCTACTGAGAGGCATCAAAATGGATGGTTTGGGGCAGCCCATTTATGCTTTAGCAAAAAAGTCACCATAATAAGCATTATGAAGAATCACTAAAAGCTGCTGTTGAGTTGCAGAAGACAAACATTTAGGGAAATATCTTTCCTCCCTTCCCCAGACTCAGCTTCAGTTCCCGCTTCTCCCCCCTCTCTAGTGTCACCTCCCTGGCTCTTTGCAGCAGCACCAAATACTCCCCTGAGTGGCTGCAGTTTTGGAGTGCAATGCGTTGTTTTCCATGGGTTTAAGAGTGGTTGGGAAGAGGCAGTGTTTGGCCTGGGGTGGTTCACAGCCTCCCCCCACACAGGACACCCTGCAGCCCCAAACCCTGCTGTTTACACTTGATGCTTCATCACGTGTGGGCATCATCTTCAGCTGCAGACTGAAGGAGTTCTCTCTGATAACAAAAATGCTCTTCAGACAAGGAAACATGATGTCCAGAGAGAAGCAGAAGTGTGAAGGTACCCACCGAGCAAGGGCAGCACTGTGAACCTGCGTGAGAGCCCCGATCCCGTGGTCCCAGGTTATAGGGAGGAACTGAGTGCCTTTGTCTTTATTCTCTGTTTACTACGTGCCTAATGAACTCTGGTTTTGCTTTTAATTTAAGCCTGCCCTTCTTCCTCCCTCCCCAGTAATTAATGATCAACACCGTAATCCAGCCTGATTGCTCGACAGACCAGGAGTGCTCTATAACCACAGCCTTTTTTAACAGGCTCCTTATTAAGTGTACTCGCTGGGTAAACAAGTTGGGGGAGACTGCTGCAGAGTAATATATTTCCCAAACACTCCAGAGTTGCCAAAGCTGTGGACCAAAGTGTGTGTGTGTGTGTGTGTGTTCAGAGCCAGGAGAGAGAGTCATTTGTCACTGGCTTTAGTGACAGATGCTCTTAATTGTCCACGCCTTTCTCTGAAGGATGAGTCATGGTCGTGCTGGGAGAGCAGCAAGGGTTTTTCTTCCTCTGGTTTCAGAATAACTGTAAGCAGTAGATGTATATGTTTATTGCAAAAAGCCTTAAATTTGTGATATTCATGGAGAATTCAGATTCCTTCAGCGCCTTGTATCCCCTATTGATTGTTGGATTTGATGATCTTAGAGGTATTTTCCAACTTAAACAATTCTATGATTCTATTTAAGCAGGTGCTGGAAGATCCAACCTGCTGATATTGTGGGACGAAGGCTGTGCCGTGGGCTGGGACTGTCCAGACATCCTCCCGCCTTCCCAGTCCTGCTCCACCTTGACTAGATGGAGTCTTTCCCTGGATTTATTTCCCTTAGGATTACAATGATGGATTTCAGACTCCTACTGTAGGTATTAAGCTGGTTCCAGGAAAGTGTTTCACGGCTGTGGCTGCTGATGGCTGCAGTGAGCTGGGGTGTGGTGACCCCAGCGTGTGTCTCTCTTGGACTGTAGGTTTTGCTCTTCTCAAAGGTGCAGGGCTGCTGCTGGAAATCGTGCTGTTGAGCGCTGAAAGGTGGCTGTCAGGCTGTGAGCAGCTAAGAGTTGGACTGAGGCTTTCCTATTTATTTTACTTTAAGATGCAAACAACAGTCAGGCGGGAACCACTTTTGATCATTCACAAAATCCGTCTGGGTTTTGCACCAGTGACCTGCAGGTCAAAGGCTTTGTGCCCTCTTCAGTCCCCAGAGAATTGAGTCTATTGTTGTCCACGACCTGCAGGTACAGCCTGGCTTTCAGCCAGTGCTTGCTTTTGAAGCCTAGTAAGCAGTTTCTGAGTGTCCCCTCATTGTCACGCTTCGGCTTTTCACTCCGTATTTCCATTTTGCAAGGCTAAAAAAGTGGGATGGGAACCAGCAAGCCAGGCAGGTTGTGATGGGCCAGAGCCGGACTCCTTCATCCCTCACCTTCTTTCCAAATTGCTGTGGCTTGGGTAAAGCTCTACCTAATGGTGTATCTGATCAGCCCACCATCTCCTGCAGCCTGTCTTGGAGATCATCTCATGAAATACATACTGCAGGTCCTCCCCATTGCCTGCCAACCAGTTTCTTGCGTAGCTCCTATGTATGAACCTCTGATTTCATGCCCTGGGGAAGCATCTTTGTGATAACATGCCTGAAGGTGGATGGTATGTTGAGGCCAAACTGGTATGGTATTCCATTTTTTTTGGATGGACGGTGTGATATAATGAGCAGTTAGGTGTTGTCTCTGCATGGCTGCTTTCAGTGACAGCACTAAGGACAAGCATTTTTCTCTGGGATCACTCTATTTCCCAGAGAAGTGATTCTCCCGATATTTCTCCTATGGACTCCTGATGTTTGTTCATTACTAATGTAAAAATAAACAGCATCTTGCTTGAAAGCAAACCTTTGCCTGCTGATTATGGGAAACATAAAATATACTGAACTCCAATTCATCAGGGCATGATTGGATTTGATCCTTTTATAATTGTTACGTGGGTAACTGATAGCTTTATAAATAATAATATCATGTGATTACTATGACACATAAGTTATAATTAATAACGACATTCCATGGGGTGGGAAGGGTGAATTCAGCCAGACACCTTTCCCTCCCCATCCCCATCTGAAACAACATGTCTGTGGCAATAAAGCAAGTGTTAAAAGTACACCTGGCATGGCATATAATAAATGCTACAGGATGAATCACAAATAAAAAAACAAGCTTCCATTGATGAAAAAATTAAGAGAAAGATAATCAGCAAGTGACATCAGTTGCAACTGACGGCACTGTGCAAATATGCATTTATATGCAAGCAATTTTCTTAGCATCGATGGTATCTGTTATGAGGTAAAACCAGCCTGGTGCTCTGTGGGAAGGTCCACGAAAATCGCAACAGGGCCAGCGCTTGCTAACCTGATTTAGGGCTTCACTGAACTATGGATTGTCCCTGCAACCGCTTGGCCTCTGGGGAACTGGAATGGTTTCTGCTACCTGCATTTTCCATGGGTTTGCTACAGCTGCGACCAAGGTGGAGATAACTCCCACCTCCAGCGATCAGCGGACTAGGCAAATAGATAATTGCATTTATTTGATTTAAAAAAAAAACAACCAAGCAAAATACCTTATACCAACCTTCATACGTGTTTGTTCATTTGTTCCAATGTTAGCAGGACTCAAACATATTGTTTTCAAAATATTCTTAATCCTCTCCAGCAGTTTTACTGCTTCCGAATATGTTCTGTGCCCCAGCTCAGCAGTAGGTAGTTATTTAAAACAATACATTTCTCTTACGTGTAGTGCCTTCTCAGAGGTCGTGGCTTGTTCAGACTTTAACTAGGCTTTTGCATGCAAATTTAATGTGTCATTGTGGCATACTTAGGAATAATTAATATGGAAGGGTTACTTGTAAATTAGTGCTGGGGACAGATTTGTGAACCCAACCCCAGCAGTGTTTTTCCTTTAAAACCTGGAGCTGATGACAGGTTTGATGTGAGAGTGTCAAGTGACATTTACTAGCCAGGAGTATTTATATTTTGGATGTGTGTGGTGGGAGATTTTTTTTTTTTCCCCCTTCACTTTTTTCTGTTCCCAAATTTTGCAGCTGTGCTTTGATTTACATGAAGCGGACAAAGTTGCAAGTTTACAGCGTTCCAGTTCCTTCCCTCATTAGAAACCAGAATGGCAATTCCAGCAACCCCCCGGGAAAGGGGCTGTGATATTTTACCTCCAACACGAAGGCAGCTGGACTTATCTATCTCATGAAATCTTGGCTAAGATACGGTGAATATAGATGTATCTGCTATAGCATGAAGCTTTTCCCTCTTAAACGTCGCACAAGGCTGTAAATACTTGTGGGGTGCAAGAGCCAGCTCTTTTGCCGCCCAGAAGAGCTGACTCCTTATGAGCTGCAGCACCTTTCTGAAAGCACAGTGGAAAATATTTGGGAGTTTTTTTGGTAAAAAGTAAACTAACTAACTAACTAAATTGAAGAGCTGCAAATTCTATCTTAAAATCTTGGAGGGGAGGGAAGCCCTCCCGTTTCAGGACGCAAACTGGCTTGTTACAGAAGGGAATTGGGAATAAACCTCCCCTGAAACAGCTGGGGCCGATCCCCATCGGAGTCAGGATGCGGGGCCAGATGGTCTGATCTCCTTTGACAATTCTATTTTTTATTTACATGAAAACACACTTTTAGTTGGAGGGGAAAAAAAAAAACAGTAACCGATTCTGCTGTGAACAAATATAATGAAAAACTTCTCCATTCTGAGAAATTCGCTGCCTCTCTGACTGTCATATCCCTGGGAGTATCAAACAAGGAGCAAGCAGATCAAGAAAAAAAAGCATCAGCTCTTTTTTTGGCTTTCAGGGACCAGCAGAAATACCAAAAAAGATTGCTGGTGGTGGATATATCGACCTGTTTTCATTATAACTTCAGTGTTTCTTTCAGCTGAAAGAGAAGATATGATATGTCTTGATTAAATGAAATGTCATCTGAGTGTTGAATTAATTACATAGAACATGGGCAAGGGCTTGGTATTGTATTAATTTGGATGCTCTGGAGAAAACATCAATAGGCTGTTTGCAAATGATGACTTTATACTCTGTCATCTTCTATGTAGGGATCTTCCAGCTTTTTGCAAACAGTGATGTATTAGGCTTGGTAGAGGTAGGAAAGCATTAAAATTTCTCTTTTGTACAAGCTACAGTAGCACGAAGAAAACTTTCAGGCGTTTCCTCTGCAGTTCAAAGGCAATGGGAGTTTGATATGCAAAGGTGTGTAGGACCGGACCCTAAATAAACCATTAAAAGCTTTTCTGGTGCCTCAGTCTACTGAGTTGCACAGGACCTGCAGAAAAGCTGGTAGAAGACCAGATTTCCATGGCTTTCAGTACTGAAGTTTTTAAATTAGTATTAAGTTGTTCCCTACCTGGTGGTTCATTAAGAACCAGCCACAGCCAGGGTTTGGCAAAGATCAAGATCATTTTTACAAGCCCAGGTCAACTCAAGTGGGTTGTCACATACTGCTTTCTGGGAAAAGGCAATTATAGCTCAGGAGGTTCTGATTTGGAAATTATTTTGGGAGATACATTCTTTTAAAATGTATTTATGCATGCTAAAGCAGTAGTGAAGATGAGGTGATGGGAAAGGTGAATCAAAGCAAAAGTCTGTTTGAGTGGAGTCACTCTGCTTTATTTCAGAGAGGTGCTAAAAGCAAATTTGAAGATATTCCCTGGAGTTGGCACCACGTTTAAAAGGTCATATAGGGTTTGAAGAGGGGCTGAATCCGACTCCTGGAACTGTGTAAAAGTGCTTGAAGCCTGCCTTTTGGAAAGACCACATGGGCAGAGATGTAATGACTAATCTACCCACAACATCTCAGCCCTGGTTTGGGTTCTATTAGGGGCAAGGCAGGGTAATTGTGCGGGTTCACTGCCTGCTCAACCCTTCACCTTCTCCTAAAGATGGCCAAGGCAGATTCTGTTACGTATCGAAGCACAGAGCCCTCCCCAGCCAGGTAGCATACATAAATAGCAGGAATCATTACTGGCAATTGTTGTGTGAGATTTTATAGCGCAGACGTAGTTTTATGGTTATGATTTATTTTTACGGCTCATTGGATCATGGCCCCCAATTTACTTCATAGCTCTCCAATGTCAACAATTATCAGGCAGCTGCTAATTGGGGCTGGATCAGGATCAGCAGCCTATCGCTGAAAATCTCCACGGGTGACATTTCTGACACCCCCGAAATCAATGGCAACAAGCCCGATGACACCGAGAAAGCCAGAAACTTCCCTGCTCCCCTGTGCCCATCTCCGATGACAGGTCTGCGGAACTCAGAACGAATCCTGATTTCCATACTGATAAAAGCTAATGAAGCATGGAGGAGCATCATTAAGCCATAAGCAGTTTTTGCATTAGTGGCTGGATGCAAGGGAGGAATCAGAGGAGACTTTTTTGTGTGTCAGTGGTTGTATAACTGGGTGGGATAGTGTTCTGGAGAATTCAACCTGTGGGTAATCATGAGAGAAAGATAAAAGATAAGGGAAGAAGGAAGAATTATGGCATCATTAGAAGAAATGGAAAAAGAGTAAAAGCATTAACTTTTTTGACAACATTTCGTAAATTTCAAATTCCTGAAAAAGTAGCAAAAATTTGAAAATAAAATGTAGACTTGCCATAATTTGTTTCCAGAAAACCACCCCAATGGCAACAACAGTCTCAGATGTGACTTTTGGTCTCAAAATCTTTTTAAGCCTTTAGTTAAACTCAGTTGTTCTATGCGTCTTCTACGGGGCAAAATACTAAACAGCGGTGTTCCTCACCTGCTCTAATAGCGGCAGAGACCAACATGAGCTGTGTGGCCCTTGATGTCCCCGTTGCCACCTGTCCCGTGGCTCTCAGGAGGCAGAGCCTGCAAACCTCGTGACAGCTGTAGTGTAGGAGGGGCAGGAGGTCGGTACGTCCAACCTGTCTCTTCTGCAGGCTTAGATGGCAGATCACGGTAATCTTTCTGAGCTGTGCAAACAATCGACATATGTGCGCTCAGGACAATTTGAAAACGTGGATTTGATAGATTTTTAAAAATCTAAGCCGCTCTTGGTGGTGTTTTTCTGTCTGAGAAACCACTAAATCTGTCATGCTCCGCTTGTGTGCCATGCAGGGAGGTTGCAGACACCCCAGAACTGATTCCCCCAGCCCTATATTTCACCTTCTTTTTGATTGCTCTGTCATTTTAAGACTTTAGATAATAGACCATTATTCTCAGAATTGCTATTATATTTTATTAATAGGATGGGGGGAAATTTACCGTCACAAACTCTGAAAGATTTGCACTTGAAGCACTCACAGCTCTTGAAAAGGGCAATTCATTTAGCTGCCTCGGTTGATGGATGTAGACTCTCATCTCTTCCTCCTCACTTTTCCAGGTCCTACCAGCATTTTCAGCCCATGGGAGCAGGTCCCCTTCAGCATCGGTGGCAGGAGCAGCAGTTTGGTCTCCAGGTCTTCAGGCATCGTCCGGAGCTGATCCTCCGCCAGCCGCAGTGGTGGGTTGTAGTGGTGGAGGCTGGGTTAGTGCTGGTGGCTGGAGCCCAGAAGATCTGAGTTTTCCTCTCCCATCTGTGCGTGTGGGTGTGTGTACACGTACGTACAGCCAGAACAAGTCTGTTCCTGTTTGGGAGATCAGTGTCAAAAGTGTATTTTGTAAGAGCTGGCCAGGCTCCTGTTTCCACATTACTAACCAAAAGCAGTTAGCTGTTTTTTTGGGGGCCTCTGCTTTTCCAAATCAGTGCACGGCTCTGTCTCTTCCTTTAGAAAAGGGAAGGGAAGGACATGCTCCAGAGCTGCTTATTACAAGAAAGTCTCTCCGTGAAGGCTCCTTAGCAGTTTGTCTCAGTTTGGTGGGGCTGGCTATGACAGTGTGGACAACTTGTGAGTGCAGCAGTAAGGGAAGGAAAAACCCGTGCTGGGGGATGGGGACCAACTTGCAGAAAGGTTTCTGCTCCCCTGGTGCTTACAAGAAAGGAGCAAGTACAGACACGTTGGATCTAGCTGTGTCTCTCCCTTTGTCTCTACAAATTGTACCTTCTCCAAACTCCAGATGCTTAGAGCAAGGAGGGGTTTTTTTACCCCGAAGTGCCTGAACACCTGAGGCTGAAATTCCTGTTCTCACTTCTGCCTTCCCTTCACCGTGCTGCGTGTCTCCTTCATTCATTATCCTTGGCGGGGGGTAAGCCACTAATTGCAGTGTCCTGCAAGCGCCCGTAATTTTGTTCGGTGAAAAGCATCATCTTGCGGGTATTTTAAGCATCATTATACAGTTGGGGATGGGGAAAGGGGTAAGGTGTGTTGGATGGAAGTGGCTTTGTGCACCCCTTGGTGGCTGCGGGCATGCTAGTGGCTGGCCTGCCTCTGCTAGCGGGAGGAAGAGGAGAGAGGAAGGAAGGAGGGAGAGCATGGCTTGCTCCAATCAGTGCATTAACCCATCCCGCTGCCTCTTGAGTTGGAGCATCTGGAGTGGGTGGGGGGGCAAACAGCAAGAGGTGGCCCTCAGGGGAAATAAGACACCTGTGTGGGAATCAGCTTTTAGTTACTAGCCGTTGCCTGACTGTTGTTTTTTTTTGGTTTTTTTTTTTTTCCTTTGACACATTTTTCTGTAGCTCCTTTTTCTGTCAGACCCAGAAAAAATGGTATTTAATTTGCAGATACAGCCCACAGCTGGAATAAATGTACGCATACCTGCACCTTTGACTGGCTTTAGGTATTTGTCGGGGGGAGCAAAAGTGCTTCCATACTCTTGGATGAGGGTTGTGCATTTTATGCAAAGGAGGAATATAAATTCATAGCTACCTATTACAGAAGTAGCAGCTGGTCTTATTAGACTTACTTGTATCCTAACTGATCTATTGTAGTGACCAAAGTGCTGTTTTATGGTCTGAAAGAGGATGGCCTGTGACAGCTGGAGCACAGGGGGGGCTCTGTGAATCCCCCATGGCCAAGCTCGGTGATGGTGGGTGCTGGAAAATAACCGTCCTGACAGCCAGCCTGTGCACGGAGCTACTGGGGATCCTGCCTTTAGCTTATTAATGCAAAAACCTCACTGTCATAAACAAACATCGACAAATTGATGTCCTGCATGGAAAGATTTGAAGATGATCTTTCCTGGAAGAAATGCTCCCAAATATTCTTATTGATGGAGCTGGAAATAGAAATGGGAATTATTGACTCCCTGTTCAATCTGTAACCAACAGATTCAACTGTTGAAAGAAATCAATTGGGAAGTCAGTGGGTGCTTTATGATATTTTAGTGGTTCATTTCCAACATTTCTAGTCATAGCCTTTCAAATCTCAAGCTTCAAAAAAATCCTTGATTGGCTACAAAGAGTATGGTCTGGTTTTCAGAGCTGCTGAGCTGCTCAGAACATATTGAAATGAGAACAGGGATGTTAGATGCCCAAATATATACTCAGGAGCCCAGGTTTAAGCATCTGAGTTTGCACGCTTTGTTTCTACTATCTGCACCTTTAAAAAGCAGAAACCACCTAC